>CM019150.1:178942773-179030273 GCA_009733165.1 Naja naja
ACATATATATATATATATATACATATACATATATGTTTTCTTATGTTTTCGTGGGTATTTATATGTATGGTATTTAGGTTTCTTCGGGTATTTTCCCACGTAATAGTTGTGCTTTTATAGCTTTGGCAGAATCCCATCTGCCATCTTCAGGCTTGTGTATTGGGTTCTTTATTAATCGTGTGTTTCAGGTTTGGCAGCCTTTGACAGTTTGAATTTGGTTCTGGCTCTGTGTTTTATTTGAATGGTCCTCTTTTCATCCCTATTGGCTGGGAGTCTAGATCTGTGTTCATTGGTGCTCGAGTTGCTGTATTCTTGTGTTCTAAGTTTTACCAGTGCTGAAGAATGAACAATGTGGTTGGTGGAACATATGACAAACAAAGCGAATGTCTCAACTGATGAGAAAGGAAGAAGGTTTATCAATTTAAAGAAAGTTCTACAACAGAAGCAGATTTTTAAAATTTGATTTGATTTGTATAGCGAGCTACCTTCTAATTCTGGGCAGAGAACACAAATAAAAACATAACTAAATTGTTCAGCTGAAATAACCCTTCTCTGGAGATCATAGGGGGAAGCCTTGCAATACAAGAATATTAATTACCAAGGCAATGAACAGATAAAAGTGGGTTGACCCGAGGTCAGAAAAGTGGTTTATGAAAATAGTCAGATGTCATCCACTCCAAGTGACATGAAGATAAAAAAGGGAGGAGGAGAAGAAACACATTCAGACTTGCAAAATACTGCTACTGTAACTGTTCTAGTCTGATTTACTTTATAGGCCTGTAACACAGTCAAGCAGAATACCAAATGCAATGGGTATGGGTAACAACTAGAAGCAAGAGACATGTACAAACTAGAATAGGAACAGTTTTAGACTTCTACAAATGAAACAATTTCAGAGAATTTAGGAAAAGAAAGAAATCAGCAAAACTAGTGACAGGATGATGGATCCCTAAAGGGTAGAAAGGATGCAACTGTGCCTTATAAAAAGATAAAGAGCAAATAATGGCATTGTAATTGGCAATTCCCTTCTATGAGGAACTAAAACAAACATATGCTGACTGAATCCATAGGCTGATCAAGAATATGACAGAACAACTACTAAAATTATATAAAAAAACATTGACAATAATCTTTTCCTGTGAAATACATGGAAACATATAGTAGGGCAAGGACAACCAAATATCAAATTTTGAAAGTAACCTCAAGACTCTGAGGAATCAGACAATATTCTTACCTATTCTATCAGACCAGAAAAGGACATAAGAATACTACATGTTGTGGCTGGCTATCAAAAGAGTAAATACAGTTTCTGAAATTATGGGTTAGTCTTGCTTCTAGTTGTTACTCATATCCATTTGGTCCTCTGTTTGAACCATGGGATGCTTAACTCTGGCCCATGGCCTGGATGTCCTCTTGCAGCACTTTGCCAGCCAAAATGGGGCACAGGGGACCCTGCACCTTGGTTTAGCCAGCAAAGTTTTGCAGGAGGCTGTCCAGGCAAAAAATGGGCCAAGTGGAGGCCACGCATGCCCCACATGCCTCATTTTTCTCCAGAAGTGTGCATCTCCCCATCTCCCTCCACTGCTAGCCCATGAGGAGAATGCTGATCCAGCCCTCAAAGAAATCCAGTTTGACACCTCTGATCTAGATGAAAGACTATCAACTCAAGATCAGTTGCCTTTCACAAACACACACACACACACACACACACACACACAATGTGTTTGGTCAAAGAATGGAAAGCTTAATTATAAAGACTTTAAACTCTGTGGGAGAAAAAATGGACATCCTAAAGTAAGTCCCATTAGAAAAAAGGGAGTGTTTTTTACTAAATACAAAGGAGTGTTGCTGAAATAACTACTTAAACTACTCTTACACTACTCACTGAAAAATCATAGAGAATATTGGCTCATACAATTCATCACCTTCATTGTCTATATACTATTGTTCAGAATTTGAAGATAAAAACAACGTAAATTCCAGCTCTGGTGTACAACAGTTAAACAATGGAATTTGTTGAAAACAATCAGAAGTCTTAGAAAATGGAGAAAAATTTGATTGTACGTTAAAAATATCCATTCCTGTTCAAAAATCAAAATGAATGAATATGACAATGATGTAAAGATTTTCTGGGGTTAAATAAGTTGAAGAACAAGTAAAAACAGTAATGTTATCAGTATTTCTTGTCACCCTTTCTACTCAAAAGAAGATGTGGCTAATGTCTTACAAGAGCAAATTGCATATATTTCAAAGAGGCATGCAGTTGTAATGATGGAAGATTTTAATTGTCGCAACAAATGTTTGGAGACAAACTCTGCCAAAAAAGTCCTTCAAGAACTATCAGTTTTGTGTCTTTTATTTTTCTTCTTTTCCCCATTATTGATATGGATTCACTGAATATCCATTTGGATCAGCAGTTCATACAAAGCAAGGGATAGGGAGAGTTAGCCCTTAGATAGAATTCGATTACCAATGATAGAGGGATAAGTGAAAGTGAAAGGGCTAAATAAAACAGACGATGCAAAGGACTCAGAAAATACATTTCAAATATATATTTAAGGGGGATATTTAGCTTAGTAACACTACTCAAAGAATAGATATTGATATGTAATTGATTGAAAATTTATATGTACTAATAGTGCAATGTAGTTGCCAACTAATCTCAACAGTTCCTCTTATTATAGTGCTATATATTTCTCTTATTTACTTTCAGTTGTTGAGTATTCTATCCATGTACATACTGGAGACAGGAAGAAAGCTGACGCCAGTGGCAATGCTTATTTTTGTATTTGTGGAGATAGAGGTGACTCAGGAAAACGGTGGCTTAATAATTCTAAAACAAGACCAATCACTTTTGGTAGAGGACAGGTAATGTATGTATGTATGTATGTATGTATGTATGTATGTATGTATGTGTTACATAATAGGTATGCATATGCTTTTAATAGACATGCTTCAAGTGTAAAGAATAATTTCCTTATCATGTAATGGCATGAATGGAATCATGTTTAACCAAGTACTGATCAATTTTGCTGTATTTATTTCTTTAATCATCTTCCCTATTATTTTAATGCTTTCTGTACTTCTTGATTCAGATCTGTATATGATCAGTATAAAGTAAACTAACAACCCTGTGCTATACTCATAAAATGTGAACATAATTTTCATAGTCTGTAGATAGTGCTACTTAATCAACAATTGAGAACTCTCACATGTCTTTTGTTAACAGCAAATGTATCCCATGATATCAGCTACTGTACATTCAGAAGCAGAGCTGATTTATTGTAGCCTTAGCTATAGAATATTTGAAACAGCACCAGTAGCTGCTTTAAGAACTGCCTAGAATTTAAGGGTGACCTATTCTTACATAGGTGGCAACTCTTGTCTTTCTTTCTCCTTTCCCGTAAAAGTAGAGAACATAGTAATGCTCTCAGTATTTTAAGGTCAACTGAAGTGATGACAACCATGAGCTGGCTTCACATTACTTTTGAAGAATTGGAGAGTAGAAATAGTGATTCTGAACATATTGTTGCATGACTGATGAATAACTGTTGGTCATAATAAACTGCCATAAATAGGTTCAACATGAAATATCCAAACTCATAGGCAAACTTGTTATAATATGACAAGGACATAAGATATTAATATAACTTTTTACAGGAGATAGGGAAAGGAAAAGCAATGAGGCTTTAATGAGCAATACATAATGCTCTTTAAAATAAACCTTTCTCTACCAAACATTATAATAATATAAATTAAATGATGAATGCCTAAAAGTTGAGAAACTTACTCTACATAACCTCTGAATAAAGTTAATCTAAGATGCTTCAGAAGGAAGTAAAGTTTTTTTGTGTAAAAATCATAATTCATTGGATTTTATTTATTTGATTCTAGAAGCACTGTTACTGGAACAGTGAAGAAATCCAGGAAATACTATATGCTTACATAACCCTATGATCTAATATTTGCAATAAAATGAAAATACTCAGTGACAAAGATGTCAGCTTTATTGCACTACCTTTTTGCTATGACCTTGCAAAAATGATGTATATACATTAAAATGTTCATCTATGCAGAGAAAAGAAATAATGTTTACTGGATTTACCCATTAATAGTCGATAAAGTTTGCGTCATACAAATTCAACTATATCAACTTTTCTCAAATTATAGGTGGATGTTTACCAAATCAAAGGAGTGCACCTTGGGAAGTTGAATCAAGTCATTGTGGGGTTCAAAAGTTTGAACAAAGGTATACTTTGAGAGGGGAAGGGCAGAGAGAAAGAGAATGTGGAATGAGTCCTAAGACCATTGCAGTGCTTTGTGTAGTAAGTAGGAAAACCAAACTAATGCAAACATTGTACAGAGGAATGGGGAAACAGCAACTCAGAATAATTAGAAAAAAGCACCAATCAATCAGAATAGAGCTTGAACTGGCCTTTTAGGTCTTCTACTGCAACCCACTGCTCAAGCAGGACAAGTGACTGTCCAGTCTCTTTCAAATATTCATTGATGAAGGCCCACAATTTCTGATGACAAGAGGATCTACTGGTTGATTGTTCTTACTGTTAGGAAGTTTCTCCTTAATTCCAGGTTGCTTCGCTCCTTGATTAGTTTCCATCCATTTTTTCTTGTCCTGCCTTCTGGTTTTTGGAAAATAAGTTGACCCACTCCTCTTTGTGGCAACCTCTCAAATACTGGAATACTGCTATAATGTCCTCCCTTGTCTTTCTTTTCTCTAGACTAGCCAAACCCAAATCCTGCAACTGTTCTTCATATGTTTTTGTCTACAGGCATTTAATAATCTTAGTTGTTCTTTGCACTTTTTGCATAGTCTCAACATCTTTTTTCTAACCTTGTGACCAAAACTGGATGCAGTGTTCTAGGTGTGGTCTTACTAAGGGTTTCTAAAGTAATACTAATACTTCACATGATTTTGATGCTATGTTTATACAATCAAGGATTGAATTAGCTTTTTTGGCTGCTGCCATACATTGCTGGTTATATTTCTTCTTCTAGTACTCCAAGATCCCTCTCACAGATACTGTTTTTGAGCCAGGTTTCACCTAACCAGTACTTGTACCTTTGGTTTTTCCTGCCTAAGTGTAAAAACTTGCTTTTTTCCACATTAAATTTCATTTCATTGGATAGGGCCCATTGTTCAAGTCTGTCAAGATTTTTTTGGATCCTGAGCTGGTCTTCTGGGGTGTTGGCTATTTCTGTCAGCTTAGTGTCATCTGCAAATTTGATGAGTTTTCCTTCTATTCCCTCATCTAAATCATTTTTGAAGATATTGAAGAGTAATGGTTCTAGGGAGGATCCTTGTGGTAACCCACTGCTTACTTCCTCCATGTAGTACCATTAAGGACAACCCATTGAATACAGTTTGTCAGCCAGTTACAAATTCATATGGTGGTGATGTTGCCTATCCCATATTTTTCTAGCTTACCAAGTTTGTAGTTTACTTTATTGAATGCCTTGCTGAAGTCTAAGTATACTAGGTGCACAGTATTTTTCTGGTCTAGTAATTTAGTCACTTTGTCAAAGAATGAAATAAGATTGGTTTGGCATGATCTATCTGTAACAAATCCATTCATTTAGTTACAACTTTATTTGTTTCTAGGTGTTGATAGATCTGTTTTTTGTTTATTTTTTCCAGTATCTTCCCAGGTTTTTCCCACTATTTTTGTGCTTATTTTAATTTTTATTTCTTGTCTGTCTTTTCAGTTATGCTTTTGGTAGGTTGGGCTATAGTTTCTTTTTGTGTGAAGACTGATGCAAAGAATGAGTTAAGCATTTCTGCTTTCTTTCTGCTGCCTATTACTTCCTTGCCATCTAATGCTTCCTTGACTTTTTTCTTATTATGTTGGAAAAGAAACTTTTTATTGTCTGACTTTTGTTACAAATTTTTGTTTATTCTGATGCTTTGCTTTCCTGACTTCATCTTTGCAAATGTGGGTTATCTACTGATACTCTGCTTTAGTTACATGTCCCTTTTTCTATTTTTTATATTTGTCCTTTTTGTTTTTCAGTTTATCAGAGACATCTTTGCGCAAGCATACTGGCTTCTTCTTGGATTTCTTGTTTTTCTTTTTCAGTTGATATTGTTCTCGACTGGGCCTTTATGATCAAATTTTTCAGTTTCCCATGCTTCTTGAGTTGTTTTCTCCTTTAGGATTTTCATCCATGGAATTTTTCTTAGGCTATCTCTGAGTTTGTTAAAGTCAGTTATTTTGAAATTTAAGACACTGGCTAGATTATGTTCTATTGCTGGTATTTGCATTATATTGAATTCTAATATGACATGGTCACTCTCATCCAAAGTTCTAGCAAGTTCAACTCCCTCCATCACTTCTTCCTCTAGTAGTAGTAATTAGTAATAATTAGTTCCAGTATAACTTTTCTTCTAATTATCTCCTCTACCTTTTGGAAGTTGTGAACTAGATTGGTTAGGAATATGTTTGATTTCCCATTTCCTGCAGAGTTTGATATCCCAGTTGGTATCAGGGTAGTTTCCCATATTGTGATATATTTCCTACCTACATTTGTTAATGGTTTAGCAAAAAGTTCATCTATTTCTTCTGCTTGGTTGGGTGGCCTATAGTATACCCCTATAGCGATGTTGTTCTTTTTTTCTTTTCAAATTAACCCATATGGATTCTAAGCGGTTTTCATCCTTAGTAAAAATACAGTGACTCAAGAAGGATTTTCTATATAATGTATACAAATCAACTTGGTTTCTATCATAACTGAGAAGAAAAACTAAAAAGTAGTCTCCCTTAATATGGCACTCTCAAGATACATTTGGAGTAGTAGTCCCAGAATAATAACAGGATGCAGAATGAGATTGGGATGGGGAGCACTACAGCAAGTACACAAATGTATTCAAGAATAATGGAAAATGTATACCTGCAAATAACCAGTATGTATTCATTTTTTACTTGAATATCCCCAGTAATCATGTATTGATTTAACACCTAGAATAGATCATACTTATTCACTTTAAATTCATATGGGATATATATTACTAGACTGTGAAGTAAATTTACAATTCAGTTTGTCATCTTGCATGTGTGTAATACTATCCAAAATTACTTTGATAACTATGATTTAGTTTTAAAGGCACCATGACAGCATGTGATGACCCAAAGTGTAACACAAACAAAACAAACTCCAAAACATAAATAAATGTCCTTTAATGCCTCCAACTTGGCCCCACTGTTCAATAACTCTCAGTTCGAGATAAAACATACTCAAAAATAGTCTTCAAAAGAAAGCAATACAGTCCAAATTTAATGAGCAGATAGAGTGAAAATAAAAACCAAATGAACTATAGTGATGAAATTTCCACAGCAGAACAGGATAAGTATTTACCAAATTCAAGGAGATAACAAGGCACAGTCTGTTGGAAGGACACCAACCAAGATAATCTCAAACCAAAATAAAACATGCTTTGTCTCCAGCGTTTGCCAGAACACAGGTTCAAACTCTTATGCAGTTCTCACACCTGCAGCTCATGAAGAGGATCAAGGCCCTCTCCTCCCAAGTAGACCACGTCTTTCCCTTATCCTCTCCTCCCTGTGTGCCCTAGGATGGATAGGGGATGGGCCTGGGTCCTTCTCTGACTGCTCAGCCGGCCTCTGCCCTTCCTCAGCCTCCTCCACAACCTCCGGAGCCACACTTCCACTCCCTGTCAACTGTTCCTCCTCTCCCTCAGAGTCAGTCTCCACCAGGGCATGACACAGGATCATTTGCAGAGATTATTGTAACAGAGTTCCAAAATACATGAATAGTGATTCCATCAATATTTTTACAATATTTGAAAATATAACTATATTTTCACTTCAGAAAGCAATAGGACTTTTCAAGTATTCTTGTTGAACACTTGAAATCTTAAGAGTATAAAAGAACAAGAACACAAAGTCCTCCCATTGCAGTGTTATTTAAGCTTTCACATTGTATCATTTTTAATTAACTCATTCATACAGTGTGGTCTGTATAGCTGTTATTACTTGGGTAAATCAAACAAAAATAGAAAGTTGAATGGTAACCTTTTTCTTTTTTTCTCCTAGATGATTGGTTTCTAGAGAAGATAGTAATAGAAGAAAGAAACTATCCTTTTACTACATATACTTTTGTTCATAATAACTGGTTGCATCAACAGTCAAAAAAGGATTTTACAGAAGCTTCAATCCCACTACAAGGTCAAGCATCTTAATTTTCAAATTTGAGATACAAAGACAGATAGATGTACAGATGTAGAGATACAAAGATAGATGTACGCATGTATGTGTGCATTTGTCTCACATAAAATTATCACATAAATTGTCAAGCAACTTTTCAAAATATCATAGGAATGAGTAACATAGGTTGCCTTATACAAATAATGCTGCATATATTTTCTGAAATTTTTTTCAGTCCCACAATTTCTTCTAAAATATTCAAAATGCTTGAATATCTTGACTTAGTGGGCCTATATAAGAGTGCTTAGACTTAGGCTTATGCAATTCAGCCCCAGTATTGTCAGAACTGTCAATTTAGGAGGTTGTATACCAAACCACTTAATTACTGAGAAGCCCAATAGAGAGGCTCTATCAATACCCAGATGCTACTTTTGGTTTGGTTTTACAATTCAAAAGGACCTAAGTCTCAAGTTGGCTTCTTATTTCTAGGAAGTTTTGTCTTGTAACCTGAACCTCTATGATTCTCTTTGTTCTGTGCTCAAGGCTTTGCAGAGGTCCAGGTCAGCAGAGGATGCCTTGATTTAATCTTCCTACAAACTAATTCAAAGATTCTGAAGGCTGTCCTTCATTCTTTGGGTATGAAAATGGGCTAGGAATGTATGTAAATTATAACAGTTTAGGATTCAGTCTGTTTGAAAGTCAAGTTACAAAAAGGGAGATGATGCAGTAAATGGATCAAGTACAGAAATAGTAACAGAGGAAGAATGATTTGACTATCTTGCAGTTTCTAAGGAAACCCTCATATTATAGCATGCAAAATTCCATTGATTCTACAAATCTTTTTAACGATCCACTCTTGACAGAGAAATGATGGGCACCTAAAACAATTTGGCAATACATTACTCCAATATGCCTAATTTACTGTTGAACAACAATACATAGAAATGCACTCTTCCTTCTTTCTTACTCAGCTTTGTACTTGGGGAGATTTATATAAATTCTATTTCAAAAGAAACCTGCTTTGATTCCTGAAATCACTTCAGAGTTTTGGTGAATTTAAAGTACATTTGTAATTCACACCTCAAATTACATATGATGTTACTGTAGAAATATTGGCAACATGACAACATAATGTACTAAATATAACAAAACAATAAATAAGTTCAGATTGACTTTTTAAATGAAACCTGAATCACATTTGTATTTCATTCAGAAATGACAGAAAAATCTGGCCCCATGAAAGGTTTTGAAGCAAAAAGCCAAGGACAATGGAGACTGTGGCTAGACTATGTCCATGTTCCAGAAAAAATACCTGAAATAAAAATACTTGCCTATGGTACCAATGGAGTATCACTTGCACAGAGAGTTCAACATTTTAAAAATGAACCCTTTCTGGTAGGTTTCTAGTTAATAATATTGCAATTAGGATGCAGAAACTGCTTTTTCTATTTAATTTCACCACACTGTTGTCATCATCTGAAACTGAGCATAAAAATGTAAAAAGCCTGAGAGTCATAATAGGAGAGGATTAGTGTCCTTTGTAGTCTACTTCTTAAGTTCCAAATGCATTGACTCATTCAATGGATGACACAGAATGCTAAATTAGATATATGTTCTTAAATTCCAAAGGGAAAAGTATGAAGATCACATACTGAAGGAATGACAGACTGTGAAAAGTGGAACTGACATCCTGAGGATCTGGAGTATTTTCCAACCTTTGTTGCTGATATCTTTATCTTTTAGTTTAATTGCTCCTTTAAAAGAGATTCAGATTTGAATCCATATAAATGTAGATATTTTAATATGAAAATGCGGATATTTTTAAATAGATAGACAGACCTACACACACATACAGAGAGAATTCAAATCTATTCACCACATGAATTTATAGTTGTTGTTTTCCTTTAACAGTTGAATATTGGTGATATTGGTCAAATAATAAAGCTTTCCTTTCTGTCGTCCTGCTCAAATTTGGATAAAGGGATCAAACTGCATAAGGTATTGCCTCACATTTACTCAAGTTAACTTTCATACTTTAGTATAGATGGTGCTGTGTGTGTTAAAAGTATAGATTTTTAATGTAATTTTATTTTAAAAAATTAACAATATAAAAACAATCCAAATGTTAGAAAAGAAACAAAAATGAAAGAGAAATGAATAAGAAAGGAAATAGAAATAGAAAGCAAAAAGAAAGGTTATAAAGAAGTAGCTTCAATTTTTTTGTTTAGATATCTTTATTACTTTGTTTTAAAGTAACGTTCATCATTTGTACATATTTTTTTCAAGTTCTGTCTTATATTTCAAACCAAAACTCCTTTTATCTACTTCAAATCTTTTAGTAGTTGTTCATAACAAAACCATTTCTTTTAGGTAAAAATCCATACTGATCTTTATGAATAAAGTCCTGTAAAATCATATTTATTCTCTCAACTTATATCATCATGAATAGCATAATCATTATTAAGTAATGGTATTGTATGATAATTTTTGGTGAAGTCAAGTCTTGACTTTTGGTAGGTGTTAATGCTATGTCAGCCTCCACCCAACTATCTGATATCTTTTTAGTCTATAAAATAGTATTCAACAGGTTTTGCAATGATTGTAATAATTCATTTTCAAAAATTTTATAAAACTTTAGTAAATGATCTGGTCTGTATGTTTTTCCTATTTACACCTTTTTAATATCTTCACAAACTTTCCTTATTGTAATGAGAATATTCATTAATGGTTTCTATGTGATCTTCAGTAAATTTTGTTTCTTTAAATAAATATCAATCTTTGCCAGGAAATTTCTTCTCTTACATTGGTGAAATATTTTTCATTTTTAGATTATATGTTTTTATAGTATTTCCATTTTGTAATTTTAATGTCCCTTTTTCTTTTTCTCTCTCACCCTTTCCCTGGCTTATTTGCAAATTCAAAATTTGCATTTTTGCATCTCTGTGCAAAACCTTTAGTAGTTTACCTTGTGTTATTTTTAAATATTTCTCAGAAGTTCTGTCCTTTTTTGGGAGGACACATTACTCCATTCTCATCTCCAATTTTCATACAAGTCCATTAGTTGTCCATATGTGTTTTATATTGTTTTCCATTTTGGAGCATAAATTCCAACTATCAAAGTCTAGGACTCATGCAGAGAAGTGTATCTGTCATTATCATAAGTCAGTAGTAGTTCTGGTTGCAAACGAGAGTTTATATGAAAAAAGCTCAATTTCTTTTTATCTCCTATTGAAATAAATTCTTACCCAAAATATTTTATATCCATTTTTCTAATATAGGTTTCTTGGAGACAAATTACATTTTCATTCGATTTTTTAACATAATTCTCCTTCCTTCCTTCCTTCCTTCCTTCCTTCCTTCCTTCCTTCCTTCCTCCTCTTTCTTTCTTTCTTTCTTTCTCTTTCTTTCTTTCTTTCTTTCTTTCTTTCTTTCTTTCTTTCTTTCTTTCTTTCTTTCTTTCTTTCTATATTCCATATTAGATATCTACAATTTCCACATCATTATTAATTTGATTATTCCTTTAAAATGCCCTGTAGATTCTTCATTTTTTAAAACTTCTTTCAACTTTACAAACCTTTGTTCCATTCCCGCTTCAGTTCACTTTTATCAGATCTGACAGATTCAGATACCTGCTTTCCTATTTTTTCCAAATACTTTTTTGTAATGTTTCTAAGACAGTTCAGTTGCTTTATTATTACCTTTATTACCAGAGTACAACATGTGTACAATGAGATTGGCTGAGCCTTACTTCATTCTCCCCTCCAACACAACTCACAGTGAGGACAGAAGACCCTAACCCAGTCCCTAACAAATGCTCTAACAAATGTTCCTTTCCCTCACCTTGTTTTGCAGCTTTTCCAATGGTCATCATTCTTTTATTAGTAAAAATAAATGGATTACAAAGATGAAGGTAAAAAAGCAGGTTTTTTTCCTCTCCCCCTTTTTTGCTTTCTGTATACCCTTAAGGCTTTAGTTCAATTTGTCTTTCCCTAGTTTAGATGACACAATCCATCTCATGTTACACTTATCTCCTTATTTTATAACTTCTACCAATTAACTTTTCCTTTTGTTGTCAAATAATCAACACTCCCAAGAAAATCTAATCTGTCTGAGAATACTCAAAGTTTGAATCAAAGGTTAATGTGGAACTTAGAAGAAAATGTGGTCTCTAAGCAATTATGGAGTCTAAACTATTCATTGTTGTTTAGGAATAAATAAGCTCTTAGACTAATTCCCAAAAGATATAAATAAAGACATTGTTTAATGAGTTTCAACATCATTGAATAGCCTTTAGTAGAATATAGTAGTGCAATTTAGCTTAACATTAGAAAGACATTTTCTTTGTATTACAAAATTACAAAGTGTTTATTTTCATGGTCATGGTCATGATGTGCACTGAAGATGGTGTTTGATTTCATTGTACGAGGTGCAATGACAATAAAGTAAACTAAACTAAACATGAACAATATTTATGAAACACCTATTCAATTAATTCCCAAGTAATGTCAAAAGAAGAAAAAATGCATGTTTCAAGTGAAGTAAATAAACGAACAGTGATAGACACCTATGTTAGAGAGGCATGTATCATTTTCAAGAACTAATGGATAGAAAAAAAGATTCAGCAGTAATTATTGTCCAAATAGTAAGCATATAAACATTATTAAGTGATGTATTGGCCTTGATATAAAAGCTTCATACTTCTAAGCATCTAATCTGTCAGTACCCAGCATGTACTTATGAGTTATTGGGATATAGATAAAAAGGGCAATGGTTTGTAAGGTAATTTAGACTATAGAATCTAGTTTGCATGGAATAGTATGAGTATATTTGGAATATTTGAATCCATTTGTGGAACACTGACAAAAACTGGCTAGTAGAAGATGCTGCATGTAGTATTGGCGATCATTGCAATGATGATGAGTTTGGAATATTGAATAAGGCAACTTGAAATACTGGAGGGGGAGTAAAAAGTAAATAAATAAATAAGATTAATAAATTAAGTGAAGGAAGAAAACAGTTATGTCATGCTCTGCAAAGATGACATAAAGATGTAGTACGAATGAAGAAGTTCTGATCTTATTCAGTAGAGACTATGAATATTTACAGGGAAATTAAAGTGTAAACTAATTGTGAATAAAAATGTTTAAAAGTCTGAGAGTATGAATTGAGGTTACCTAGAATATTGTAAACATTCATGAAAGTAGAAATCCTTATGTAGGTGTGTGCTTATTTTGTTTCGGTGAATGGTAACAGTGGAAAAATCACAGAATAATCTGAGGAAAAATTGTGGAACATTCTGAGTAAGTATGAGTCAGGATAAAGAAAATATTTTATAGGGTAATCTGAGGGAATGAGAGAACAGCCCTCCACCCTTTCAAATGAACTATTTGGAGACTTAAGAATAATTAATGAAAATAGTGATTAGTATCAGCTTTTTAAACATTTAAGCAGGTCTATTCATTTGTACACATGCTAAAGGAATATATCTAAACCTAAATACATCATTGATTTGACTTTTTTATGATGAAGGAATCAATGAATATATAAGGATGATGAACATTTCTGAATGTGCAGTACAATTTCTTTGATTAGTTTTAGGAATCGATTTAAGGAAGAAATAGACATGGGTAATACTAAATGAAATAAACATGAGTGAAATTACTGCTGTAAGACTACAGATGTTGATTGTGTCAGTGGAGAAATATTAAAATATAGAATTGGTTTGCTTATAAAATACCTGTGTGATTTATTTCATGTTTGTGAAGACTGCATCTCATAACTGGAAGAGCAACAAAATTCAATGAGAATGTGGAAAATTTGGGAACTGCATTTTGGCTTTAGGCCATACACAAATTGTGCCGATTAGAGTTTTGCTCTTCTGTCATTGAAAAAAATTGCATCAATATGAGAGAGTAAATATATTATACATGTGTTGGTTTAGTAAAAAAATTGATCAAATGAATAGATTTGAATTATGGAAATTTTGAGTAATATTCACTTGAAAGTTGCTCAGCAGCATAAATATTTTTATTTTATTTTATTTGGACTTGTATGCCTCCCTCTCTCCCGAAGGACTCGGGGTGTCTCACAACTAAAACGCAAACAATAAATAATTTAAAAAACAATTAAACCCAACAAGCCCAAACAACTAAAACCTAATTTAAAACACCCCACCCAAAGGTCAGTCCAGCCCGGCCTGCTCAAACAGCCAAGTTTTTAGATCGCGGCGGAAGGAGGGGAGATCAGGAGCCAAACGGAGCCCCAAAGGTAGTTGGTTCCACAAGGTGGGAGCCGCTACAGAATAGGCCCTCCCCCGGGGCACTGCCAGCCAACACTGTCTTGTGGATGACACCCCGAGGAATCCCCGTCTGTGCGCACGCACAGAGCGATGGGCATTCGATGTCGGCAGGAGACACTCCCGCAAATACCCCGGACCCAAGCTATGTAGGACTTTGAATGTTAATGATAATATATATAAATAATATAATTGAAATAAAGGATTTCTGAAATAGTTCATCACTGAGCAGAAAATAAAACAAGGATATGTTGTGTCCTCTAGTTTATAGCCTATTTATGGATAAATGTGAAAGGAATCCTTTAGTAACCATAGAGATGTCTTTGTTTGGAAGGTAAATGTATAGAGAATATTTAAGATTTATAGATATATAGAGGCATAGTGGATGATGTTAGTATAAACTTCTCTATATCCTTTTTCTTGCCTATTTTCTTTGCTTTACTGTTTTCTGCTTTATTTTACCCCAAAAAGGAACAAAGTGACAGGTGTAAATGTATCATCCTGTTAAGAATAATATTTTAAACACACTTTGAAAAGGAAGGAATAAGGCAGTGTAAAGCTGCCTCTTTGCTGCTAGTATGTATGCTGTATTTTCCCCTGATAGTAGCTGTATAAAAGAATCCTCTTTCCATAACTGTCAATGTAAAGCTTTATGTAAAGCTCACATGTAAAATATTAAAATAGTTGTTTCTTGCACCGAATACATGATATGCTCCATAAAACTATTATTTGTCTGGCATTATGCAACATTTTAAAGAAGCCAGGTATCAGAGTTGTATTAGAAAAAAACTGAATAAATATGTAATTCTTACAGGAACAATGCCAGCCTTCTATAACTCAAAACAAAAACAAGAAATCATGTTTTTCACATTTGGATACATGGATCAGATTTGTTTTTCCTAACCATTAGAGCTGTTCTGTGATTTGAAGCAGGGTGGTTTCCAGGGAGAAGAGAGAGTAAAGAAAAGTGAAGAAGGAATTCTATGAGGAAATAATTATTTTTCCTAAAATTGAAAATGGTCATTTCCTGTATAAAGATGAATGTAAATTTCAAAATGTAAACTTTCTGAGATCCATTTTCAAGTAGCAGTTGGAAAGTGGGTCTCCCCAATTTGACAACACACTGGAAGAAAACATGGTAAGAAAGCCCTAAAACTGAACCAAATGTTTACAGGGCTTCTTTTAGATTTTTTTTCATCAGGACAAGGCTGATTTGAAGAACTTTAAACTTCTTTTTTTGTCAACAGCTGCCACCATCCTAGCTGCTGAATGTCTGAAGTTTTGCATAAGCGCAAGGCACCCAATCTGTAGTTCCAACATCCTACATCCCGTGGTCACTTTATGTTCCCTTTGCAATCACTGCAATCACTTACAATTATGGCATTTGTTTAATGACTGCAACAAAAAATGTCATAAAATCATGTGAATGACCAGCTTTATGATCGTTATAACTTATGACCATAATGGGCAGGTTCCATTAAGGTCATAAGTCAAGGATCTTACTGTACATGTCCCTACTTGCTTATACCTATGCAAGACTACTTCATTAAGACAAAAACAAAACAAAAACAAAAAAAACCAAATGTGGTTGTGATTGTCCTGCAGGTGCGGATGAAAGACTTGGATACTAAAGAAGAATTAGGATTTTATCCTTTAAACCAATGTCTCTTTGAAGAAGACGGGTCAGAAACTGTGACGGAATTAGCAGTAGTCAGACCAAATGAAGCTCCTCTCAAGGGTACGTTGCTGGACAACCATAGTATAGTCCTTTCTTTCAAACTTGGGAATGCGGAACCATGACATCAAGGACAACTCTTAGGTGTCAAAAACAACAGATAACTGCATTGCAGTCATCCTGATGGTTGCTGGGAGAATACTCCTCCAAACAGGCGGCTTCAATGATAAAAATCTGTATGCTATTTTAGAGAGGGATGGAAAAAAAATAACTGATGAAACTGATGAAAGATGAACATATGTGAGGAGGAATAGTAGCACAGATGAGGCCAGGAAGAAATGCAGGCATGGGAAGAAGTTTGTAGGGAGGCCAAAAATGATATATCAGATAGGGGTGAAAAATAAAATAACTGGGGGAATAAATTGGTGACATATGCAAAACCAAGCTCTATGGTGACATAGCATGTCCTTTTCAGGATTGCATATCAAAGTATATATTTGAGAAAATATGTCCAAAAGTATGTATTTCACACAATCTCTTTATTGGTAATTGCTATAGATGAGGAAAATATGCTTCAGTTTCTGAGAGTGTAATGTGGTAATTAAGTTGCTGGCCTAGAAATTACCTTAGGCACGAAAGCTGGCTGGGTAACTTTGTGCCAGTCTTCCTCTCTTAGCCCAATCTATCTCACACACTTGTGGAAAAAACATGAGTAGGAAGGAGTGTTATGTATGTTTATTACCTTGAATTGCTTATCTAATAAAGAAAGAAAGAAAATAGTTGGCATGACGGTTTTAAGCTGTTCTCAAGTAACATGTTACTGATCATGTGATATTACATTTATGCATGATTTTTGGACAATTCCATTTCTACAACATATTGATTTTTTAAAAAGAAAAACCTGAAAGTTGTCTTTATGGGGAAAAACCTTTAGTTTTTTTATTATTTTTCAAAACCATTTAAGTTAAACAAGAGTTTAATTTCATTGACTATAAGGATTTAGATGTCAATGTAATGATACTTACTTAGTGAATTTTTAATTGCATGTGTTGCAAAATCAGATAACTAGTTAGTTTAAATCCAGATCTTATTTAACTAGATTTGAATGGGATTATACAATTTTCACCCAAAAATGCCTAATGTAGAAATTTCATTACATTCCATGCAATTAAAATGCAGATGTAATTAAGCCCCCTTGGTTTCAGATTAAGTGTTGCTAAACTCTCTAGAATTCTTTGAAAAAGAGAGTTACATAGATGATCAAACACTAACATTTCCTTCTGAGTCTAACTCGGAAACAAATAGATTGGCAAAACTGGTTGCTTGAAGCATAAAATCTATATACTGCTTGTTCAGTTATTATTATAAAAAGAGAGATAATTTTGTCCTGTGGCTTAAAGTACTCATTCATAACTATGAGTCCTCAGTCAATCATATTTAAAAATGATTTTTCTAACATAATAACTAATATCAATGTTGATCAAAGTGAAAGATCGATCCCCTTCCTTATACTAGTTTAATTGGTGGTAATGATCTTATAGGTTCAGAAAGAAAGCAGATAATTTTGAACAAACTGCATATTTTTTCATGAAAATCAGTGCAATGAGGATTCTAATTAAAAGTAGTATAATTCTATAAACAATATAAAAGGAAATAAAATTGTTTCTCAGTTTATATAAGACATAAATCATTTTGAATTGTACACCTGAATCATTGTAACATGATTAATGTGAAAATAAAAAAATCTGTCCCACCAAACAACAAGCTTTGGTTTAACACTATTGATATTTCAATAATAGGGTCTTTTATACATTTGTATCATTTTTTCAAAATTAGATCTATAATAGCTACTACTTCTATTATAATAAATGGTAAATTGCAATGTGTTTTTAAAAAAGACAGATGTCATAGCTACGTGTATGTTTGTTCAAGAATCTTAGAAATATCATTAAGGCTATAATTTTATCTAAATGTACCCAGAAAGAAACGTTGAACACTTGGATTTTCTGAACAGAAATTATAGAATTGTATTATCAAGCACATTTTTCCCTCTTGAAAACAGGTGTGATATTCAAGCTGGTACACAAACTTGTAGAGTGAAATTGTGTTACAAATTAAATCTCATCTCCCAGATTTCAGCTAGGTAGCTATTTTCTTTTTGCTTAAAAAAATAGAATAAAAAGGTACCTAGCTTCTAACAACTATATATCAGTTATGGCATAACAGAATCACTTAATCAGATGAGGGATATGTACTTGCAAATCTCTTCCTGGCCCTGCTATATTTTTCTTTATTTCATGTAAGAATGAGTAGCTTTTCTTTCTTTTTTTACTTTAAACAACCTTCTTCCTAGTTAAAGGACACAGGAAATCTGTCTGATAAAATTATAGGTAGTATTTTCAGGCTCTTTTTTGTACTTTTAGGGAGCTAAAAATTAAGAATGGTCATAGTGCTTCAACGTGCAAGCTTTTAAGGCATTCCTGCCCATTAAATCCCATTAGAACTAGGAAAAATTAGTTTATAGACCATAGAATAATAGAATTAGAAGGGACTTTGGAGATATTCTAGTCCTTCTACCGTGTTTCCCTGAAAATAAGACACTGTCTTATATTTTTTTTGGCTCCCAAAAACACACTAGGTCTTATTTTCGGGGTAGGTCTTATATATTTATGGTGCCAAATAGTGGGTGTGAGTGTGTAGGGGGGGGTGTTTCGCAGGTGCATGGTTGCTCCCTGAAAAGTCTTCCTGGAACTGGAGATTTACACTAGGTCTTATTTTCGGGGTAGGTCTTATATTAGGGCAGGTTTAGAAAATAGTGCTAGGTCTTACTTTCGGGGTAGGTCTTATTTTCGGGGAAACACAGTAGCTCAAGCAGAAGGCCCTATACCATTTAAGACAAATGTTGAGTTTAAAGGGGACAATACAAAGCTTAAGATGTCAGTTTTGCTGCTTAAATTTTCTACCTACCCATCCATAAAAAAGGGGGAAAAAAGATGAAAATTGTTCCCAGTCAGACTGGTGTTTCTTTAGCTTTTTTCCCCTCAGGATCCTTTTTAAAGTTATGGATTATATTTATCACTATTTCTCATATTACAAATTAAAATTGTCGCATTCACTCCTGCTGCTATTGCAGGTTACAGTTTGGAGTAAGCGTGGCACCAGGCATTTTTCAAAGCCTTATGGAAAGGATGCTCCAAGGACTGCCAGGGGTAGTACCGTACTTTGATGTTGTGTTAATCTCTACTGAAAATGACACTCAGTTACAAGAAAGACTCAGAGAAGTCCTTACCAGATTCAGGAAAGCGGGGTTAAAAGTCAAGGAAGAAAAATGCACTCTTAAAACTGACAAGGTTGAGTTCCTGGGCTATATGATTGACAAGCATGGCATCCACCCTACCGATGCCAAGGTTCAAGCAATCAAAGAAGCCCCTAGACCTAAATGCAAAACAGATTTGCAAGCCTTCCTTGGACTCATTAACTTTTATCACATGTTTCTACCTCAGAAGGCAACCATTGCAGAACCATTGCACAGATTACTTGACAAAAGTCTGTTTGGGTCTGGGGAGGAAGGAACAATCAGCATTTAACAGTATTAAAAGACTAATCACGTCTGATGCTGTACTCATACAGTTCTCTGAGAATTTGCCTGTTGTACTGACTTGTGATGCATCCCCCTTTGGAGGGGGGGGTTGAGCCACAGGCTTCCCAGTGGGAGAGAAGCCCCTATTGCATTTTACTCTCGCACTTTGACCAAAGCAGAGAGGAATTACAGCCAATTGGACAAGGAAGCATTGGCAATTGTTGCAGCTGTCAAGAAATTTCATGAATATTTGTATGGGAGAACATTTACCATTGTTACAGATGACAAACCCTTGTTAGGCATTGTGGCAGGAGACAAACCTACACCTACTATCCTGTCACCAAGAATGCTGAGGTGGACTGAATTTCTTGCTGCTTATTCTTACAAACTTATCCACAAGCCTGGCAAGGACATTGGACATGCTGATGCACTGAGTCGTTGCCCACTTCCTTGTCACAAGGAGGACTTTGAACCTGAAACACACACCTTTTTCCTAGAAACTGTTGCCAAGCTTCCAGTGCATGCTGCTGAAATTGCCAGAGAGACTGCCAAAGACACTTTATTGGCTCCTGTTATAGGCTGGATTAAGAAAGGTTGGCCTCTTCAAGATCTACCTCACCTGGCCCAACCTTTTAAGTCCAGGCAAACTGAATTATCTGTATTAAGAGGATGTATTTTGTGGGGTAACAGGGTGGTTATTCCTGCAAAACTACAAAGAGAGGTTTTGGAAATGTTACATGAGGGTCATCCTGATATTGTAAGGATGAAGGGATTAGCCAGGAGTTATGTATGGTGGCCAGGTATTAACAAAATGGTTGAAAACTGGGTTGCATCTTGTCCCAACTGTCAGGTAGTCAGGCCTGCCCCACCTCACACCCCCAAACAGGAATGGGAATGTCCTAGGGGCCCATGGTCTAGGATTCACATTGATTTCGCAGGCCCTACCAGAGGACACACCTTTCTTATTATAGAAGATGCATATTCCAAATGGCTAGAGGTAATCCCTATGGCATCCACCACAACTGATGCTGTCTTCAAACAGCTCAAAAAACTTTTTGTAACCCACGGGTTACCTGATGTTCTTGTCTCTGACAATGGCCCTCAATTTACATCCAACCTTTTTGAATCCTATTTAGCACAACAGGGTATCAGACATGCCCTCACTGCCCTGGGCACCCTTCAGCTAACGGCCGGGCTGAGCATGGTAATTTTACCAAGGAGAAACTTCAGCAACTGGGTCCTTGGGACATCACTGAGAAAGTTGAAAACTTCTTAGTGTTCAGCACATCACTCCTAACCCATCTAATAACTTATCCCCAGCAGAGTTGTTGATGGGTAGGAAACTTAGGTCTTCCCTTGACCGCCTTCATCCCACTTACGCACCCAATGCACCACTAGATTCCACTTCCAAAGTTCACACATTCAGTGTGGGTGATTCTGTTTATGCTAAGAACCTTATGGGTGAACCTTTGTGGATTCCTGCTGAGATAACTCAAATCACAGCCCTCGTTCTTACAGGGTGCAAACAGAGGATGGAGTCCTCTGGAGCAGGCACATTGATCAACTTAGATCCAGGTTTTCTCAGGAACATCGCCCCTGTCTCTCTCTGGATCCCTCACCTGATGTCAATTCTAGAGGGGAAGGGGAGGAGCAGGAGGATAATCAGCAAGCAAGAATCCATCCCATGTGTCACGAGCCATTACGACAGGAACCATTCCAAAACCTGTCACAATGCCAAATCCATCCTTAGAAATGGAAGATTGTACATCACTACCTGACTTGGGTGCTGATATTGGGCTGGAGATGGGTTGGGAGGAGAGACCAAATTCTAACAATCAAACAGGGTCTTCTTTCACAGGAAGTCCCAGTAGGGAAATGTCAGCAGACACATTTCCTCTCTCACTGGGTGAGAATGTTAAAACTTCTGAACCACGAAGGTCTCAATGTACACGTAAGAGCCCCACCTATTTAAAAGAATACATTAGATAGGTTGTGGTTTGGTATGGACTGAACCTCGTGGGGAGGGGTGTTATGTATGTAGGTTTGAATGTCATTGGTTTAGTTTGAATTGTTCTTGTAAAATGTCAAATATGATTGGTTTGAAAAGTGTGGGAAAACCCTGCACTCTGATTGGCTGGCAACTGTGGCTGCTGGCTATAAGTAGCAGCTGTAGCCCAGCCAAGACGGGTCCATTGAGCTGTAGTCACTTAATAAACTCTTCACTGAAGCTCTTCACGTCTGAATCTTCATGCAAACTTAACATATTGTATATGCTGATTTGAAATATGAATATGCATAACATTTTAATTCTGATGTCTTAGTCTTCAAAGCAGATAGTGCTTTATAATATGAGGTACATATTCTTTGTTATCTTCTATTGGAATAGAAAAGGATGACTGAGCTGTTAAAAATTCAGATTGTTGAATTGTTCTCTAAACATGCAAACCGATTTTATTGTACTATACCAATGCTCAAGGGAGATGCTTTACTACAAGCAAAGGCACAGCAAAAGTAGAGGTTTTGAGGAATTTTTCTTCTTTTAATTTTTAATTGTTTAAAGTCTGTCAAATATTTTAAAATGTTACATTTGCCTGGGGTCTTTTTTAGATTTACAAGTAACTCAGAATTTAATATACAGCTTTAGTCTGTCCATGAGTGCAGCATGTTGGCCAAAGAATTCCAGGAGTTGAAGTCTACATACACTAACATTGCCAAGGCTGAGAACCACTGTTCAGATTTATGTCTTAGCATGAAGTACCATTTAGTCTATGCAAGAATATGTGAGTGATTGTTCTATTTCTTTACATGGCTTCTTTTCATATGTTCTTTCATCTGATGTTCTATTACAGAAATTACTTACTCACTCAGTGTTTATACAGGAACATTACCTGCATCTGAAACAGATGCAAACATCTTTATTACGCTATTTGGAACGAATGGAGACTCTTATAAAAGACAACTGAAGCATTCAAAGTCATGTCCACAGTTTGAAAAGGGTCAGGTAAGTATGAAATGCATGAAATTTTGCTTCAGAAATTTTGTAAATATTTCACTGGAATGTAGAACAGCCATGTGCCAAAACACATCAATTTAGTTACAAGAGAAAAGTATTACAGCCTCAAACTCCTGTCACTCGTAGCATTATGTGAAAACCTGAAAAATTCTGAAGCGAATCCTGAATGTCTGAAAACTGGTCTCCACAATTATCCCTCATTACCAAAATGAAGGAAACAAAGACCACTTACTACCACTCACAAAACGTGTAATGCCATATATTAATAGAAATTAAGACAATGCTTAAGCTGTCACAAGTAATTAGTTATCTCACTCAATCATCCAAGAATTACAATCCTGGATAAAAGGGTATTTGAGGAAGTATTTAATATTATGAAACCAATCTGTTCATGTTCATACATTCAACATGTTGACGTACCCATCAAAAAAATTAGTAGCTATCATATTACAAAACTCAAGATCTTTTCCAGACAGAGTTGCTTTCAATGAAAACTGATTCCTGGCTGCTTTCAATGCACACTGATTCATTGTATTTACAAAAGCACCTGCAGTACAAATTCCTAAGTCATGAAATCATTATCATTTTAAAAAGCTTAGGTCGTTAAAATGCTTTATAGTAAAAAGAACTGTTAATTCTTTGAAAAAGTCCCAGTGCAAGTAACTTTTTGCAGCAATTCTAATGAAACAACTATTGTTGAGGAGAAGAGAGGTACCCGTATTACACTGCTATGGCTTTTAGTGTGGATTGTCTACCTATCAACACAGGATGCCATGATTGTTATATCTGTTTTCTGAATTATGACCAACAAAGTCTGAATGCTAAGCAGCACAGATTCTGAGTAACAAATATAACGAGATACCTGCATTCAGTCTAATCTATCCCTTTTCTGGTCATACCAAATCTAATTAACACAACATCCTGCTGTTTGATTACAGGTCTCTGGTAATTAAAAATTAATGTAAAATTAGCTAAGCAATTGATTTACTTACCCAAGAGATATCTGGAATGTCTATATTGAAGGATTCTAAGAGGACATTTAAACACTTTTTCAGATGCTAATTTTTATCTACCCCGTAGGACAGGGCTGTCAAACTTCCAACCCACAGGCTGGATGCATCACGTGCTGGGTATACTTACGCCTGGTTTAACAAAGGGGGGAAAGTCCCAATACATGATGTGACACTGCCGTGATGACATGAGTTTGACATCCCTGCCCTAGTCGTGTTTGCAAATTATTATTGATCCAATGCCAATGTCCAAACTTCCATTCATCTTTGCAAAAATCATTTGCATTTCCTTCCCTTATTTTACAGATATAGATAGTTCTCAATTGACAACTATTCATTCAGCAACCAAAATGGCACTGAATGAGGAAGACTTATGATGGACCTTCATAGGTGCAGCTACTTCAGTCTCTCTGTGATTATATGATCACTATTCAGACACCAGTGCAAGTTATTTGATAAAAGAAAACCAGAATGTAATTATATCATAGCAAACAAATCTGGTTTCTATCATTTGAACTATCTTTGGAGCTACCTGCTTTTTTGGTTTAATAGGTTAAATGAATAAGAAATGTTCTTTGCACCTAGTTGAAGCAAAATTTAAATCAGAAAATTTAAAGAATTACTTCTGTCTTTCAGCAGCTAGCATTTCCACAAAGGGATAAAAATGGCAGAACATAAAAGTTCATTTTAGTAAATTGTTAAAAGTAAAATTTCCTCCATAATGTGGAGTATCATTTGATAACAAAGTGTCTCTTGGACAACTGTTTCCCAAATCTATGTTACTGTGATATAGGATATGCTTAATAAAGGATCTGAAACTGGAAAAGAATAAATAAAAGGAAGATTAATATTGGTAGAATTAATATTATGCATGAATGTATATACTGGCACAACAGGATTTACAATTTCCATAACAAACTCAAAAGTGCTAAAATGTTCCAAGTTATTTTCAATATGTTTTTTCATGCCTGTTACCTATTTTGGTCTTTTTCATATACTTGCTCATTAAGGATAGCATTTGCCATGGTAACTGTTTTGTATGATGATAACTAAATATATAAAGGTAAAAATATAAGTTATTCTTTTTCCCCCAAGAAAAATGCAATATTTCCTAAAGAGTATTGTAATCATATTAATATTTAGATTTTAAAGGATTTATAAATCTGATTTTTAAAAAGTTAAAATATTTTCAATTTCTTTTCTTGTGGTTTCATTTAATTTGTCTTAATCTACTACTAAAATTATTCATTGAAGAAAAATCTCCTTTGAATCAAACTTAATTTCTTGTGACAACATAGATATATATATTCATGCTACTGTCTTGGCAACAATAGGGAAGCATTTTACATTGCCTTTTCTTCAGTTTTTAGAAAGTCCTGGATTATGGTGGTGATCCAGATACTAACTGGGTCTAACATTTGCTTAGCTTTTTTAGACATCAGCCAGTTGTCTCAATGGTGCCAAGCTGCTTATTATCCATCTATTCCTTTTCTTTCTCAAATAATATGCATTCATTCTCTAACAGTTTTTCCTAATGTTCTAAATGTGACTTTAAATTTTCAGAGAAGGCAATATATTGGGTGGTCAGGGTTTGCTCTTGATACCTAGGACATGTTATATTTTTCATGGATTAGCCACCCCAAATAGCAGAAAATCCAGATTCTGTTTTTCATAAAATTGTGAAATTGGGTACATTGAAAGCATTCATATGTTCCTTTAAAAGAGAAATGCATAAAACTCTGGCATTGCTGATGGACTTAGACTATACAGCTGGTTCAGCTACTCTTTCACCAATTGGTTCAGTTAATTCACCATTCCCTTGTTGATGGTCTCCTAGAGGTCTGGCAATCACCCTGGAATAGTATTTGTCCCTTTTCAAAGATCCGCACTCGAGCACCAGATGAGCAGCTGGAGCCATTGCTGCTCCGAATGGACCAGGGCCCACTGGCTGAGGGAGGAATCCTCCAAGGTTGACCACCAACAAGTTCACCAGATCCACAAACCGGAGCCATCTGGGCCAATGGGGAGTCAGGAGTAAAATCTACACCCTCTCCACCAGCATCTTCCTGATCACAGCAGGAATGAGAGGAAGAGGCGAATTAAAGATACTTTATAGTTGTGCTTATATAATAAGCTTTTGATTGAATTTCTCCTTTAAAGCATCTTGTTATTTCATAAATTTAATCAGATTTATAAAAGTCATGTTTTTAATAGATGTATTTAAGCAGGTTTGGGTGCACCAGGGTGAAGTCACATTGTCTTGTTTCATTGAGGTGATGCAACAAGCTCATGCTCCATCCATGCAAAGGCTTTACTGAGACAGAAAAACTTATTTCTACAAGCAAATACAGTAACTGTCCATTAAAAAGTTCCTTAGAATATTTCAAAGCTTGTTTGTAGCTAATCTTTTGTAGAAAAAGAAGTGTAATACATTTCAAACAAATCCAAATAGACTTGGGAGTGGTTTCTTCCCCAAACCCCAAAAACTTTAACCTTAGACTGTCTACTATTGACCTCACCCCTTTCCTAAGAGGTCTGTAGGGGGCATGCATAAATGCACCAACGTGCCTACCGCCCCTGTCCTATTGTTTCTTTTATTTTTCTTACATGTATTCATTTCATGTATTCACAACTATGTTTATCCTTGTAAGCGATTGACAAAATAAATTAAATAAATAATAAATAAATATGATTCCATATCACAAAATGTTTTTAAAAGAGAGATTCTTGCTTCTTTTGTTTCTTTATAACATGGTTATTGCAAGATATGGTTTTTTTAAAAAAAGTCAAGTTATTTATTTATTTATTTATTTATTTATTTATTTATTTGGACTTGTATGCCCCCCCCCTCTCCAAAAGGACTCGGGGTGGCTCACAATTAAAAGACAACAATAAATATTTTAAAAAGAATTAAACCTAACAAGCCCAATTACTAAAACAGTTAAAATAAATTAAAAAACCCCAGGAGGTCAGTCCAGCCCAGCCTGTTCAAACAGCCAGGTCTTCAAATTGCAGCGGAAAAAGTAAAGATCAGGAGCCAAACAGAGCTCCACAAGGCAGGGGCCACAACAGAGTAGGCCCTTCCCCAAGGCACTGCCAGCCGACATTGTCTAGCTGACGGCACCCCGAGGAGTCCCCGTCTGTGTGCACGCACAGGGCAATCAGTATTTGATATTGTTAGAAACCACAGGTGGAGCTTTGATTGCATTACTGGGGCTGCAATTTTGCCTTTTGGCCTCCCCTGTGGACACTCATTCTGTACAACCCTAAAATATATCCCCTAACATGACTGGTTTGATTTTGAGGTTAAACGTTAAACCATGTGCAAGTCTGAAGATAAATTATCTCATATTAAGGCCTTCAGCTTCTGCCACTATCAAATGATTATTATTCTACTAGCAAAAGGTTTTCATTCATGCTTTGGTGATTTCTCTTCTCAGATGTTGACGTATTTTTTATAATATGCCATATCTTATATTTGGAAGCCCCCCTGCATGAATATTGATTGGAGTCATTGCATTTTTATTGTTGCTTAATTTTGATTTATTGCTATGTCATAATTTTATGGTTTTCTGTACACTCTCAGTGGCTTTCAAAAGAATATCAGAAAAATGTATATAAATAAATAAACATATTTAAATAATTGGATGTTATAATTATATTTCTATTAATATGGTTTCTTTCCTAATTACCTATTAGTAATTTCCTTCACTCCCATCCAAAAATAGATAAATACCTTTGCTATCCAAGCAGTTGATCTTGGGATGTTAAGCTCAGTGTTGGTGGAACACAATAACTCTGGTTATGGAGCTGGATGGTACCTTGACCAAATCTTGATACAAGAATTGGGGAAGAGCGATAGTCAGTATGTATTCTCATGCCAGCAATGGTTGGACAGTGGTGTTGGTGATGGAAAGATGAAACAAGAATTGCAACTTCTTGGAAAAACCAATAAAGAAAGTCTGACAAAATATGTTCAGGGTAAGATATACAATAAAATGCTTTCAAGCTTCTATTTTGATGCATCTTTGCCTTTCCTGGTTGGACCAACTGAGAATAAAGACCGGTGTATCAGAACAATATCTTTAATGCAAACTGTATATCCTTGGCATTTTGTAAAGCTGGGTAATGTAGTTATAATATTTAAATAAAAATAGATAAGCACATGGAGAGATTAAAAAGTATAATCAATGTTTTAAATGAGATGTGGGGATTGAATGCACCATGGAGAGAGAAAAGAAAATATAGAGTTCTCCATGCATGAGACCTAAGGCTGTTGGATTTGAGGCTATTTCTTCACCTGTTCTGGCTGAGTTTTCTTTCTTTCCCCCAGTCACATTTGGGAATAGTGGTTTAAGTTTTGATTAATTGAAATGATCATACTACTACTCCAGAGACAAATACTAACTCAATATTCTTATTCCTTTTTAGAAGGAATAAATTCTTTGGAATGTATACTCAAAAATACATTGTATTAAATGCTCAAAAATCATTGTATTTGTTTGTCCCAAAGGTGCTTTTTTTCAAGAGGCAACTGGACTTTCTGCTGAAGAAGCTAGTCTTGGATGAGAAATGAAAAGTCTTCAGAGAAAAACAAGAAAGTCCAGTTGCCTTTTGAAAAAAGCACCTTTGGGACAATCATGACCTGAATGACTGAGAATCTCTATAGACATTGCATTTGTTTCTTTTGCAGTGGTATACCAATACAAACTCATATTTGAAATACTGTTTTAATTGTGATTAGCTAAAACAAGGAGTGTTGCAAATAAAAGAATTTAAGTAGCAAGAGATATAGATCTGCTAGAATGTTTTCATTGGTTATGTGCTCACAAAAGCAGCAGCTGATTAATTTGGTTTCGTTAAATTTCTACTTGGAGAAAATCTTTAATTCAAAGTGAGGCAATTTTGAATTCAGGCAAGGTGCCATTCATAAACATAACATTGTATTTATATTCAGAAGGCACAGGGAGAAGGGTTTCCATGACAAAGTCTTCTGTTAGTAGCTAAATTCTAACTTTGAATTAAAAGTTTCTATAAAATGAAAATAGTGTCTTCCTCAGACATTTTTGTGAGGAAAAAAAGTCCCAGAACTACTAAATAATTTATCTATGAGTGTTATATAAATTATAATATTGTATGACTCTACAAGATAATGTAATTAAACCCTCAATTATTCTATCCACCTTGTGCAAAACTTCTAAATTATGCTACAGATCTGATAAACAATTAAGCATTTTTACATGTCAGATGTAGCATCACAAACAAATTATTTCTTGTTGATTTCTAGGGACTTGGGATGTCACTGTTATAACTAGGGAAATGTCAGACAATTACGGGAACTCTAAATTAATTCTGACAGTATGTGATGACAAAGGTACATCAGCTGCAGTCTTCATTCCCAAAGGATCATTTAAAATGGCTAAAATTTACCAGACATCTTTGGAGCTAGATAAGAAGTTTAATAAGATTTGCAAAATTCGCTTGGAAATAGAAGACTCAGACAGAGAAACATGGTATTGTCATGAGGTAAAATTTAATTATGCATTAATACATACTTTACATAAATGTTCTTTAATCTTATAATTCACAAATCTATTTATAGACATACATGATGAGCTGGGGTTAGCCATATATAAATGGGTTTTTAATCATTCCATGTCACAACAAATCTCATTGATTTCAGTAAAACTCTAAATATTAATTCTTGATTCAATACATTATGATATAGTTTCCATACTATTGCAGGAAATGGAAAACAACACTGTTTGGAAGGAAACACATTTTATTTAGATCCTGCTCACTTAGTTTATTATTTTATTTTATTTTCTATAGGTGAAGCTTCAAAATAAAAAGAGTAAGGAAACTTTAGAAATACCTTGTTGGCGAGATTTTCCAGATAATAAAGGATGCACAGTGGCCGAATTTCCCATTCTGATAACTGGCACCAGGTTTTTAACAGGTTTGTTACTTATCAAACAATCAAAACAATCTCCACAAAAGCTTACAAAGGACATTTGCCTCCTTTGTGGAGTTGAAAAGTCACACAAAAAGGAAAAAGGAATGAAAAGAGTATAGGAAGCCAGCTTAGGCATCAATTCTTAAAATTACATACTAGATGTTATGGCTGATGCCAAATAACAGTTAAGAAAGAAGAGTAAATGTTATATTCTACTTTTAGTTACAGGTTCTGCTTTTGGGGGAGAAAGTGCTCCAATCATTTTTTTTTTACTAGACTGTTTGAATCATGATTCCTTCTTTGTGTAATGCCAACACTAACAGTAATTGCCAGCATTCTTGCCATAGGCAAAGCTATTTTTCTCCAAGGAAGAAAAGGATGGGAGAGCAGAAAGACTTATCAGGCTGCTGTTATAACTGGACTCTTTTTTATTATGATTTAGATTCTTTGTTGTGTTCTCTGTTGTGACTTGTTCTTATATTGTGTTGTCTAGAATTGATTTCCATTGTTGTAAGCCAATCTAAGTGGTGGATAAACAATTGACAGGGCAGGACATAATTTTCATTAAAAGTTGTCTTGTGAACAAAGGGGATATGAGTTGTTTTTTTTTGCTTTGGAGGCCTTGTCAGCAATTCCAATTTCCTCAACAAGACTTACATGTATATGTCATACATGTGCTGAAGCTTTTCCCTGTATATTTAGAACAGGGGTCTTTAACCTTGACAACTTTAAGACTTGTGGGGAGCTCTGGGAGTTGAAGTCCACAAGTCTTAAAGTTGCCAAGGCTGGAAACCCCTGTTTTAGAAAATGAAAGGCAGGTTGTTTTGTGAGTCAAAAGATGATTTGCATGAATCTTCATCAAAGCAAAGCCTAGCTTTGTATAACCCTGGCACATTTCCTGATTACTAAGAGAACTTAGCAATTCAATGAAAGAAACTACAAACTATAATATAATTACTAGCATTTAATTTGATGGGGATTCCTCCAATGACAGCCAGTAATACCTTTAACTCCATAATTAAATTCCATAATTCCAGTTTTATGTAAAAGAAATGACTAACTGGTGTCTTCCAGTCATTTCAGCACATTGAAATCTATCCATATAGATCAACATGTTTTAAGGAACATTTGAAAAATCTAGATATATCCAGTCCAGAAAAGAGACAATTTAAATGATACTATTTTCCAGTATATAAAGGACTCTTATTCAGACATTGGTACAAACTGTTCTCTGCTGCTCCAGAAAGCAGGATTAGAACTGATTGACAGAAACTCCTGAACTGGACATGAAACTCAGGATAAACATTTTACAATGGAATAGATACTCTCAGTAACAGATGTGTTCAACTTTGCCTGTTGTATTTAAGAAGCATAATCTATAAGAAATACTGTACAGTATCTATCCTGTAGTACAGATCCATATATTCAGCAAGAAAGTGACCAACATAGCTTTCAAAATCTCTTTCACATATACGATCTGTTTTTACTGTTCTAATGAAGAGGATATTTGTAGCTCAAGATTGAATTGTGGAGTTCTTGGTGCTTTCTGGGTTTGGTTGTTTGCTTGCAGATATTTCACGTATCCAACTAGGTTACATTGGCATGTAACATTTACTTTAATTCCTTGTTTTTTGCTGTAGTTAAACTTGTTTTAATAATTTTATTAGCTGTTTCTCTGAGTGCTTTAATTAACAACTAGTAATAAACATACTTGTTCCTTTATAATATATAAAGGATACATTATAATATGTCATTTTATATATTATATACTTATATATACATTATATTTATAACATATGCTTATTAACTGATTGGATTTTTGTTTTCTTTGTTTTTTGATCTTTAGTTAAACAATATATTCTATATATCTCAACGGATTCAGCCCCAAAGTCAGGTACAAATTCTGATGTGTATGTCACTTTAAAAGGGACTATGGGAGACACAGGCCGGAGAAAATTATTCCGGAATGGGCAGGAATGCTTTTCTGAAGGAAAGGTAAGCTTTTCAAATAAAGAAACAAAAAAGGATATGTATGCATGATTTGTCCTAATTAGAGAGATATATAATAGTGCTCTTTGCTGGACATCTGGGATACAATGCTAATTCAGAATATGATGGAGCATGAGGATGGAGATGGAACAAGGGAGAAGGCATTGAGGGAAATATCAGAAGACATTACAAAAACAAAAACAAAACATTCTTTGGATTATAATATTATAAATTATAATATAAGAAAAGGTCTTTTAAGAACAGATCTATGGATATCAATCAAAGCGAATAAAAGGTCTTCCTGCCTTTTGTCTCAGTCCATAATATTAGAAATAATAATTTCCATATTCTTCTCCAAACTTCCTATTTATTTCTTCTGGGAGAGCATATTTCCATCTGGAGAAGGAAGATTTACTCCTCATTGCTGTCTTTTATGTGATCAGTTTCAATTAATTATCCTTTACCTTGTCCATTACTCACTGCAAGCAGTCATTCAGAAGGTGTTATACCATTTCCTGAAGATGTCATAGAGAAATAAATCTTGGTGTCAGAAATATACCCATTTTAAGGATTGCAGCTGATGAAGTAGGAACTACTTTCCGGGCTAGACATGGTGATAATGTAAACACACAGCTGCTAGGCTTCAAGGCCACCAAGCTCTGCACCAAACACTAGTTGGCTTGGAAGGACAGAAAAAAGAAGTTTCAACTCTTCAGAATATGTAAAAGTCACTAAAATATCTTTGTATTACACTGTCTGGTCATTTCTAATGTATAACTTAATCCTTATTACTGCAAGGACATGCTTCCTATTCCCAAATCTTTCTGGAAATATGGGAAACTACATAATGAAACCTTGTGGGAAGTCAAGAAGAACCAATGGAGTAACACTTCTACTGTTGATAATAAAGCATATATGAGCCTTCAGGCCAACCAAACTTTCAGAGCTCATGGTGAACTCATTTGAAAATGAGTCAATATTTTGCTTTCTCCAGGACTACTAAATTTAGGGCTATCACCATTGCTAAAATCCAAATGATCATTTGATGTCACTAAAATGGTACCGTGTTTTGAATCTCCTTGCTACCACCTAATGGTTGCTTGGAATCTTGGAGCCCCAGATATATTAAACCTAGTTAAATTGGTTGATAAGAAGATTCAAATATAAAATTAATTTCATTTCATTTATTTAGCACATTTCTATACAGCCACAATAATCTTTTCTCCTTACATAGAATAAGTAATTCATGTTACATTGCAGCAAATATTAACACAGCATATCCTAGAAATATTACACACCCATCAGAAATTTTGCACCTCAGTAACAAGTAATTTGATTGCCTATCAATACCTTATTGTAGTTGGGGAATAATAGATGGGCATCTGCAGAATCCTATCTTTCCTTTAAATGCTGTGGTCAATTTTAAACTTGAATTTAAAGTGGCCAGATCTTCAAAAAATGTGAGAGAGAGATAACAAATTGATGTTAAATACATTATTTGATTAAGTGTAGTCCACATCTAAATTACATTAGCAACAATTAGGTTGCTAATTATAGATTGCACAAATTGATTGTAATGAGGCTGATTTAGGGAGGGAAATCTTATAAATTCTATGGAAATTGTTCATATAGCTAAATCAGTGTGTTACAGAGCTATGCAGAGAAGAATTTTGTTACAAATGTAAAGTTTGGCATGCAGATTAATGGTTGTCAAATAAGAATAAAGCATTGAGCTTCACTTTCCTGTTGCTTTTATATGCTTGACAGTTTTATAGTGGCTGTATCAATCTCATTCTTCTGTTTATTAAGTCCTTGATACGCTGACTGTGGTCTTTCTAGGTGGATGTTTTTCCCATAGAAGCAGTAGATATTGGAACACTGTATCAGCTTATTGTGGAAAAAGGAAAAGGCTCTGCTTGGCACCTCCAGAAGATTATGGTGAAAGAACCACAATGTGAAGGAAAAGAGACACTCTTTATGACACAGACTTGGCTGAAAGACACACTTGAAAAGAAAAAATATGCCTCACTAACTCTGAATGCTACAGGTCAGTATTATCTGAGACCTTTCTCATTTGAGATTCATTGTGAAGAGTCTCCTTCTTAATGGCAGAACGTGCCATTTTTTCCCTATTTATTCTAAGCCTAAATAACAGAAAGTACACTTTGCAGAATCTTTGCTTGTGACAGTAGCAGCACATGCCAACTTAGCAATAAGATTGTAGAGTATTAATTAAATGATGCAACCAAGTTACAACATAAATTTGTGAAAGTGTCTGTTATCAAGTATTTTTGTCTTTGTGATTCCTTCAAAAAGCATTGGGTGAAGTGCTATAATATCAAGAAATATTCTCAATTATTCTTACTGCTAAGGAAATATATTAATATGTTTGATAAACTGTTTATCAATGGGCAATTTTCTTTCCTTCTTGTACCTTTTAAAACTTTCTTAAGATACTGATGGAAATACCTTTAAAAATTTTTTTTTAAGTTTCTATTTGTTTTATATATTCCAAGTTAGCCATGACATCATATTTGTTACGCTCTGGGAATGGCCCCATCATCCCCTGATTTACAAAACACACACACACACAGTTTCCATCCCTTCATATTTCAGGGAACCAGAGATAGGAAAAGCTGGCATATAATGGCAAAGATCTTGCTGACTACATCTTTAAGCTTTATTCCATCAATAGCTCCAAATATGAGCTTATGAAGCGTTATGATTCAAACCATCTTTTTTTTTGCCTTTGTTTCCTCTTATTCATCTTGTTCCCTCTCAGTTCCTCACTTTCCTGTTTCTTATGCCTAGATACTTTGAGGCATTGAAAGGCCTCATTTTAAGTTAAAAAAAACTATATAAAAATAACTATTCCTGCTTTCCTGGTATAAGACCAAACACATGGCTTGGTTCATTCAGACAGTTCTGCTTTTCAATATATTAGCATATTTAAGCCATTAAGATCCTGGCTACACAGTACCATAAGTTATGGCATTGTTTTAACATTAACTGATGATGCAAATCTATATGTGTTCTGCATGGAATAAGAAAGCATAGCAGATTCCATTAATTTTCCAGGAAACTTTCTCCAATTCTCTAAGAAAAATATGAATATCAAATATTTGAACATAAGTTAAGAAATGTCTAGGTTTATCACATCTATAATCATTCCAGTATTCTTTTACAAAGGAATACTAATATCTCTCTTTTTAATTTTTTTTTTATTAGAAGTACTGGATAGGGGAACTGCCTCATTGTTATCAAGCCAAAACATGAAATCAGGTATTTATGTAACAACAATCCATGATGCCTTGGACTGTTTAAATAACTATTTTGTTTTAGAAATATTTTGGCATTGTTGGCAATATCAGTTTTTATCATTATGTTTAAATAGTGAAATATCTTATATAACATTCTAATGTAACATATTTACTGATTAATATACACTACACTCAATCAATTTGAACATTCTTTCCATAATGCTATTTTCTTTTATTTATTTTAGAAGGTCTATGGAAGATATCTTGCACTACATGCCGTGAAGATTCATCAAAAGCATTTGAAGAGTCTTGGGAAAACATTACTAAACTGATTTGGGTGTTCTATGGAAACAGTGGCAAATCTGAACCAATTTCCTTGACAAGCAAAACAGGAATTCAAGCTGATGACAAATTAACATTTGATGTAAAATAAATATCTCTTCCATATTATCTTTCTCATGAATATGTACATTATTTGTAGAGAGATGCAACATAGACACAGTAGCTTTTCAATTTAATCAAGAAATCTTTTCATCTTAGTCTTACCACCAAGATAGAGTGAAGCAACTGCCTGACAAAGCTGGATCTAGAGAGTTCACCGCAACAGTGGCTATCTCTCACTCTTTCCTTTAAATCTCCTATCCTATGGCTGATAAGCTATGATACTGTCTATATGAATCTTGCTTTATGCAAAAAGAAAAAGAAAAATAAGAACCAGTTCTAAATTCTTTATTCTTTTTGATTTTGTTGATTATTTTATAAAATGTCACTTAACATCACTGTCGGCATATTATAATGAACACATTTTTAAAAGACCAGTAAATACAGGATAATACTAATGTGTATTATTATATGAATATCAAATATTTGTATTAGCACATCATTTTCTTTATTTATCAATCCATGATTTTTAAAGAAGGAGATGTGGACTTAGAAAATAAGATTTTTTTGAACTCTCCGCTTTGGCCTGGGGGATCAGCAAAAATAGACAATGTCTAAGAAAATGTCATTTCAAAATATTATTTAATGTCATTTTAATCACAATGGAAGACTACTTATTCTGCTGTTCTCTTTTAGGTATATTTCCCATCTGATCTAGGAACACTTTATAAAGTGAAGATTGGAGTTCAACACTCGGGAGAAAGCATCTGGCAATTGTTTCATCATTGCAAAATCCAGAACACTATAACCCTGGATACCTTTAGTCTCTCATTAAATGAAACATTTCCTCTTCTTAATGGAGACCAGTGGCTTGAGTTCCCTATTGAATGGCCATTGAGGAAAGTCCTTTCTGGTATGTATCCATTGGCATTTGTCCACTATGTACTCCAGAAATCACAACTTAAATGCTTATCAAGGAGATCCTTCTTAATTTCCTTCAATTAGCTATGCCATAAAATGACAAGGCCTCTATATATTGAAAACAAGTTACTATTTTCAGGTCAATATTTTAAGGTTAAACCTTCCATTAGATTAATTTGTGTGTCAGAAACTGACAGACACTCATACTACAGAGGAAAGAGAGGTATAATTGTTTTCATTATATTGTAATTTAAAGGTCTAGGGCACGCTCTACTGATAAGGGGATGCAGTGGCTCAATGGCTAAGATTCTGAACTTGTCAATCAGAAAGGTCGACAGTTTAGTGGTTTGAATCCCTACCACCATGTAATGGAGTGAGCTCCTGTTACTTGTCCCAGCTTCTGCCAACCTAGCAGTTGAAAGCATGTAAAAATGCAAGTAGAAAAATAGGGACCACTTCCACATGACCACGGAGACATCATTGGATAGCACTGGCTCTTTGGCTTTGTAATGGAGATGAGCACCGCCCCCTAGACCATAAATGACTAGCACATATGTGCAAGGGGAATCTTTACCTTTACTACTGACAGCAGATGAGAATGTGTATTTTTGAAAGATATATTGGTTCCTGTGCATTACTTAAACAAGAATCTTGTGTCATAGCAATGTGAGAGTTGTGTTCTCTTCACTTTTGTGAAGAAAGACTTGGAACAGTCCTCAACCTCCATTATTGATACTTGCTACTATTTGTAGAGGTGCCATCGTAATATCCAGCAAATATTCAGATGATCCAGAATGCAGTGGCCCACACTGTTTATTACAAGCCTAGAGTTGTGTATGTGTCACTTCTTTTATGGGAGCTGCCCTGGTTGCCAATCTGCTTCCAGATACAAGTCAAGGTACTGATAATCGCTTTTAATGCCCTATATGGCTTGGGACCAGTCTATTTGGAGGATCACTTTTCTCCATTACACCCATCCAGCCCACAAGGAGAGACAGAGAAGATATGTTGTTAGCCAAGTCTGTTAGGGAAGCACTTGTGATGGGACCACAAAAAACAGCCTTCTTGGTGGTAGTCCCTTCTCTATAGAACATCATTCCTCCAGAAATATGATTGGCCCCTATCTTTGTTGCTTTTCCAAAATGCCCTAAAGACCTGGTTGTAGACTGTTTGTAGTAGGCTCTCACTTCATTTAATACATAAGAACATATTCCATGATATGTCCATATGGCCACTGCAAATCAATGAAATGCTGGTAAAAAGCCAATTATCAACTGTATATAGACTGATAATTGTAATAAAAGCAGTGTAAAGACATTCCAACTTATAAATAGCAGATTCTTTTTTTATTCTCCATACATTTATGAGATCATATCTGTTATGTATATAGGTTTGAATGTTATTGGTTTATTTGAACTGTTCTTGTAAAATGTCAAATGGTATTGGTTTAAATAGTGCATGAAGAAACCCTGCACTCCCATTGGCTGGCAACTACGGCTGCTGGCTATAAGAGGCAGCCGTAGCCCAGCCAACTCGGGTCCATTTGAGCTGTAGTCACTGAATAAACTCTTTACTGAAGCTCTTCGCGTCTGACTCTTCATGCAAACATAACACTGGCGACGAAGGTGGGATTGCCCTGAAGAAGAGACAATGCGGAAGGCAAACAGAAGAGCGAGATGGCTGCGCTGAACACCCCCCCAGCCCCATTCGATCCGGCGGCGGAAGACTGGGAATCGTATGCGGATCGCTTCCAGATGTACCTGGAAGGAAACGACCTCACCGATATCCCCGAGAGACGGAAGAGGGCGGTATTTCTCACACACTGTGGTCCGGCAGTCTTCAAGATGGCGAAGGTGTTGGCGGGAGCTGCAGAACTGAAGGTAATGGAATGGCCTGATTTGGAAAAGCTTTTAAGAGCCCATTACGCCCTACAAGTATCATGCCTCATTAAGAGACACGAGTTTTACCGTCGGGATCAAGGGGAAAGCGAAAATGTTAATGACTTCGTGGCAAGTTTAAGGGACATTGGGGGTGCTGTGACTTTACCAACTTAGAAGAGGCCATGTGTGATGGGTTTGTTTTAGGCCTCAAAGATAAGGTCTTACAAAGCAAACTGTTAATGAAACCTAAGATCACGTTTAAGGAGGCCATTGAAGAAGCTGTTTCAGCGGAAGCCACCAAGTCCTCAGCAGTGGCCATGAAAAAGATTAACAAGGCCTCAAGCCAGGCCTCAAGCCATTCCGATATGGAAAAATCCACAACAACCCATTGCAAACAAATAGACTCTGATTCAGATTGCAGTGAGGTAGAGGAAGGGATTTTTAGACTCAGAATGGAGAAGAAAAGGAAAGACCCTGGGAGCAAGAGGCAAGAATTTTATTGCAGAGGCTGTGGGGGCATCCCACTGAACGAGAAGAGGGGTCACCTAGCCAGAGTCTGCAAATCATCCAGAACTCCACCTAGTAGGAAGAAAATTCCTGATTTTAAGCCCAACAATTTCATTGAAAAGATGGGGCGCAATTCAGAAGCAAATGGGAAGAATGAAACTCACCAAACAATCACCATTGGTCATTCTTCACCCTTGAGAAGCAGAAAAGTACATGTGAAGGTGTTCATTGAAGGAAGGCCTTGCCAAATGGAAGTGGACTCAGGCTCTTATTTATCTATGGTGTCATGGGACACTATTCACAGGCTACTTCCCAACATTCAGAAGAAACATTTCCAGAAGCAAGAACTGACTCTTAAAGACTACCAAGGGAACAAGATTCCAGTAGTTGGAACAAGAGATTTCAACGTGCAGTTTAAAGGCCACACGTTTGCCTCTGACCATCGTGGACAAGGATGCAAGCTTGCTGGGACTTGAGTGGTTCAAGCCACTAGGCATCGAGGTGACTGGCATCAATCACGTGAGCAACACTGAATGGGAGGAGGCCTTGAAGTCTGAGTTTCCAGAGGTCTTCAGCAAAGGACTGGGCAAGTATATGGGGACCCCTATCACTTTCAACCTAGATCCCAAGGTGCCCCCAATTTGTTTAAAGCCCAGGAGGGTTCCATTTGCTTTAAATGAAAAAATTGATGCACAATTAGACAAATTACTTGCTCAAGGGGTTTTAGAGCCCACTGATCACTCCAGATGGGAAATACCCATAGTCACACCAGTCAAGGCTGATGGGTCAGTAAGAATTTGTGGAGACTATAAGGGGACACTGAACCATGCGCTGCAGCAGAGCGCATATCCAGTGTCAGTTGTGCATCATCTGTTACATTCACTTGGCAGGGGTACAGTCTTTGCCAAATTGGACTTGGCCCAGGCATATCAAAAACTAACAGTTGATGATGCCACTGCAGAGGCCCAAACCATTGTGACTCACAGAGGTGCCTTCAAATGTAAAAGGTTACAATTTGGAGTAAGCGTGGCACCAGGCATTTTTCAAAGTCTTATGGAAAGAATGCTTCAAGGACTGCCAGGGATAGTGCCTTACTTTGATGATGTGTTAATCTCTGCTGAAAATGAAACTCAGCTTCAAGAAAGACTCAGAGAAGTCCTTACCAGATTCAGAAAAGCGGGGTTAAAAGTCAAGGAAGAAAAATGCACACTTAAAACAGACAGGGTTGAGTTCCTGGCTACATGATTGACAAGCATGGCATCCACCCTACTGATGCCAAGGTTAAAGCAATCAAAGAAGCCCCTAAACCTAAATGCAAAACAGATTTGCAAGCCTTCCTTGGACTCATTAACTTTTATCACATGTTTCTACCTCAAAAGGCAACCATTGCTGAACCTTTACACAGATTGCTTGATAAGAAGGCTGTTTGGATCTGGGGGAGGAAGGAGCAATCAGCATTTAACAGTATTAAGAGACTAATCACATCTGATGCTGTATTGATACAGTTCTCTGAGAATTTGCCTGTTGTACTGACTTGTGATGCATCCCCTTTTGGAGTGGGGGGGGGGTTTGAGACACAGGCTTCCCAGTGGAAGGGAAGCCCCTATTGCATTTTACTCTCGCACTTTGACCAAAGCAGAGAGGAATTATAGCCAACTGGACAAAGAGGCATTGGCAGTTGTTGCAGCTGTCAAGAAATTTCATGAATGGCATGAACATTTACCATTGTTACAGATCACAAACCTTTGTTAGGCATTGTGGCAGGAGACAAACCTACACCTACTATCCTGTCACCAAGAATGCTGAGGTGGACTGAATTTCTTGCAGCTTATTCATACAAACTGATTCACAGGCCTGGCAAGGACATTGGACATGCTGATGCACTGAGTTGTTGCCCACTGCCTTGCCACAAGGAGGACTTTGAACCTGAAACACACACCCTTTTCCTAGAAACTGTTGCTAAGCTTCCAGTTCATGCTGCTGAAATTGCCAGAGAGACTGCCAAAGACACTGTGTTGGCTCCTGTTATAGGCTGGATTAAGAAAGGTTGGCCTCCTTAAGATCTACCTCACCTTGCCCAACCTTTTAAGTCCAGGCAAACTGAACTATCTGTATTAAGAGGATGTATTTTGTGGGGTAACAGGGTGGTTATTCCTGCAAAACTGCAAAGAGAGGTTTTGGAAATGTTACATGAGGGTCATCCTGGTATTGTAAGGATGAAGGGATTGGCCAGGAGTTATGTATGGTGGCCAGGTATTGACAAAATGGTTGAAAACTGGATTGCATCTTGTCCCAACTGTCAGGTAGTCAGGCCTGCCCCAACTCACGCCCCCACACAGGAATGGGAATGTCCTAGGGGCCCGTGGTCTAGGATCCACATTGATTTCGCAGGCCCTACTAGAGGGCACACTTTTCTGGTTACAGTAGATGCATATTCCAAATGGCTCGAGGTATTTCCCATGACATCCACCACAACTGATGCTGTCATCAAGCAGCTCAGAAAACTGTTTGTAACCCACGGGTTACCTGATGTTCTTGTCTCTGACAATGGCCCTCAATTTACATCTAACATTTTTGAATCCTTTCTAGCACAACAGGGTATCAGACATACCCTTACTGCACCTGGGCACCCTTGACTAATGGCGGGCTGAACGCATGGTACGCTTTACCAAAGAGAAACTCCAGCAACTGGGTCCTGGGGACATCACTGAGAAGCTTGAAAAACTTCTTAGTGTTCAGCACATCACTCTAGCCCATCGAATAACTTATCCCCAGCAGAGTTGTTGATGGGTAGGAAACTTAGGTCTTCCCTTGACCGCCTTCATCCCACTTACGCACCCCACTGGATTCCACTTCCAAAGTTCGTACTTTCAGTGTGGGTGATTCTGTGTATGCTAAGAACCTTATAGGTGAGCCTTTGTGGATTCCTGCTGAAATAACTCAAATCACTGGCCCTCGTTCTTACAGGGTACAAACAGAGGATGGACTCCTCTGGAGCAGGCACATTGATCAACTTAGATCCAGGTTCCCTCAGGAACATCGCCCTGTCTCTCTCTGGTTCCCTCACCTGATGTCACTTCTAGGGGGGAAGGGGAGGAACAGGAGGAAAATCAGCAAGCAAGAATCAACCCCATGTGTAACAAGCCATTATGACAGGAACCATCCCGAACCCTGTCACAATGCCAAGATCCATCCTTAGAAGTGGAAGATTGCACATCACTACCTGACTTGGGTGCTGACATTGGAATGGAGATGGGTTGGGAGGAGAGACCAGATTCTAACAGTCTAACAGGGTCTCCTTTCACAGGAAGTCCCAGCAGGAAATGTCAGCAGACACATTTCCTCTCTCACTGGGTGAGAACGTTAAAACTTCTGAACCATGAAGGTCTCAATGTACACGTAAGAGCCCCACCTATTTAAAAGAATACATTAGATAGGTTGGGGTTTGGTATGGACTGAACCTAGTGGGGAGGGGTGTTATGTATGTAGGTTTGAATGTTATTGGTTTATTTGAACTGTTCTTGTAAAATGTCAAATGGTATTGGTTTAAATAGTGCATGAAGAAACCCTGCACTCCCATTGGCTGGCAACTATGGCTGCTGGCTATAAGAAGCAGCTGTAGCCCAGCCAAGTTGGGTCCATTCGAGCTGTAGTCACTGAATAAACTCTTCACTGAAGCTCTTCGCGTCTGACTCTTCATGCAAACATAACAATATCTATAATGACATACAGTGTATAGACATGTATTCAACAGTGTTACTGTATTTCATGTGAAATGATACCCATGTGAAAACATATGTCTATCAAATAATGACAGAAATGGATCTAAATCACAGACTGGAAATTTGCCACGTACTAGTTATAAAATCTGTTCATGTTGCTTTTTATAGTGAATGTATAAGTAATATTAAACTATCAAACTGGGAATTAGATGTAAACATTGGTGAGATGTTTTGGAAAAAATAAGTAGTAACGGATGCATATATAAGCATTTGCAAAAATTTATTTATATTTCTGAAGAGTGAAAATAATTGCCATTGAATTCAAATATTTTATTAAATTACCTTAGTCATGTTAAATTAAATGCTACATATTTTATGTAACTGAACTGAAAATGACTCAAAATAATTTAATACATGGCTGATAAGTATCCTTTGTTTAAATACAATATATTTCTTTTTTCTAGTATTTCACCAGTAATATTAAACTGGTGTAATCTGGTTTACACCTATTTAACTTATTTAATTGGTGTAACCAGTAACTCGTCTTACATGTGAATATTAGTAGCCAGTTGTATAAGCTAGTTGAATTAGTGTGCTTGATTCAAGCTAATTCTGTTTCATTGAATTCAGTGGGATCGGATCAGCTTAATACTTTTGTAGCTGTTGATTTCTGAATGTTACTGCTTGGTCTATTTATCATTGTAATGCTTATTCCCTCAATACAGCTTTGTGTTTCCAGTTTTCCAGCCAATCAGCCATCTGCTAGACAGTAAAAACATTGTCCAGATGTTGGCAAAGAGTTCTTTTCTCAAGAAACCACTTAGTTTATTATTATTAATACCAGAGAGCCAATTTGGTTGAGTGGCTGCAATACTGTAGATTTATACTTATTGATGAAGGACTGTAAGACTGTAAAACAGACTGGATAGATTTATTTAACTTTAGTGGTGAAATATGTACTGAGCTACCTTTTCTGCCTTCCATTCAGACTTGAAATATACAAATACAGATGATATAAAACTAGAAAGAGTAACCAACGCTAATAAAACAATCAGAATAAAAGGGTTCTGAACAGGCTGAATTGCTGTATCAGAATAAATATAATAACGTTCTGCATAATAATTCTAAATGTTGCTTATATAGCAAAGAAACATAGTCATAAATATAAAATGGAAGTAATCTATGTGGTATCTATGGTCTAGGTAACTTAGATCAATCTCTTACCATGTCATCCCAGGTAACTACTGGGTATAGAATTGCTTCTATCAATTGAAACAGCTCTGTAGGTCTGCCTCTTTCAGGCACATGTGCCTTCACAATGGCCATGCAAGTTCAGGTTACCTTCAGGTTGGATTCGAGCTATATTCTATGTTGTGCCTTCAGCTATAGGCAGTCCTTGACTTATGATCATAATTGGGACCAGAATTTCCATTACTAAGCAAAGTGGCTGCTAAGTCAATCACATCTGATCTTATGATCCTTTTGTCATAGTTGTTAAGCAAATTGCTACCATTGTTAAGTGAATTATGCAGCCATTATTTATTTATTTATACTGCACATATTTGAAGTGCCCATTGCTCTCAAATAGGGACTTTGGACGGTGTACCATAAAATATCAAAATATAACAATTTAAATGTTGAAGTTAACATTCAAAAAATTTTAAATTTAATTTTTTTAAAATAAAAAATTATAAAAGAATAAAAAATTTAAAAATTATAAAATTATTAAAAAATAATAAAAAGTATACAATTATAAAAATTTAAAATTTAAAAATTATAAAAAAATTAAAAATATATAAATTATAAAAATTAAAAATATATAAATTATAAAAAAAGGAGGCAGGAATAATTAAATCCTGTTAAAAATTAGTTGGCAAAGGCAAAGGGAAGGCTCTCGTGGCACCAACCAACCCCATGACTGTGTGCAGATCCATTAAGCAAATCCAACTTCCTCTATTGACTTTGTTTGTCAGAAGCTGCTTGGAAGGTCACAAATGGCAGTCACACAACCCTGGGATGCTGCAAACATCCTAGTTGCCAAGCATCTGAATTTTGAACACGTGACTGTGGTGATGCTGTGATGGTTGTATAAGTGTCAGGACTGGTTGTAAGGGGATGGGATTTTAGAAATTGTTTTTATTAATTTTATTGGTTAATGGGATTTCGAATCTAATGGTTTTTTAAATATTTGTATTATATTCTTTTATTATTGTAAGCCGCCCTGAGTCCTTCGGGAGACAGGGCGGCATAGAAATCTCATTAAATAAATAAATAAATAAATAAATAAATAAATAAATAAATAAGTAAGTAAGTAAGTAAATAAGTCTAATTTTTTTTCAGGGACGTTGCAACTTCAAATAAATAGTTGTAAGCCGAGGACTCCCTTTTCTGTAGGCAGTGCAGAACATGATAACACAATTGTTCCAAAGATTCCTAGTGTTCTCTTCTCTCGTCCTTATGCTTCAGGAGCTTCATTAGTTGTCTGTGACCTCAAGGGTGCCTTTCATGATTTTACTAATGATATATAAAGGCCTTTATGGTTGAAGTCTGCTTACCTTACAGAGCATTTCAAACCTATTTCCTTCCCCCAAATAGACATAATTACATAGGAAGAAATGCTCTAGTCATTCTATGTTCCTGGCTAGAGTATGCAGAAACTAGAGTCTTCTTGGTGGATGGTTTTAGATTACAGATGGTCCTTGACTTACAACAGTTCATTTAGTGACTTTTCAAAGGCACTGAAAAAGGTGGTTTACAATGGTTTTCACACTTACAACCACTGAAGCAGTGCCATGGTCACATTATCAAAATTCAGATGCAAATTCGTATTTATGACAGTTGCAGTGTCCCAGGGTCATGTGATCATCTCTTGCAACCTTCTGACAAGCAAAGTCAATGGGGAAGCCGGATTCACTTAATAACTGTATTACTAACTTAAGAATTGCAATGATTCACTTAACAAGAGTGGCAATAAAAGTCATAAAATGGACAAACTCATTTAACAAATCTTTCACTTAGCAACATAAATTTTGGGCTCAGTTGTGATGGTATTGGGCCGGAATTCTTTCCTGCTCAAAGTGGTCAACCTCTGCTAGTTAGATATACTATCCAAAATAAATATTTGAACTGATTAGCAGAATAATGTGGTTGCTACAGCAAATGCAGCTTCAAATTACATTATCAGAAATGTAGAAACCTGATTATGAGGAGTAATTGGTTAACTGCACAGAGCACTGAGCCCAGTTTTGATTGTCATATTTTAAGAAAAGTTTTGACAAAGAGAGTTTTCCAAAGAGGTGTGACCAGGATAGTTAGATTGCTGGGGTGGGTGGGTGGGAGGCCTATGAAGTACAGTAAAAATATCCAGTTTCACCATGGTAAAAAGGAGTGATTCAAGCAACCTTTGAATCTCACTTCACCTTCAAAAACAGGATGTTGCAGAGAAAATAGAATGTGATTTCTCTGAGTCCTGACTATATTTGGCCCCTCAGGACTTGAATCCTGATGCCAATCTATTAAAGCACTGATTCTGTTACTGTTTTTATCTGGATCATTCATTTGACATAGTACTTACTCCACAAACCTACCCTAACTTTATTTTTACTCAATATTTCAATTCCTCCAAATTTTACAATGATCATTTTGCATAATTGCAATTTTCATGTACTGAGTAAAGTGTGCTTCAGATCTGGAATATAAAATCCTTTGATAGTGGGAATGGTTCAATATTTGGCTTTGTGGATGACAAACTGAGAGATCTGGATGGATTACTGGATCAAATAGACTGAAGTATCTGCTTTAACAATGCTTTCATCAGTGCTAAAAAGAGAGAAAGGAGCAAAAGCACTTCAGGAATATAAAAATATTCAGTATGTGTTTTTAGTTTTATCACTTGCTTACTAATGATGAATTCATGCAGAGAAAATATTGCATCATGTAAATACTGGCAGATAGCAGGAAAGGTTATTAAAGTAACGAATTGTGGAATGATGATGCCATCTGTTACATCAGATTTGACATTTGTTTTTATTTTACAGTGATTACATATGATATAAAAATATTCTGCAGTGATACTGTAAGCAAAATAAGCATGGTGCCTATATCTCTGAATATATATGGAACCAATGGAGATACTGAAGAACGAAGACTTTTATTGTCACCATCATCTACAATCAAGAAAGAAGAAGTTGGGGAGGTAATTTACTATTATCTGAAAATACAGATTAAAATATATTTCAATTCCAAATGTGTGTATGTGCATATTTTAGATTAGATTAGATTAGACTTTAAATCAGTGTTGACACCTGGTGACTGTCTGCAGTAATCCCTGCAGTTTTCGTGGCAAAGTTTTTCTGAAACGGTTTACTATTGCTTGCTTTCTGAGAGTAAGAGACAGTGACTGACCTAAGATCACCTTGTTGACTTTGAGCGTAAAGCAGGACTAGAATTTATGGCCCTCTGCAGAGGTGATATTCAGCAGGTTCTGACTAGTTCTGAAGAACTAGTAGTGAAAATTTTGAGTAGTTCGGAGAACCAGCAAATACCATCTCTGACTAGCCCCACCCCCATCTATTCTCTGCCTCCTGAGTCCCAGCTGATCAGCTGGGTCTTCTTTTGTTGTCCTGCACAGGAGAACGGAGCTGGAAAGCAGGTTAGTGGGGTGGGGAGGGAATGGAGATTTTACAGTATTCTTCCCCTGCCATGCCCACCAAGCCACACCATGCCCACTAAGCCACACCCACAGAACTGGTAGTAAAAAAATTTGAATCCCACCACTGGTCCTCTGATATCTAACCTGACACCTTATCCCAGCAGTGTCAAACCCACAATGACAGATTGTCATTACGTGATGTATTGCAACTTTTTCCTCCTTTGCTAAACTGGGGGTGGGCATGGCCAGTGCATGATGGGCCATGAGTTCGTCACCCCTGCCTTAGCCACTTCACCAAACTGGAGATGATAGATAGATGATAGATAGATAGATAGATAGATAGATAGATAGATAGATAGATAGATAATAGACAGAGACAAGCAGATTACACACACACACACACACACACATTGAATATATCATAATTTTCTGCCTTATTGAAATATCTTCTGATATGTTTAGCTGTTTACAGGTCACATAGATGCTGTGGATTTGGGGAAATTGCACAAAATTGTCCTTCTCATTGGAAGCACATTGTGTAAGTTTTTTTTCACTGCAAAAAATGATAAGATAATCTTTCAGTTTAACATTGAAGCTATAATAATAAGTAGTATATAGTATAATAGTATACTATACAACCTCTCTGAGGTTTCATTAAATAGTTTAAAAATAGGAAACAGCATTATGCTGAGTAAGATCATTGTTCCATCTAGAACAATATAATTCATAGTGACAGACAGCAATTGTTAACAGTTTCAAGCAGTTCCCTCAGCTTAATTTAGAAATGCCAGGAACTGAGTCTCAAACATTCTGGAAATGTAGACTCCATGTTCTGTTACTGAACTTAGAGGAAATGTATTTTTTAAATGACCTTTATTTGAAAATAAATCCTACAGACCTCTCCTTTTATCTGTAGTAAGTATGGCAGTTGCAGTAGGTATCATAATGATAGCTGGAGACACTATGGATATATTAAATAGAAAAGCTCTCCAGTTTTGTGATTTAAGTGCAACTACTTAAGATTTAAGAAGGGATAGACTTGTAAAGCTATTATTTACAGATATTTAATATAATTTGATAGTAGTGTTGGCATGAAGAAATGTTTTAATTATCTATTGCTTCTAATGCAGCCTGCAAATTGACAATTAAAGCCTTACACTTAAAGGAAAATTTAAAAGAAGATCCTGTGTACATATTTGAAGTGAACGAGTGAGTATGGGAAATATGAATCACCAGGGGCAAATTTGGGGTATTAAGACTTTTTGGAAAAGTTTCACCAGCATGAGTAAAACAAACTATCCTCCAATAGCTATCTAATCCCTTGTTCTGCTGCCCACTGTTGGCAGTTAGAGAAATGGTTCCATCCTTAACAGCTGTGGCAATGATATTTCTCAGCCAGGAGACCCTGTCAAAACTCACACCTATGACAGTGGGAAAGTCATGAACTTCACATTACCATTCAGAAGGAACATTCAGAGACATCATATTAACATTAATTATATTCTTCTTATATTATGGGTATTTTTTAAATGTGTGGCTTCAAGTCCTGGTGATTGCCCTGAAATTTTCTTGGCAGTATTTTCACAACTTTATCCCAGAACTGAAAGACACTAACTGGCCCACAGTCATCTGCTGGCTTTGTGTCTAAATTAGTACTAGAACTCATGATCTTTGAGTTTATAATCTAGTATTTCTCAACCTTAACAACCTGGATTTCATAACTCAGAACTTTCCAGTCAGTGTGTTGATTGAAGAATTCTTGGGGTTGAAGTCTGCACACCTTGAAGTTACCAGGGTTAAGAAAGGTGCATTAGACAAAACTGGATCTCAAGAAAAGGAATATTATAAAAAACATTTGTTTCTCCTTTATTAAATGTCATATCAAATTCTGTACATAGCTCGTCTTTTAAAAATTATTTCTAGAACATTCCATCTGGACATTGATAAACCTGAAATAAGGAAAGAAATCCCTCTCTCTTTGGTTACTAAGGAAGATAATGAATCAGAACATATTATTAAAGTGTATACTGGTAATAAAAGAGGGTCAGGAACTGATGCCAATGTTCATATCATTTTGTTTGGAGACATGGATACCTCTCATTTAATTCAGCTCAAAAACTCTCTCGATCATCGAGATCCCTTTGAAAGAGGAAAGGTAAGTTACATTGCCCATGTGAACCTACCTTTTTAAAAAAAATTGGTCATATCAAATATTACAAATTTTATATAATCTGGCACAACCAAATGTAGAACTATACAGATAGAGAAGGGACAACCCTCCTTGGGATGAGGCTTGTCCAGCACATTGCCTTTAGAATTCCCATTCATTCTTTGCAAGCTTGATGTGAAAATTAAGAGAAGTGGGAGAGAGAAAAGAACTGGAGGAGCTCCATTTTAGGGAGCAATTCATCCTCCAGTTTCTTCCAATGGACAGCAGAAGGGGATATAACCTTTTTTGATCAGAGTCTTAGGTACACAAAATGCTGAATTAAGTGAATAGACTATACTAAACCATTGTTTCCCTATTGTACTTAAAGCTGTTCTCAATGGGAGTTTATCTTGGTGCTGAGCATTCTGGATTTTTGACATCAAACTGGACTTAATCACAGTACAACTTGGTATATTCTGCAAATCTAGTCAACGAGGCAAATATGATATGGCAACTTTTTCTTTGGTGGGATTAATTGCCATTGGCTGTTAAATGTACACTTATTGTAAACAGAGTGTCCTATCACATAATAGGTATGAATAACATGTTCTATTCTGCTAGAGAAAAAGATTCCAGAAGCTACTTAACTTTCCTTTATCTCTCTGACCCTGAACAAATTCATTTTTCTCTTTAGAAAATTAACTTAACATGAAAGAACCAGTTTTGTAGAGGTCCAAATGTTGTTCCCTTGGGGAAACAAATGCCAGCATTGACAAAAACAACACTGGAAATGAAAAAAAAAATTTAAACCAAATTAGTAGGCTAGTTGAAAGTTTTTATCATAATTACAGTCAAACAATTTCTCTTTATGTCTTCAAAGGAAAGTTTATGTATCATTAAAAGGATACATATAAAAATATTTTCCATTTGCATATAAAAATGGAAAACACAAGGTGTTTTTTTCAAACTAGCTGGAAGTTCATTATTTTTTAAACCTATTTTCTGACATTAATAAGAAGTACATGTCTTACAAATATGTAATAAATGAAATAAAGAAATTGGGATGTACTTCTTTTATGTTTTAAAAATGGAAAGAATTGCAACATAGAATTTCAACCAAGATGATCATTAATCAAGATATGGTATTTCTCAGACCACCTACAGTATATCATCTATATCTATATCATCTACACACATACACATATTTTAAGCAAGTTCCATAGCTGATTCAAATAATGGCACCCGCTCTAGAACAATTTATTAATTAAATTTGCATGCTGCCCATTTTGCAGTTTAAGGTGATTCTGAGTTTGGAGGAACAAAGTGATGGTGAAGACTGTGATACCTGAGGATTTTGCTACATTTTAAAATCTTTTTGGAGGAGAATAATTAAGAAAGCTGAAGAGAGATCAGAATTTGAAGGACAAAATGTGACAGAAGCTATTGAGCATTTATATGGTGCTCTCCTTAGTTTGCTTAAGAATCCAGGAAGCCACCTTTGGTTTAAAATGTTCCCAAGAGCTGTTGTGTATTTGTAGGTGCCTCTACATACTGTGGGCATCTACACACAGTGCAAATAACATTTTCTTTGCAAATCCAGATTGCTGCAGATCTCCCATTGCTATTTATTCATCTAACTAATGAAGCTGAATATATCTGTTATTGTGACAAAAAGCAAATCTGTTTACAACTTTTTTTTTTCAATATCTGGGAGAATTAAATTCTTGAACCAGCCATTTTTATGCAGTTCCTTAGGTACCAGCAAAATATTCTTGTTTCTCTTTTATTTTTAAACTTGGTTTATGAAGGCAGAGTGCTAGATTATTGTTCCTGTTCAGGTTTTTAATTCAAGCCTTTTTTAGTTGTCCATAGTTATTTACTTGGAATTTTGAAATGTGTTTGAAAAAAATCAGAATCCTCTTTTTGGATTGAGCCAAAGCTACAGCTCCTTTTTTGGCTGGTTTTCCTTCTTGTTCAGGACCATGTGGTAGAAAGAATTCAAAGAGAGACAAAAATTACTGATCTAGCTTCTATCTTCAGTGATGATAAAAAAATATCCTATATCTCCTTTACCTTGGTTTAATTCAGACTGGTTCTTGATCAAGAGAGAAGCCAAGGGATTGGCAAACTTACGATATTTGGAAAATCTCCAGGTTACTTACTTACTTACTTACTTACTTACTTACTTATTTGTTTGATTTGATTTGTCAATTCCTTACAAGATAATTGGTATAAGTATAAACATGAGTAAGAATACAGGAAATAGGAACGAATAAATGGGGACAGTAGGACAGGGACAGTAGGCACGATTGTGCACTTATGTACTTACTTGGCACTTCTGGTTTCAGTTGCTTGTTCTTGGCAGAGGGACATGGAGCTTCATATGCAATGACTGTGGCATGTATTTTGCTGCAAAGGAAGCAGCTGAACTATATTTAATGAAGAATTCACACTACGTAAAGATAGCATTTTCCACAGTCTGACCTATCATAATTTAAAAGCTAATTCTATTTTTCATTTTAAAGTCTGATACATTCAAAATTAAGACAAAGAATATTGGAAGGCTGCAGAAGATTGAAATCGGACATGATGGGAAAGGGTTTGGTAAGTGCATTTGCATTACTTGACCAAATCGTGTTTTATAGGTGCTAAAACATCTATACAGGTAGCCTTCACTTAATAATGCTTTTTTGGGACTGCACTCTTTGTTAAGCAACATGGGTATAAGTAAAAAAAATATGATGAGACACCACACCACATATATCAAATAAATCCACTTATATTTTATCATTTATTGAATAAATCCACATTTTTTTCTGTTTAGTTTTAGAAAGCGATCTTTAATCCTTTCAAATAATGTCACACAAGCTGATTTCTTATAGTTTTCTCTTTGTCTCCTCTCAGAAACTCCTTCACTATTTTAACATGTATTTTTGTACATCCAAGATAAAAAAAGCTTTCTAAGCCATTCTTCTGATTATTTGTATGTCTCCTTTAATTATTAAGATGTCATCCAGTTTTGTTGGTAAATCCATTGTGGCATCTTTTTTCATATGTCTTTTAGTCTGACATTTTTAGATCAATTTGCAGATCATCCTTAGTCTATTTTGTCTAGTAAAATCTCTTCCTCTGTAGCATCTGTAAAATCTGTTCTTATAGGTGCAGACAATCTTAAGACTAATTTTTGGACACATTGATCCAGGGTCACTTGATTAAGTGGTTATAAAAATGGAAGGAAGGAAGGAAGGAAGGAATATTCTTGATTTCTTCAATAGTCAATATTGCTCTGCTGTTTTAATGGGTCTCTCCTCTTTTACTTGTAATCTTTAGTTCTCTCTGGTTTCCTCTAGTCAACTTCTTTTCCCACTGTACTGAAACTTGCCCTTCTTTGGATGTTCTTAACATCCAAAAAACCAGTAACAAGCAATTTCCTAAAGTGATTAAGAGAGAAAATATAGGAGCACTTGGTGTCCAATTGAAGGCATTGTTTGTGGCTTAGCCAAGATGATTTTCTCTCTGGTTCCCACAGCAATAAAATCCACCAAAGATTGCTATTTAGAAGGTTTTTGTGAAAAGCCTCTGTATGGAGCAAACAATCCCAGGACTTGTATCCCAGCCCTCTCCTTGATCCGGAGAAGAGTTCTGAAGAGCCAATCCACTCACCAGTTACTCTTTCTACTGCAGCCATCTGTAGTGGACCCATCTACAGTTTGCCACTGTTTCTGCCATAGAAGGATGAGGCTGTGTTTATAACTAAAAGATAGTATGGGGAGATATTTGTTTTGTTTTATTTTTCACAGAAAATGATAAGTTGGGATGCAAAATTACAGGTAATTTATGTTATTATTTCTGATAGCTCTTAATGGACTTTTGTTGATTTGGACTGAATGATGAGATTTTGCAATTTGTTTATTGATAAGAGATGAAATATAGGAAGATTTTTTATTAAAAGGCTAAAGAAAGAATTAAGTTACAGAAGTTGATTATACTTGTCTGGAGGGAGGAGGAGTCATTTTTTATATAACTTTATTTTTTTGTTATTTTATTATTTTATTATTCTCTGCACTTTTTATTCTTCTTCTTTACCTTTTATATTATTTATTTATTTGTAAAATGTATTAGCTTCCCATCTTACCACAAGGTAAAACTGGGTTTATCCTTGGTTTGCATTATTTTATCTTTATATTTGAAATCCTTTATAAAAAATAGTATTTAACAAAATGTGACCTTTACATTTATCAATGGCAGTTCCAGCAGTCCTGATTACTGTCATTAACTAAGGACAGTGCTGGTTGTTAAACAACCAACCCACATGACTGTGAATTATGTCTTCCTGCTAGCTGACTTCCTACCAGCTCATCACTCAGCTGAATTTATCTCACAGGATAATTCTGCTTAATGATATTATAGAGTCAAAAAGCTTGCCTATTTCACCTCTCATATTTTGTCATTGGTGGGTAGCACATAAAAAATATTTAATCTTTTCTCACTGTTTAGTTGACATGACTGACATTAGGAAACTGAGCCTAGACAGCCTTGTTGATAGAGTTTAGCATATGGTAGCCACCCCTTGTTCAATTAAGCCAACTGATCCTACTTCTGAAATGATTTAGGTAATTTTATGTTTTCCTGAATATACCTGTAGCCCTTATTCAGGCATTTGAAAATGGTCTCATTTAGGCCAGTCTGATCTTTATTCTCTCTCTTCTTTTTTTTTACAGCAAGTGGCTGGTTTCTTGAAAAGGTAGAAATTACAGATATGTCTACAAATGAACTCTACAGTTTTAGCTGTAACAGGTATGTTTTCTTTGTTTAAATTTTTATTGCTACAACATTCAACAAAAATGTTAAGTAATATGGCTGGTGGCACAGTGGTTAGAATGCAGTGTTGCAAGCTAACTTCACCCGCTGCCTGGAGTTTGATCCTGACCAGCTCAAGGTTGACTCAGCCTTCCATCCTTCTGAGATCAGTAAAATGAGGACCCAGATTGTTGGGGGCAATATGCTGAGTCTGTAAACAACTCAGGGAGTGCTTTAAAAGCACTGTGGGACAGTATATATGTCTAAGTGCCACTACTACTGCTAATATTATACACCAGGAAATATTTTCCCTTTCTAAGAATAAAAATCACAGATGCAATGGAAATTGAGAATCAGTAGGTCTGAGCTTCAGGCTATGAACAGAGAGGTTAGTAAATGGTCAACAGCATGTTCATTCAATTCAAATGAAATCCACAAAACCCCCATGGATTTTCATGTCTATAGAAACTTCTCCAAATTGTACATTCTAGATATGTTGGATTACACTCCCATAGTTTCCACTTGGCAAGATCAATAGAATTAGGATGGGAAAGTCTGATTAAATGTAACTTATCTTACAATAAAATATGTATATTTTCTTTATCAGATGGCTGGCTGCAGATGAAAATGATGGGCACACAGTAGTACAGCTTTATATATAGTTTTCTGAAACCTATTTGAATGTGATTCTCCTTTACTTCAAGCTGATTCAGTTTATTTGTATTTCCTAATTATGAAAGAACTATAATTATCATGAAGCAATATCAAAACAATTTATCACATTGAGAATGACTCTAATCATTCTAAACACCTTTATTCAATTATAGAATAAAAGAAATTCATTGTTCTGTATGTCTTTGTATCACTGATACTTTCACAATATTTAAAATTGGCAGGTTTTTTTTACATAGGAAAAAGAAAAAGCAATTTATGTTAGTCATGAGCAAGTACATAATGAAATCTTTTATTAGAAGTTTATTTTTGTATAAATGAAAGTAGCTTCTTGGTAATATCATACACAAGTAGCTTATTCTATTAGGCAAAATGTCATCAAAATGATTATGGAGAACTCTATGGCAAGATGTCATAGGCAACCATTGTGAAATATTTGCCTTATAAAGAATACTTTTGAAATCAAATCCCAAGAAGACTCACTGAACTGTGTGTTCTCATCCTCTTTCCAATGGTGACAGTACTTATATTGTGTCACAGGGAAGAAGGAGGGGCAAATATTTATTTCTTATGCTATAAGTAATCTTATTAATTGTGAAAATGGCATATCACTTTTTGAGGAAATGTTAAGTTTATAATGATAGTTAGAAGGAACTAAGAAGCCTTTATGCAATCATTTTTCAAGGTAACTATCCAAATAACCAAATAATGAGAAATCAAAGAAAAATTATATTTTGTAAAAAACCTATAAAATGCATGCTTTATTTCAATGTATCTTCACTTTGAAAATTAAGAACTCTTTGTCAAAATGCTAATCAACAATATATGTAGATATAAGAATAAATGGTTTATAATGGTACTATCTTAAAAAAATAACAATATAATATTTTCTGATGGAACAATGAAATGGTTTTATTAAGTTTTACTAAAAAGTCCATATTTCTTCTTGCATTGCTAGGATAGATAATAAAATGAATGTAAAATGTGATCCCTAGAGTGTAGAAATGAGTTTAGTCAGTATCTATAGTCATTATACAGAATTACTTTACTTTTCTTCTAGAGTGTCTTTCATTAATAGTTTGCAATATGAACCTACCCTGTTACTTCTAGTATATCAAGTGTAAATAATACTATTGTACTTCATTTATCTCAATAATACTCAGTAGCATCTTTCAGCAATTTATTTGGTCCTTTTGTCCTACTTCGTGCTATTTAAAATGAGGCCCTAGGAATATATAATATATTGTTGAATGTTCAAACAGTATTTGAAAACCCACAGGGGAAATTCCAACAGGAGTTCCATTTTGCTGACCTAAAGCAAAAGATTGCTAGAAATTGAGCAGCTGAGGTCAGTTTCAATAGAAGACAGGTCAGTTTAGATACAAGCTTTATATTCATTATTTTCTTAATTTCCATTTCAAGCCATAACATTTTACCATATATTGGTAAATATATACCATATATTGAGATCTTTCTGAAGAATAGGACAGTAATCTCAATTTTATCCAAGTGTTTTCTGATTATATCAATAAAACTACTGTGAGAGTAATTTCTCATGAAATGGCTCATGATATGAAAACTGCAATCTACCACTTAAATTGGTCTCCATAAAATGGCCATAATTGCAAACTAGAAAAGCTATGTAATCACACAGGTGATTTAGTTCAAAATCATTCGGCATCCTTGGTTATATATTTCTGAACCATGATTCATTACAGTACTAAATTACAGTATTCAGACTGAATTTTAGTTTATTAATTTATTAGTCTTATTAATAAACTTTGGCAACAAGTACTACAGATTATGTGTGATCCATTAATTTCTTTTTGTGAGTGAATTACATATTGTTGGGACAACTTGAAATGTACTAAAAATGTGCCTATTTGCTATGGGACTCATGCAGCAAATGAAAACTTATACTTCCTAACAAAGAGTACAGATCAGTCATGCTACAACTCATAATAAATAATCTATGGAAAAGTTAATGCAATATTTACTTAGAAAAGAGGGCAGACTTATTGAAGTATCAATATGATCAGCGAGCAGTACATTGTTTCAGTCAGGAATGGTTTTTTCTATCTCACCAGGGTATATGCTGACTCATGTGATTTTGTTATACTGGATGTAAGAAAGCAGTCTAGCTAAAGTCTACATCTAAATCATGAATACACAATATGTCTATCCAAAGTTGAATCACAACTTTCAGCATTGTTATTATGGCTTAGTTACATCTGAAGCAGCATACTTTTGTTCCTATGAAACTCTGATATTGGACAACATTGAAAGACAACATGGGGAAAAAAACCCCACCTGAACCACATGTGCAACAAATAAGTTTGACAAACAAACAAATTTTAAAAATCAAATATTTATTCAAATAGTTTCTATGGCTTCTTGTGCAAACTTGTAAAAACAAAAGCCATTGTCTCAACTTTTTTGGATTTTTTTTTCAAATGTTGATCACTTTCACTTGACAGATGTTTGGAGTCTTTTTGATATTAGACATTAAATATATGCCTTGAATTATGAAATTCTTGTATTTATCTTCAACATTCAATTTATAAAATAAAGAGAACTTTCATGAAATAAAGTAGTGTATGCATATTTATGTATAAATTTCTGTCAATAAGATTAATTCAACAAGGTTGGAATGAATTTTTGTTTGTTATACTAATGCATAAAAATTGATACATGTTATTGCATGACATTTGTGGAGGCTTCATTGTGAAAAAATTAAAGCTAAAATCTGACCTACTCTTAAATGGAAATAAATTGCTTTGATATTCTTAAAAGTTCTAAATTAATTTAAGACACAATTAAACATGAAAAACTTGTCAGTAATCCAGCATGTCAAATATATATTTTGGATATCTAAGATATGCAAAAGAAGTAAATTTTATAACAGGAAACTCTAAAGTCTAGCTTTGAACCAGTTTCTATAGAGACAGATTTTTAAAAATGTGTACATCTATCCATAAATAACTCAGACAATGGTGTACAGAAATGGTACTCAGCTGGGAGAAGTGTGAAAACTTCAATTTTCATTAATATTTTTTCCTTTAAGAAAGAGTTAACCTGTTCACTATGGAACAAAGGCATTTTTGCTTACACTCTAATGGATCCTCATTCTGGAAGTGGTTGGACTAAATGATCTTTAATATAACTTTCAGTTCTTGATTCTGTGATCACATACAAAAGCTTGGAAGGATTTATTTAATTATCAATATTCTAACCTTTAGATAATAATAGTAGAATAAAGACTATGGGCTCACATCTTTGGACACATTTTACTGCATTTTTAACTAATGATTTTGTTTTATAGAATACAACTACAATATACAAAAGTACTATTCCAGAATATTATGTTATACTATTTGTTTCAAAAATCTTCTTGTGCCAGATCCTCCCTTAAAATATTATCATGATATCTTCAAAGATTTTCTAAAGTACAGAATGCTTTATTTTGAATAGACATATGTGGGATTATATTCTAATGTCATTGTCACATTATTTGCTTATGACATTTCTCCTTTTCCTCTGTTCTCTGCTCCCTGTCAAACATAGATTAAATATTTTTCTCAAAGTTTCACATGGACTTTGAAGTTGTAGAAACATATAAAGGGCTGTGTTAAAACAGTTTCCAAGCATGCTAACTATGTTTGCATTATGCTAAATAAGAATATTTTGTACACAATTGTATCTTTTAATGAGCTTAATTGAGAAATTTAGTAACTATACAATAAGTGGAATATATTGGCAATTTCTCGTTTAATAAAAGAGTTATGTTTCATTCTCAGTAATCATTATGTGAAAGTTTAAAACCATGGAGTCATTATTTTATGTGAATAGAAATGATTCCATGGAGACAGTAACTTTGAATATTATTGTATAATATTTTATAATTCTAATTGCTATGTTTTTTATTTTAAAACATGTTTTGGTCTTTTTTCAATTTAAAGAACATAAATAGAGCAGATTCAATACAAAATTTATTTTATTTATTTATTTATTTATTCGACTTATATGCCGCCCTCTCTCCAAAAAGGACTCGGGGCGGCTCACAGCTAAAAATACAACAATAAATTAATTAAAAGTATATTAAACAAGTTAAGCTGAATTGAAAATTAAAACCCATAGTTAAAATAGGACCAACCCCAGAGAATCAGCACAGCCCAGATTGTAAAAAGAGCCAAGTCTTCAAATCATGGTGGAAGATGCGAAGATCGGGGGCCAGGCGGAGCTCCAGCAGAAGAAGAGCCTGGTGGAATTCGAGCCTGCACTAATTGCAGGCAGCTGGAACTTACGTGCTAGGCATTTAACAGCCTGAGCCACCAAGGCTCAAAAAAAACCCTGTCTTTCTTTGAAGACGTTTCCAGAGCTGAAGAAGCTTCCTGGATGAGAAGCAAAACATCCTCAAAGAAAAACCAGAAAGTCCAGTTGCCTCTTGAAAAGCACCTTTTAGAATGAGAAATGTGATTGTAGTCATTCTAAGTAAAACTATTCATAGTAGTTTATTATGGTTGCATCACTTGTGGAAGACAGTTTGCAGAAATTCAGTCAGTCATAAATTGCACTGCAACATATATTTGATATTCAAAATCATTCAAGTTATTTGGTATCAGAAGTCTACCAACCCCGCAAAAAATTCAATTTCCCTTACATTTAAAAGAACAAGCCATCCAACAAAATCATTAAGAAACTTTTCCTTTTTTTCCTTTTTGTGAGAGCTAAAATCAGAGGTCTTAGACAGCATCCTCAGTGTTTAGTGTTGACATTTATCAGGTTGTGGCTAGATCAAATTATTAGATGGAAAGAAGAGTTTAAAGGAAATAAACTCCTAAATTATAGTATGTATGTTCATTATGTGTGCATACTTATACATAGACAAAAGAATAGGCAAAGAGGAAATATTGAAAGAGATAAATTGGTCTGCTAATGGTTATGCTAATATGGCTTCTTAAGTAAAATGTGCTTTAAAATGACAATCTATTTTTAAAATGTCCTTTTTAAGCATCACTAGAGATGGTGCCAACAATCCTCAAATGACAAAAGAGAGGAATTATTAGATGTTTATGGTGGTCTTTATGTCAAGAGGTTGGAGATGAAAATCATTTTTAGAATTTCTGTTTTTCAAAAGTGTCTTTCAAGAATCTCTTGTTGCTAAGATCAATTGTGAGAGTAACTTCTCATATTGTTAAGTCCAGTAGCAAATATCAAAACGTGAACAGGCAGACAACTCTACTGTCAGAAACATGACAGGCATTCAGCATCTCTTCACTGTAACACACACACACACACACACACACACATACATGAGACAACATTTTTGTCTCCAAAAATTGTTTATACATTACCTCATTCTATAAGGATTGACTGAAATTTTTGTAATCTTTTTTCTGATAAATATTGCTAATTGTAGCTCTAAGAAATTGTCCAAATTGCTAGGAAGAAAGTCTGGCAATTGAAGCAGAGCTTATTATCCTTTTATTACAGTCAAATATTTATTTTATTTGACTTTTATTCTGCATTTATTATAAGTAACTCCAGGCAGTGAATATACTTAGCACTCCTTCCTATTTTCCTACAACAACAACAGTATAAAGTGATTGAGAGTGAGTTACTGGCCCAGTCACCCAGCTGGCTTTTATGCTTAGGGCAGAATTAGAACTCAGTCTTCTAGTATCTAGGTCAGCACCTTAACCTCTCCACCAAACTGGCTCTTGATTAAGTAGAAAAATATCATTGTTTTTATTGGTGTAACATAGCCTCCAAATTTTTGAAAAAGGCTGGAGACCCATCTTAAGCAACTTTAGGGAGAAGAGATTGAACATATATCCTATTGCACAATTATTAGTCAGTTTCCATGACATTCAATTAAGACCATCGTAACCTTGTGCTTAACATGTTTATTGCTTCACAGCTTCTGCATAGTTGTGATAAAATATTCAAGGATTAACTACCCCATTCTGAAAACTTTTGAAATGTCTTCCAAAACATGGATTTAATATGGATTTAAAGCCATATTTCCACTAGATATGGTATTATAAGATCTTCTACACATTCACCTAAGTTTAGCTTGAACATTGTTTCTAACATGTTCACATGACACAGATTTTGTCTCATCCAAAGCCAAGGCCATTTAACTTTGGGGGTTTTTTTTCTGATCTACTATGGAGGTAATGTTTCTTATCTTCATCTGGTATATGCCTTGCTATTTGTATAACACATGATGCTTCAGTAGCAGACAGAAAGTTTTGACAGGCTTGAACATTGGGTGCTATATAATAAAATGAAATTCAGTGATGAAAAAAGTAAGGCTCTACATTTAGGCAAGAAAAACCAAATGCAGGGGTACAGTATAGGAGTTACCTCACTCAATTGTAGTAACTGTGAGAGGGATTTTGGAGTCCTAGTGGGCAATCATTTAAATATGAACCAACAGTGTGTTGCAGCTGCCAAAAAAGCCAACACAGTTCTAGGTTGCATTAACAGATAGAATCAAGTTCACATGAAGGAATGATCTCACTTTATAATGCTTAGTAAGACCACTCTTCGAATACTGTATACAGTTTTGGTCACCACAATGTAAAAAAATATATTAAGACTCTAGAAACAGTGCAGAGAAGAGCAACAAGGATGATTAAGGGACTGGAGGTTAAAATGGTTATATAAAGAACAGTTGCTGGAATTGGATTTGTCTAGTTTAATGAAAAGAAGGGCTAGGGGTGACATGATAGCAGTGTTCCAGGGTTACAGCAAAGAAGAGAGAGTCAAGCTATTCTCCAAAGCATCTGAGGGCAGGACAAGAAGCAATGAATATAACTAATCAAGGAAAGAAGCAACCTAGAACCAAGAAGAAATTTCCTGCCAGAACAATTGGAAATCAGTGGAACAACTTACCTCCAGAAGTTATGGGTGCTCGAACCTGCAAGTTTTTAAGAAGAGATTGGACAACCATTTGTTTAAAATGGTGTAGGGTTTCCTGCCTAAGAAGGGGTTGGACTAGAAGACCCCAGAAAAGGTGCAGTACAAAACTGTACCCTAGAAAATACCAAATATTAGGACCTTGAAGCAATTTATCTACTGATTTTGGCAACACAACCACTACACAAGGTAGTTCTAAGCTCTGTAAGTGGCCAAGAAAGGTCCAGGTCTCTCCCTTCCTCTAATAATCTTGATCCTGCAACTCAGACCACAAGAAAAAGCAGTACATAAAGACTTGCCTTTTATTCAGAAAATATTATAGGATCAATTGGCAGATTTCTCCTCATCCTCTTCTTTGTCCTCCTTCCAGGAATAAACTGTTAGGACAGTACCCCTAACTGGCCTTGCTACAGTTGCAGAGTATAGGGAGAAAACAAATTATGCTGGCATGCCCTGTGCAATCTCACAGCCTGGAGCACACCATGTTAAGTCAGCTGTCATGATATGCCCTTCATGATTTTAAGACTGAGGGAGATCTCCTGCTTCTCTGTGCCCCTTGAAATCATAGCACAAGTATGGGGGAAGAAACTCCTCTCTTCTTCCACCTGACTCATCTCTTGAGCTTAGGCAACTGTCCATCAAAAATAAGGTTCTAGGTCCAACTGTGCCTCACATAACCGTCAAATACAATGGGTCTGATGAGAGGCACATCTTCCCTGACCTTACTGTCATAAGGAACATAGCGAACTGCATTGATACTAATGTCCCATTCCCAATCAATGGAGATTCCACACGGTTTTGTAGCAGACAAAAAGGGCGTCTGGTATGTGAAACACACTTCCAGCTAAGCCAAAAAAGGACCATCCGACTCCGGCGACACACGCCTTCTGATACCTTGTTAGCCGCCTTGATTCCAGTGCCAACGCCAGCCTCTGGCACTTACCAGTGCAGAGAAGATGCTGAGCATAAAAAGGCTTCTCAGCCACGGCCCCTCCTCCCTCTGCCTCGTGGCACATAAACCGAGTAGAGGAGGGTAAGCGTTCTCTCCGAGGTGCCACCCGCCCCACCGAAATGCCTCACTCTTCCCTTACACCACCTGCTGCTAACGACTCCTCCCGCCTCGCCCCGCCCAGTGCCCTGAGGTGACAAAGCAAGCCGTGCTAATGAGGCAAAGGCGGGAAGCCGCCAGCGATTCCCGCACTAGAGGCCTCGTTTATCCCTCTGCTCTGCACCTGTTCTCTGGGATCGTCATCCTTTGCGTCCATGGGTGGCCCCCGGGGAGCACCAACTTCCAGAGAGCCCTGCGTTGCCAGCTCATCTCAGGAGCTCCCCGGCCTTGTCTGAGCTTTCCCACCCGCCCCCTGCCCACCCCTGAGCTCTCAATGGGCCCTCGGTACACGTCCCCCCGATCAGCACCGCTCCTCTGCGATCGATTTCGGAGTGGAAGAGCGCGGAGAAAAGGGGAGCGGCCGCAGGAAGACTAGGCGCTCGCTTCTCCAGGCAGTAGTGGAAGCGCTTGTGCCTTCAGGTGTGAAGGTGTCTCTAGGTGCCTTTGGCCTCCTCCGTTTAAGAGAGCTCTGCTCATACTCCTCCTCCCTGTCTTTTTCGTTCCAGGCAGCTTCTCAATCAATCCTCCTGGGAAGATCTGTTGAGATATCAGCCATAACTGCTCACATTTCCTGACCGCGAGTGGATCCTTTTCTCTATCCGCTAGGGAGCAAAATCAGGGACTTTCTCCCCTTTCCTTCCAGGACAGACCTCGCTCTCCTCCACACATATACGCACACACCACGCCTCTCCGCAATCTAATAGCCGATCGGCAGGTTCCACTATGCCCCTCAGATTCCCCCCTTCCTGTTGCATGTGTGATTTCACCGTACCCGCCTCCGAAGTACCGTCGCTCTTCCCGAGTCCTCTCTTTCTCTTTCATACACACACGCCCCCCCTCCACCCTTTCTGGGCTCCACGGCTACTCGTGTATGTGTGCGCGCGCGTGTCTGTATATATGGGGGAGAGGGATGAGGTCATCCTCTTTCCTGGCGTCAGTCAGCTGGGTGGCGGCGGCGGCGGCAGCAGCAGCAGCAGCAGCAGCAGAGACGAAGCAGAGGGGCGGGCCAGGCGGAGAAAAAGATGTGCCGGTGTAAGGACTGCTCCGCAAGCCGCTTCTGTCCGGGGCTGGGTGGGTGAGCGGGGCTCCCTGCAGGCAGGCGGCGCTCCAGCAGCGCCTGCAGGAGCCAGTGGCCCAGCCCCAGCAGCTCTTTGGGAAATCTAACCAGGAGAGCGAATTGTCCGCTGAGGAAGAGAGGAGAGGGAGGGGGCGGGCTAAAAGGTGCTCCCGGACTGGGTCCCTTTCGCTGCCGCCGCCGCCGCCGCCACCGCTTTCCATCCGCATCATGGCCGCGAAGTCGGACGGGGGGCGGCTGAAGATGAAGAAGGGCAGCGAGGTGGCGTTCACGCCACTGCAGAATTCGGAGCATTCCGGTTCGGTGCAGGCGCTGGCCTCGGGCTTTTCCTCCGGCGCGGAGGGCCCCGGCAGCGCCGAGGATGACGAGTCACCTGGCGGCGGCGGCTGCTGCAAGTCCGGCGGCGGCAGTCGAAGGGACGGCGGTGGAAACGGCGGGTGCCGCTGCTGCTGCTGCTGCGGCCGCGGAGGCAGGGCGGCCGGGGACTCGCGGGGCTCAGGGGGAGGCTCGTCGTCGCTGTGCCTGCGGCTAGGCAGGGAGCAGCGCCGCTATTCGTTATGGGACGGACTCTGGATTCTGGCCGCCGTGGCCGTGTACTTTGCCGACGTGGGCACGGACCTCTGGCTGGCAGTCGACTACTACCTTCGAAGCCAGCGCTGGTGGTTTGGGCTCACACTTTTCTTCGTGCTGCTGGGTTCCCTCTCGGTGCAGGTCTTCAGCTTCCGCTGGTTTGTCCACGACTTCAGCAACGAGGATAGCGCCTCGGTGGCTCCTGCCTCCTCCTCCTCCGCCGGACACGGCGAAAGCAAACTGCTGGTGAGCAGCGGCTCGGCCGCGGGGGATATGGATGCTGGGGCCCGGCCAGCCACGCCACAAAGGCAAGCATCCAATGCCAGCAAGGGCAACGCAACTAACAGCAGTAACAGCAGCACCACCAATGCGACCAGCACTACCAGTGGAGGAGGTGGAGGTGGCGGCTGCAGCGGCATCCGAACCCCCAAGGCCAGATCTGCCTCCTGCGCCTTCTGCATCTGGCTGATGCAGTCTCTCATCCACATCCTGCAGCTTGGGCAGATTTGGAGGTAAGACACAAGTTCCTCAAACTAGCTTTTATGAAGTCCCTACACCTAGGCTTCAACGAAGACACACGGGGCAGGGGGTTTCTGATGAGTGAGAAGTGTCTCAGGTGACTCAAAACTTGTTATCTTCTAGCCACCTACAGGATCAAGGCCTAAAATAATTGATGACTTGAGAGATTGGAGTGTGGAGGGAGAGGGTCATGTGGCACAGCAAATCTCACTTTACTGTTAGGAGCTCATGCAATAGTGCATAAGTTGCAGCTGTGTGTATCAGCCTGTAATTTTTAATTGACACGTTTGAATGAACTGACCTGCCAAGGCAGCTATTCCCTGTGAATGGTTATGTGTGCAGTCAGATAGAATGCACTATCAATGGAGTCACTTACAGCTGAAACCCACAATGGAGAATTGCATTGTGTGCAATGCATCTCCTTGCTTTCTAAGATTGGTTGGTTTCAGTCTTACCTTAGCTTATAGAGGCATAGATATCACCCCAGTTTCTTAAGAGAAAATGCAAAACTTGATGTTTGTTTTAGGAAGAACACATAGAAAACTCCAACATCTTTACAAGATACCAGCCCATAGTAAAGTAGTTCTCTGAAGCAGAGTTTTAAGATACAGTTGTTATTTCTGAACATTTATGAGTGGTTAAAAGTAACATTGAAAATGGTTAAACAAATAGATTAAAGGCAGATGACTTTGAACTCCTGTCTTCTGTAAAAGTGTATGCAAAATACTTAGAATAAGGACGAACTAAAATTTGAAGCATTATAAAGTCTCCAAAACCTGAGTGTATATTGCATCCTAAAAATCCTCCACATGGATGGATTATTACTAATTATTTTTATTCTTTACATAGAAACAGTAGTGGGTGTGAGTGTGGGTGTGTTTAGAGCATTATGACCTAAGCCAAATCTCAAAGTTTATTTTGTATTCAGCATGCCTCGTGTTAATATAATTCACATAGCACATTCTGTAAATATTTATTATGCTTATTTGATAAGAGTAGGAAACACATTTCTGAACAATTGTTAATGGTATTGAAAACCTTAATCCCTCTATATTTTAAAAGGAATAGGGTTATTTCATCTAATATATTGGTAATTTGATTTTACACTATAAACCTACATAAAGAACTACATTAAAGATAATAAAAGATTGCTTTCGTGTTGTTGATTTATTTACCAAATATTCAATTAAACTTTCATTCTGGCATATTTAAAATAATATTTCTGAATAACTATAATAGCTGAAATGCTATCATTATATGCTGAATATAATTCAAAATATTCTAAAAATAGACCTATCTTTATTTGTATTATTCCTACCTATCTTAATAAAATATATTTTTATTAAGTTGGTCACACCCTTGTATTCACTCACACGAAGGAAGCATGGCCATTATCCAGGCTGTTATTGTGTCCTGGCCTTGGGTGGGGTGGGAACTAGGGAGTCATAAGGTTTGAATGCATTAAACAGGTCAGTGTTGTACCAAGTAGGATTGTTAAGTGTATGTTATAATATAAGACTGGGGCTTTCTAACAAAATTGTGTGAAAAAGGAAGCACTTAAACTAAGATACAATATCCATGCTATATTAAAAAATTAGAAGATAGAATTATTGGTTATATATTAAGGTAAGAAATACATTATCTGGGTCAAATTTTGAGGCCTGCCAGCACTATTTATTTTTATTATAAATAAGGATTTCATTATTTCTTACTCTTCAGCCAGAAATATTAACAGGCACTCAGTGAATATTTAATGTGTGGAAAATGAGAAGAATTTTGTATGTACAGGAATTATGTTAATTTTAAAAGCCTTTTCCCCACAGAGATGGTTATAAATGATTGTGTTGGTAAAAATGGCAAGCATCATAACTGTTGTGTGATGAAACAAAATTGTAATGTGTGACTAAGTTTCAAAAAGCATATATTCACTGTTACAGACAAGTATTCTTATTAAGCCAATTTATACTGGAGGAAATGATGGACAGTCAGTTATATGGAAAATTTAATCTTGCTGAGAATTCCTTTGCAAATATAATTTCAGTGAAATTGAACTTTTAAAAATATACTTCCAAGTATCTTTGCAGTGTTATAGCTTTAATAAATGAAATAATTTATTATTGCAGTACAAATGTTTAAATTTTGAAGGTGACATTCTATCTATCTCTCTATCCATCCATCCATCTATCATTTATCATCTATCTATCATCTAATATCTTTCTATCTCTCACTAAAATGGAATTGGGATTATGTGCTCTTTAAGAGCTCTTTAAGATGAATTTTCCACAAGGCTTGTTGGCTAGTAATAGGATGACAAAATAAGTGGAAACACTAAAACAATTTGGGAAAGGGGGAGCATTAATAGGAATAGCAAATGAAAACTACAATTTCTCTGAAGTGTCTTCACTCAACTGTCCCATTTATTAACATTTCTTTTTGAGTTTAGAAGTTGGTAAGAAAATGGAAAAAGTGCCCAATCACTACCAAGGTAGAAAATCTACAAGAATACTCTGTTATAATTGGTAAGTCATCAAGGGAAAGCAGGAAACACTTTACACAGGAAAATCACCAGAAGGATAACTATCTAGTAATCTAGTCATCCCTGCAAAAGCCACCTTGCAACTCCTACAACTGAAAACAGAGGGTGAAAGGAATGAAAGGGGAAATAAGGCTACATCACATATTTCTTCTTCCTCTTTTCTTCCATTGAAAATTACAGTTTGGGAGAACATTATAAACTTCCCACATACAAATGTAATTGGTTTTAATTTTGATAGTTGTTAAGCCATTTGATTATTTTTTCTTGAATCAGCTACATTCATTTTTCTTTAATAAAAATGCTATTGCTGAAAATATTTAAATAAATGTTTAAATAATAAATACATTATTATGGTTGATTGCACAACCAGACAGAAGTTTAGACTGGATTTAACATTTTTATCCACCTTTGCAGTACTTACCAAAGACCTGGGATAAGCAAATGTTATTTAATGATGTTAAAATATCATTGCAAGATATAAGCTATTCAAGTAAAGCTGCCTTTTACAATTGACTGGAAATTGATTTTACTGATACTTGTAGTGTCCAGGTGGTGCTCCAGATGTTTTGGGACTGTATCCAAGGCACCTTTTAGTATTGGTACTATCTCTGCTTTCTTCATCCATAGTCATTCTACTTCTATTTACAGGTATTATTATTAATGAATAATATCTGTAAATAATGACAATAATTTATTGTCATTATTTCAATTAAAGCATGCTAATTAATGGATTAATGTTACTATAATGCTTGATACAGTAATATATATGTATATATATATATATATATATATATATATATATATATATATATATAATTCACAATTACATTTATAAACTTCTGATGTGAGAAGAAAAGTATATTTACAGAAACCAGCCAACTTACAGCATGAATTACAATTATAGGAAAAAAATTCAACCAGTTGAAAGATCTTGTATTGTGTGAGCAGTACTTTCTTACAGCATTCCAGTTTGTGTGTGTTTTAAAAAGAATATAAGGATGAACATCTTTGCTATATATAATACAGCTACACGGTCAATATATATGCATATAAAGATAGTGACTATAACAGAATAACAGAGTTAATAACTTCTGGAAGCAAGTTGTTCCATTGATTAATTGTTCTGCTTCTTGTCCTGCTTTCAGGTGCTTTGGAAAATAGGTTGAGCCATCTTCTCAGCCCATTAGATGTTTGAACACTGCTATATTTGAACACTGTCACCCCTAGTCCTTCATTAATCTAGACATACCCAATTCCTGCAAACTTCCTTCATATGTTTTAGCCTACAGTTCCCTAATCATCTTTGTTGATCTTTTCTGCACTCTTTCTAGAGTCTCAACATCTTTTTTATATTGTGGCAATCAAAACTGGATGCTTGTCAGAATCACTTGGAATTTGATTATCTCCTATTATCCAATATATATGCTTAAAATGATTCCACAGAAAAATAAAATTAATTAATTAAAAATTTAAAAATAAAATATTTTCAAGATAATTAAACAATTCAATAAAATTTTAAATAAAATAAAAGATATAGCAAAATTAAAATAAAAATATCAAATGCCTGAGAATCTTCTTTTAAAATGGGTTTCAGTTCATATTAAAAAGAGAGTAAAATATCTTGATAACCACTTCTGGGAAATTCTAAGGAGAGCTTAACTTTAGAAGTTCTATCTTAGTTTATCAACTTATTCCTAATGATAATGGGATCCAAACAATTACCTCTGACTCAGACCTCTGGATATTTCTGAATTACTAGAATGTCTAGTACTAAGAAATAAATCACTAATGTTGCTTGGGGTTTAGAAGTCAGTCATTAATTCCAAGTATTTGTAACACTTTTTTATATTTCCAAATTGCATATTCACTCACACTATGTATCCCAGAATCTTTATAAAATAATTACTTCCTTTGGCATCTTTGCTTTAAAAAAAGCCTTTATATGTTTTAAATTAATTGGAAGCAGCATAATTTTTATAATGGAAATAATTTTGCATCATTACTAATTTAGACATTTAGTAATGTCTAAATTAACTGTAAAGACAATTCCATGTTCCAATCTAGTAGGAGCTCATTGTAGTTTGGTTGGTATTCTGGGCAAGGTTAAAATCAGAGGGGCTGAATTCAGGTGGTAATTTGTGAGCATTCTAGTCCAGTATTAGTCTACCTTAAGATAGACAAGTGGCCTGGCCTGAACCCCTTTCCACCTACCATCTAAGTTTGTCTGAGTTCTGATTTGTCTTCTCCTGGTTATTTCTGCTGCTGTATCATAAAATCTTCCTTCCTGTTGGCATTTTTGTCTTTTTTTTCTTTTCAATTCCATGTTCCTATTCCTTTCCACCCCTCTTTCCATCCTGATTTTCTCCATTCTCTCAAAACATGAATTGCAATTACTGTAGCTTCAGGGGTGCAAGGTTGTCTAAGAATTGCTTAATGGGTGAAATATTGCTATGTCAGCATTTCTGATAACAAAGAAGGAAGGAAGGAATTTAGAAAGTTTCCTTTTCTGCAGGGAAGGGCTTTATGTAATTGTTACTCTTTATCTCTCTCTTTATTCAAATGATGCATGCTTTCCAATCATTTATCCCATTTCTGTTTTATAATAGTTCTTTGCAGAGATTGCATTTGCTGTGCATTACTAAACAAAGTGTGATTTAAACTGAGGGTGGTCTAACTTCCTGGTGAAAATGGTTTCTGATCACTGAAACAGTACCTTAGCTGATTGACACAGACAATACGTGTTGGGAGAAGACCAAAATGAAAAAGCAAGACAGTGACTGCAATTCAGCCAGCAAATATAATGTCTTCAATGATGAATTATGGCATCTATGTCATCATCCAACCATTACTATGTCAATATATCAGTAATGAAGATAAACTATATCACCATCATGGTGACTGGATGATACCATACTGTGCTATAAATTACTAGTGAGAAATAACCAAAGGGTTCATTATCTAGTATAATTTTGGCAAGTTTGGCAGCAGCAAATTATATTTTTAAGTCACTTCAGAGTTATATGAGAAAAAGAAGCAGAAGTTTCAATTTATACCAACACACAAGGATTATTTAGTTTTATAATATTATTGTGCATGATTTCATATAGCATAACAGCAACTGCAGTATAAATCTACAATGCTGTAAGTTGCCCATATCAAATCACAGGAATTTTATGAAGATTTCCATTGCTCCCATATATGATGCTTCATTTTACTAAGTGCTTCAAGTTCATATATTAAATATAAACTTTAATATAGATTTTAGTAATGGATATATTGTAGTATAAATTATATTTCAGGAGTTTACTGCACTGCAGGATATACCCTGAATAATAATCACTGGACTAACTAGATTATTGAAATACAGGGTATATTTTGAAGTATGTTATACTTAAGGATATTGGCTCAATTGTGGTAAGCCAATATGCATTGCATGGATATTTTGACTTCCACTTTACAGCAATAATTTATATCCTTCTACCTGGGTAAAATGGAAGGGGAAATTAAAGTCACAATGATTAATGAATTAATATTAGTAAATATTGGAGTGCTTTAAGAAGTTCAACCACCTTGTATTCATCTTTAGAGCCAGTTTGGGGTACTGGTGAAGGTGCTGACCTCTCTTAAGTTTGAAAGCCAGCTGACTTCAGACAGTTACTATCTCAGCCCAAACCAACTCACAGGAAAAGAGGAGGCAAGAGTATTAGGTATGTTCAATGCATTGAGCTGACCAAAATATTTTTTAAATGCAGGATAGTAATAATATAATAACACATTTTAACAAAGCAATTTAATTGTAGAGAAAACACCAAACAATCTCTTTGCCTCAGAACAACACTAATTTTACAAGCATGAATATTTCATGCTTCTATATTCTGGTCTTTCTAGGTGCTGATTTGGGGACTTGGTTCTTTGGATGATGACAAAAGAAGTTACCTTTCTTTTCCTCTGACTAAATCTGTTCTTCTATATTAAACTTTGATCTAATGCATTTTGCTGAAAGAGGAAAATAACACTTTAAAATCCATCTGTGTAGCACAGATGTTAGCAGAGAGATTGGCAACACAGCACCTCCTGCAGGCTGTTATTTTGAAAGTGGAGCTCAGCTGAGGAGAAAGGAACTGAAAGGAAAGTTGATAATATTGTAACCTTGTCCTACTTCACTTGAGCCAAGTTTTATTTTCAGAATAGCAGTTTATAGTAAGCCAATTGATTTTGGCAGCTGGGACTACCTTATCCCTAAAACAGGTCCTAGTAGTATAAGTTTTTTGAGGAAGAAGAGATCAGGAAAAAAGCAACAGGGATTTGAAGGGTCATGTTTATTGTTGTAGTGTATAACAACAGGATCTTGAAAGCTTGTCAGTTTCTCTCTGCTACAGGCCCAAGTAATCTTTCCTCAACTTCTACCCTGACTCTTAATGGTTCATTCATCCTTTCCCATTCCCAAGGCCACATTTTTGTATTTTATTAGAAGTAGCCATAGAATATTATTACACTCGCATATTTCCACCATTTGTTTTAGGGAAAAAGATCACCCTATTTGATGACGTATTCAGTTGTGTCTATAAATGCACAAGGACTCTTGGATTATGGTAAATGTCTGAATTTATCTCAGAAAGAATATGAGTGCAAGTTGTTAAGTTTGCATGAAGAGTCAGACGCGAAGAGATTCAGTGAAGAGTTTATTAGTGACTACAGCTCAAATGGACCCGTCTTGGCTGGGCTACGGCTGCTACTTATAGCCAGCAGCTGCAGTTGCCAGCCAATCAGAGTGCAGGGTTTTCCCACACTTTTCAAACCAATCATATTTGACATTTTACAAGAACAATTCAAACTAAACCAATGACATTCAAACCTACATACATAACACCCCTCCCCACTAGGTTCAGTCCATACCAAACCCCAACCTATCTAATGTATTCTTTTAAATAGGTGGGGTTCTTACGTGTACATTGAGACCTTCGTGGTTCAGAAGTTTTAACATTCTCACCCAGTGAGAGAGGAAATGTGTCTGCTGACATTTCCCTACTGGGACTTCCTGTGAAAGAAGACCCTGTTTGATTGTTAGAATCTGGTTTCTCCTCCCAACCCATCTCCAGCCCAATGTCAGCACCCAAGTCAGGTAGTGATGTACTTCCACTTCTAAGGATGGATTTTGGCATTGTGACAGGTTTTGGAATGGTTCCTGTCATAATGGCTCGTTACACATGGGATGGATTCTTGCTTGCTGATTATCCCCTGCTCCTCCCCTTCCCCTAGAATTGACATCAGGTGAGGGAACTAGAGAGGAATAAGTGCGATGTTCCTGAGAAAACCTGGATCTAAGTTGATCAATGTGCCTGCTCCAGAGGAGTCCATCCTCTGTTTGCACCCTGTAAGAACGAGGGCCTGTGATTTGAGTTATCTCAGCAGGAATCCACAAAGGTTCACCCATAAGGTTCTTAGCATAAACAGAATCACCCACACTGAATGTGCAAACTTTGGAAGTGGAATCTAGTGATGCTTGTGCGTAAGTGGGATGAAGGCGTCAAGGGAAGACCTAAGTTTCCTACCCATCAACAACTCTGCTGGGGATAAGTTATTAGATGGGTTAGGAGTGATGTGCTGAACACTAAGAAGTTTTCAACTTTCTCAGTGATGTCCCCAGGACCCAGTTGCTGAAGTTTCTCCTTGGTAAAACGCATACCATGCTCAACCCGCCATAGTTAAGGGTGCCCAGGGGCAGTCAGGGCATGTCTGATACCCTGTTGTGCTAAATAGGATTCAAAAGGTTGGATGTAAATTGAGGGCCATTATCAGAGACAAGAACATCAGGTAACCCATGGGTTACAAAAAGTTTTTGAGCTGCTTGATGACAGCATCAGTTGTGGTGGATGCCATAGGGATTACCTCTAGCCATTTGGAATATGCATCTACTATAATAAGGAAGGTGTGCCCTCTGGTAGGGCCTGCAAAATCGATGTGAATCCTAGACCATGGGCCCCTAGGACATTCCCATTCCTGTTTGGGGCAAGAGGTGGGCAGGCCTGACTACCTGACAGTTGGGACAAGATGCAACCCAGTTTTCAACCATTTTGTCAATACCTGGCCATCATACATAACTCCTGGCCAATCCCTTTATCCTTACAATACCAGGATGACCCTCATGTAACATTTCCAAAACCTCTCTTTGTAGTTTTTCAGGAATAACCACCCTGTTACCCCACAAAATACATCCTCTTAATACAGATAATTCAGTTTGCCTGGACTTAAAAGGTTGGGCCAGGTGAGGTAGATCTTGAAGAGGCCAACCTTTCTTAGTCCAGCCTATAACAGGAGCCAATAAAGTGTCTTTGGCAGTCTCTCTGGCAATTTCAGCAGCATGCACTGGAAGCTTGGCAACAGTTTCTAGGAAAAGGTGTGTGTTTCAGGTTCAAAGTCCTCCTTGTGACAAGGAAGTGGGCAACGACTCAGTGCATCAGCATGTCCAATGTCCTTGCCAGGCTTGTGGATAAGTTTGTAAGAATAAGCAGCAAGAAATTCAGTCCACCTCAGCATTCTTGGTGACAGGATAGTAGGTGTAGGTTTATCTCCTGCCACAATGCCTAACAAAGGTTTGTGATCTGTAACCATGGTAAATGTTCTCCCATACAAATATTCATGAAATTTCTTGACAGCTGCAACAATTGCCAATGCTTCCTTGTCCAATTGGCTGTAATTCCTCTCTGCTTTGGTCAAAGTGTGAGAGTAAAATGCAATAGGGGCTTCTCTCCCGCAGCATCAGACGTGATTAGTCTTTTAATAATGTTAAATGCTGATTGTTCCTTCCTCCCCAGACCCAAACAGACTTTTTGTCAAGTAATCTGTGCAATGGTTCTGCAATGGTTGCCTTCTAAGGTAGGAACATGTGATAAAAGTTAATGAGTCCAAGGAAGGCTTGCAAATCTGTTTTGCATTTAGGTCTAGGGGCTTCTTTGATTGCTTGAACCTTGGCATCGGTAGGGTGGGTGCCATGCTTGTCAATCATATAGCCCAGGAACTCAACCTTGTCAGTTTTAAGAGTGCATTTTTCTTCCTTGACTTTTAACCCTGCTTTCTTAAAGCTGGTAAGGACTTCTCTGAGTCTCTCTTGTAATTGAGTGTCATTTTCAGCAGAGATCAACACATCATCAAAGTAAGGCACTACCCCTGGCAGTCCTTGGAGCATCCTTTCCATAAGGCTTTGGAAGATGCCTGGTGCCACGCTTACTCCAAACTGTAACCTTTTACATTTGAAGGCACCTCTATGAGTCACAATGGTTTGGGCCTCTGCAGTGGCATCATCTACTGTTAGTTGTTGATATGCCTGGGCCAGATCCAATTTGGCAAAGACTGTACCCCTGCCAAGTGAATGTAATAGATGATGCACCACTGGAACTGGGTATGCGCTGCTGCAGCGCATGGTTCAGTGTCCCTTATAGTCCCCACAGATTCTTACTCACCCATCAGTCTTGACTGGTGTGACTATGGGTGTCTCCCATCTGGAGTGGTCAGTGGGCTCTAAAACTCCTTGAGCTATTAGTTTCTCTAATGTGCATCAATTTTTTCCTTTAAGGCAAATGGGACCCTTCTGGGCTTTAAACGAATTGGGGGCACCTTGGGATCTAGGTTGAAAGTGATAGGGGTCCCCATATACTTGCCCAATCCTTCGCTGAAGACCTCTGGAAACTCAGACTTCAGGGCCTCCTCCCATTCAGTGTTGCTCACGTGATTGATGCCAGTCACCTCGGTGCCTAGTGGATTGAACCACTCAAGTCCCAGCAAGCTTGGGCGGTCCTTGTCCACGATGGTCAGGGGCAAATGTTTGGTGTGGCCTTTGAACTTCACGTTGAATTCTCTTGTTCCAACTACTGGAATCTTGTTCCCTTGGTAGTCTTTAAGAGTCAGTGCTTGCTTCTGGAAATGTTTCTTCTGAATGTTGGGAAGTAGCCTGTGAATAGTCTCCCATGATACCATAGATAAATAGGAGCCTGAGTCCACTTCCATTTGGCAAGGCCTTCCTTCAATGAGTACCTTCACATGTACTTTTCTACTTCTTAAGGTTGAAGAATGACCAATGGTGACTGTTTGATGAGTTTCATTCTTCCCATTTGCCTCTGAGTTGCGCCCCATTTTCTCACTGAAGTTGTTGGGCTTGAAATCTTTGTCAGGAAACTTTCTTCTGTGTGGTGGAGTTCTGGATGATTTGCAGACTCTTGCTAAGTGACCTCTTTTTTCAATGAAGGCAGATGGCATCAAGAAACTTGCATTCAGTGCGAGGGTGCCCCCCCCACAACCTCTGCAATAAAAGTCTTGCCTTTTTCTTCCCAGGTCTTTCTTTTTCTTTTCCATTCTGAGTCTATAAATTCATGCCTCCACCTCACTGCAGTCTGATTCAGAATCTATTTGCTCGCAATGAGTTGTTGTGGACTTTTCCACATCAGAATGGCTTGAGGCCTTGTTAATTTTCTTCATGGCTGCCGCTGAGGACTTAGTGGCTTCTGCTGTGGAGATCTCTTCTATGGCTTCCTTCAACGTGATCTTAGGTTTTAACAACAATTTGCTTGAAGCACCTTGTCTTTGAGGCCTAGAACAAATCAATCGCGCATGGCCTCCTCCAAGTTGTTAAACTCACATGTCTCTTAAACTTGCCACGAAGTCATTAATGTTTTCGCTTTTTCCTTGATCCCGACGGTAAAACTTGTATCTCTTAATGAGGCACGATACTTGTGGGGCGTAATGGGCTCTTAAAAGCTTCTCTAAATCAGGCCATTCCATTACCTTCCGTCTGCAGCTCCGCCAATGCCTTCGCCATCTTGAAGACTGCCGGACCGCAGTGCGTAAGAAAAACCGCCCTCTTCTGCTTCTTGGAGATGTCAGCGGGTCGTTTTCTTCAAATACATTTGGAAGCGATCCGCATCGATTCCCAGTCTTCTGCCGCCGGATCGAGCGGGGCTGGGGGTGTTCAGTGCAGCCATCTCGCTCTTCTGCTTGTCTTCCGCGTCATATTCTCTTCAGGGGAATCCCACCTTGTCGCCAGTGTTAAGTTTGCATGAAGAGTCAGGCGAAGAGCTTCAGTGAAGAGTTTATTAGTGACTACAGCTCGAATGGACCCGTCTTGGCTGGACTACGGCTGCTACTTATAGGCAGCAGTCACAGTTGCCAGCCAATCAGAGTGCAGGGTTTTCCTGCACTTTTCAAACCAATCATATTTGACATTTTACAAGAACAATTCAAACTAAACCAATGACATTCAAACCTACATACATAACACAAGTAATACACTGTCTGACTAAAAAACATATAGCCTTCCCTATATGTTCAGTGTGATAGAAAGCCAATTTGTTCTAGTCGTTAAGGCACTAGAGTGGAAACCAGGAAGCTGTAAGTTCTAATTCCACCTTAGACATGAAACCCATCTTCAATGATTTTGGGTCAGACACTCTTTCTCAGACCACAAATTTGGGCTCAGATGATGAACCAGTTAGTCAATTCCTGTAGCAAACAATGGGAGAAAAATAGGATTCTGCACTTATGGAAAAATGCTAGAAAGAATATAGATATATGTGTCTGTATGTTCAGTTTGATCCATCCTTTTTCTCTTGAGTACTGTAATGTATTATACTGAAACACATGTATCATATACATGTTAATGGTGCTTAAAATAAAAATAATTTTGTAAAAAAAGGACTAACATAACAAAGGTCAATGACATTCCGCAGTTAATAAAAATGTCTTCATATATACCATGATATAATTGCAAAATTGTATGAAATTGCATACTTGCATTATAAAATTATCAAGAATGTAATTCATATTGTGTAAGGTTTGAAGGTGTGTCAAGCACAGTTAGTGCTTTAGTACTAGTTTTTAAAAACACAGTAGAACTGAAGGAATTTGGGAATTATAAAAGCATTAAGTTAATGAACCATATAATGAAGTTGTGAGAAGGTATAATATCTTAGAAAACTGGTGAGCTGTAGAAATTAGGCCTTTTTTGTATGGCAAAAAAACAAATTGTACATAACTTTCCACAAATAAAAGATCTGGAAAATAGAAATAGGTGTGGGGTTTTTTTGGGATGTGTGTGTGTGATTTGTCAAGAATTAATTTGTGAGGTACCATTAGTGGTACCTCAATGAGTGGGATACAAAGTATATCCAACCTGTTAGGTCTTATAAGGTAAGATCTCCCAGATGGGAGAAAGGTGGTTTCTCAAAGGGCCTATGTCCTTAAGTGGCAACCAGCATGTTGAAACTTGCATACCAGAGGTGTTACAGGGGCATACTGAGTATCAGGCTCAAAGAATTAAGGATAACACAAGGAGTTACTTCAGAGTAATTTCTTTATTGATGCTTGCTTATAGACAGAAATCTTGCTCAGATTAAAATTTATCTGAATAACTATTAGATATATCTTGTGAACAGCCTTTGCCCTTTTTCTTCATACCAAACATTAATCTGGGCAAACTACTTTGTCCCTTTTCTCTTTCCCTCCTGTAATTTGGAACTACATTCCACCACACTGAGCTATCTGCTGATCACTATATTATGGGCCACCTAAAGCTTCTAAGTGGTCTTCGAGGAACACTGTAGTAATCCTTGGTAAATTGAACAAGAGGTAAATGAATATAGGAGAGGATTCTAGAAAATCAGCAAACCTTATCTTAGTTCTTTTAGACTATTATGTATGATTAGTTATTTAAATCTTGTAAAACATTTGTCCCACTTCATTTTCCTACTTATATAAACAGCATTTATTTTTATTTTAATCCTTCTATTCAGTTTCTTCTTGTTTTACAATTCTTATTAAAAATATTTTGTACAAAATATTCCATCTACCAATAAATAAATTATTCCCAATATAGATGTTATAACATAGTATTCATACTGTATATGAGTACCTCAAATTCCCAAGGATTTTTAAAAGACATTTTGCAATGAACAACCATAAATGAATGAGTGAATAAGTTAATCTTTAATGATAAAATCTATATTAACCGTAGAATACTTCTTGAATCTGTTCTTTTAATAATAGACTGACAAATACTAGAACATAAAAGACCAGATTCACCATGTTTTCAGTATGCTTGCAGTCATTACTCAACAAGGATATTTCTTGAAAGTTACTGTGGATAGATTCTGGGACTGTTGAATTTCTGGTTGCATAAAGTTTAGAACAATAAAAATTAGGTCAATATAAATTAGAAACGTATTCATCGAGTATATCGCTACAGGTTGATTCTTTGCCTACAGAATCAGAAGGTACATGGGCCTAGCTGAGCCTGCTATACAGTAAATACTAAATATGTAAAACTAATAGCATTAATTATTTAGTCTTAACTTAATGTTTAGGAGATTGATTGATATGATATTTCAGATATCATTAGGAAAACCTTTATATAAGGGACTTTCTTTTTCACCATGCAAGGTCTTCTTATGCAGATATCATTCTTAGCAAATATTTTAGTGGTGAAGTATAGTTACTGAGATTATTTCTTTACATTTCTCTTGGCATTAAATTGGAGACCAGACTATGATCATGTGACTTTTCCAAAAAAATATTCTGTGATACTCTAGGAATATTTTTATGTCACCATGGAATATTCAGAGTTTAGGGCAGAGACGTTTTCTATACAGTCTTCTTTTTTATATTAAGCAATATTTCCATCTCATAATGTATTAACCACAGTTTCAGTCAGCATTTGCTTTTGTCTTTATCCTTCTCAATTCTGTTGGTTGAGTAATGTGACCATAAGAATACAGCCATAACTTGTAGCTTTTTATGGCAGACCAACTGTGAACCTATTCTAATTCAGAAATAACATATGTTCCTGATGCACCATACCTATCAATAATATATATTGACACTGCTATAATGAAGTATTACAATTTATTACCTGGTAAAAGAAAAATGTTTGTATTCAAAACACAAGAAATGGAAAAGAGCATGTAAAGAAACTTTTATCTCTGTTAAATTTTATTTTGCTATTGTCAGCCCATTGCTGTGATCAGTTAGTATCATTCTGAATGATCTCCTAGAGCAGAGCTGCCAAACTCCCAGCCCACGGGCTGGATGGGTCATGTGCTGGCCACACTGACACCCAGTTTAGCGAAGAACTGTGCAGTGCTTTAATTTTGATTTGGAAGAGAAGTTTCTGGAACATGCAGAGATGTGAACACAACACTTTAACTTCTATGACTTATTAAATGGGCTACATTTGTTTCAGGATTATTCAACTGCTACAATACTTCAAATTAAACCAAATCCTTTAAATAAAATCTGAAACACTTCACAGCCCTATTAGTCCAATTTTATTAGTCCAATTTTTTGTCATTGGAAAATTCTATAATCCTTCTTTCCATCTTTTCTTCCAAGTCATTAATAAAAATGTTGAAAAATATATGATTAGCACTAAATCTTGATACACCTCACTTGAGTTCTCTCTCCAGCTGGTGAGGAACTACTGATAAACCACTGCATAAGCACACAATTGTGCCTACCATCCCTGTCCTATTGTCCCCAATTATTAGTTCCTATTTCTTGTATTTAAACTTATGTTTATTCTTGTTTCTGTTATATTGTAAGCTTTTGACAAATAAAATAAATAAATAAAAATAAAGGTTCTTTGAATATGATTTTCAAATCAGCTGTGTATCCACTGTGTTTTCATGGTTTGTAACCCATATTTAACTAGATGGTAAGCAGAATGCTATGGAATACTTTCACAAATATTTTGCTGGAATTATTAATATTGAACTTTAATATATACTAAGCCTATTTGGAGGTGTACTACTTCTTAGGTTTTTAGGTTTCCATGAGATATTAGTGTCAACATTATAAAAACTTCTGCTGAATTTGGGCAGTGAAATCCTAGCATTCCAGGCAGCTTCAAAGATGGATTTCAGAGATTGAATGTGGGCTACTCAAAGCCCAATGTAATTAGATATAATTATTTCATCTTTAAAAGAACAGTCATGGTAGTTGTTAGAATAGATTAATGTGAATTTTAGTTTTGATAGTGGGCTTTTTTTCAGAACAAAATGCAGAACAAAATAATTTATATCTGTCAGAGTATTGTGCCATTCCATCTTCATGGCAAATGAAGTGTTGCTCTGTCGCCAACACTCTCAGAGTATATTAACCATAACATACAAATCAGCATGCTTTGTATAGTAAATCTTTATACTTTGTATAGTAAATTGTCGAGAAATATTTTTAAAAGACTCTTTTATCATGAGCTGGGAGATTCTATGGGGTGTGAAAAAGCAATTTAACAGAATATATGTGACCCAAGGAAGAACAAAGAACACTGGTCACATCTAATGTGATAGCAAAAATCATTTACATAATTTTAATATCACATTGTAAAATTTCAAGAAAGTATTTTTGCAGTAAAAGATTCAGATTATTTTTAAAGATATATTACAAAGTAATCCACAAAGCAATTCTTTGTATAAGATGCTCTAAATCTTCCATGAAAAGGATAACCATATTGATAGATCAGTGGAGCTTAGTAAATCAATAAACATTGATGCAGAGTATCATATGATTTTTATAAGTAATTACTAGTTAAATATACGTACTGTCAGAAATATTATGAATGGTTAACTATCCCTTTGTGTTGAGCATCTGAACCTGAAGAACAACACAGCAGAAAAGAAAGAAATCAATTAATATGACTAGGACAAAAGCAGACAATAAAAATAACCTGATGTCTAAAGTTTATAAATATTTTTAGAATATCATCATATGACTAGTACATAGATGCCAAGGCTTCGTATATAGTAGCTCTACCATTCTTCACCCATTTAAGGTATTTAAGGTATTTGTTTTCTAAGTTCATTCAGTTGTACATTTATTTGATATTAATTGATTTTCATTTATTTATCCCACCTTTATTATTTTTATAAATAAATCAAGGTGGCAAACATACTTAATACTCCTTTTTCTATTTTCTCCACAACCAGAAGCCTATGAGATGGGTTGAAAGATAGAGATTGGCTCAAAATCAGCTAGCTTTCAGGCCTAAAGTAGAACCCAGAAATCACAGTCTCCTGGTTTCTAGTCTGATGAAACTGGCTCTAAGAAAACATTAATTCAAAAAAAAATCATCTAATACTAGTAATATGAGGATGAAATGGAAATTCTGCCTCATTTTTACTGTGTTTCAGCTACTCTTTAAAAATTATTGGCCTTCTATTAAAAAGCAATATATCAAACTGAATACATTCTTATAAATTTAAAACCACCCTGATGTTTGTATAGGCTTATATCAGAAGTAATCAGGTAGCATGAATATCAGTGTGCTGGGAACATATTTATGTCCAACAAGTCACATTCTATTTTAATTATTTTTCTCTTAATCATTAATGCAAGAGATGAAATGGGAAGGTGACTTCCTGCAAAGTAAGGCTCCAGACTATAGCATGCCTCTTTTTTTAAAGAAGAGTCAAACTCCTGACAACACATCACCACATGACATATTGCACCTTTTTTCCCCTTGCTAAACCAGGGGTGGCATGGCCAGTGCATGACGCATGTAGCCCATGGGCTACAAATTTGACATCCCTGGTCTAGCCAGTCACTTTTTTATTTTATTGATTGATTGATTGATTGATTGATTTGATTTGTCAATTGCTTACAAGATAATAGGTATAAGAATAAACAAGAGTATGAATACAGGAAATAGGCACAAATAAATGGGGACAACAGGACAGGGACTGTAGGCACGATTGTGCAGTTATGTACGCCCCTTACAGACCTCTTAGGAATGGGTGAGGTCAGTAGTGGATAGTTTAAGGGTAAAGGAGTGGAGTTTAAGGATGTAACAACAGAGTCAGGTATTGCATTCCAGGCACTGACCACTCTGTTGCTGAAGTTGTACTTTCTGCAATCAAGTTTGGTGCGGTTTACATTGAGTTTGTATCTGTTGTGTGCTCTTGTATTGTTGCGGTTGAAGTTGAAGTAGTTATTGACTGGTAGGACATTATAGCAGATAATTTTGTGTACTACACTTAAGTCCAACCATAGGTGGCATAGTTCTAGGTTGTCCAAGCCCAAAATTTCAAGCCTGGTGGAGTAGGGTATTCTGTTGCGAGCACTCTTCTCATGAAATACTTCTGGACTTGCTCAGTTGTATTAATGTCTGATATACAGTGCGGATTCCAGACAGATGAGCTGTATTCAAGTATTGGTCTAGCAAAGGTTTTGTATGTCCTAGTTAGCAATTCAGTATTACCAGAGGAGAAGCTTGGTAAGATTAGATGTACAACTCTTAATGCCTTTTTGGCAATGCTGTTGCAGTGAGATCTGGCACTTAGGTCGTTTGATATGAGTACTCCAAGGTTCTTGACAGAGTGAGGATCGTCAACCATATAAACTATATAAAAGAGTCAAACTTATCTGAAATAGAATAGGTTCTTCTGCTTGAGCAGAGGGCTGGACTAGAAGACCTCCAAGGTCCCTTCCAACTCATCCTATTCTATTCTAATCTTTCTCACATAGGCCAATTCTTAGAAAATAAAAAAGTATATTCTGCAAAACACTGATTACAGTATGCTGACCTGCTGGAAGGTGAGGAGGACAGTAATGTAGGGTGCTATAGGGCATTTTCAGAGGCGAGAGGAAATAGGATGCATCCTTACTATTTTCAAACTAATCAGAATAGAGCTGGAAAGGATCTTGGAGGTGTTCTAGTCCAACCCCCAGCTCAAGCAGAAAACCTATATCATTTCAGATAGGTGGCTGTCCAGTCTTTTCTTAAAAACCTCCAGTGATAAAGTTCCTACAATTCTGAATGCAAGCTGTTCCACTGGTTAATTGTCCTCACCATAAGGAAGTTTCTACTTAATTCCAGATTGCTTCTATCCTTGACTGTTTCTTTGTTTCTTGTCTTGCCTTCTGGTGCTTTGGGAAATAAGTTGACCCCCACTTCTTTGTGACAGCCCCTCAAATACTAGAATACTGCTACCATGTCACCCCCAGTCCTTCTTTTCTCTAGACTGGCCAAACCTAAATCCTGCAATTGTTCTTTGTGTTGTTTTGTCTCCAGGCTCTTAATCATCTTAGTTGCTCTTTTTTGCATTTCTTTTCCAAAAAAAGTTGTCTTTTTTGTCATTTGTCAAGGGTTTGATATTAAACATATCTACCATAGCAGTCATTAATAAGTGGTCTGATTACACTGCAGCTTTTGCTTGTTTTCAAACCCTGGTACACCTGGTCCCCCGCCCCCAATATCACCTTAATAAATAATATAAATATGGTCATACAAATTTAATAAATGAATTAAAATGTACATGGTTCCAAGCAAGGAAAATATAATATAAACAATATAGTTCTAGTCTTTTGACAATTCCTCTGTTGTAGATTATAGATTATAATGTGCCAATAAGGAGGAAATTTTTACCATATTACTTTATAATCTGCGTATTTCAATTGTTAACCCCTGATATTTCACAGTTACTCTGATTTCCCTTTAACTATCTTGGGGTTATTTGGTATAGACACAGGAATATGTAAAACTGTTTGCATTAGTGTATTGGTATTATTTTTGCTACTCATCCATGTCTTCTTTCATAAATTGAACAATTTTGCTATAGCCACTGATTAGATAACCTGTAGTTCCCACTTGTAGTTCCCTTTATATACAGAATAACATATTTGTTCTTGTTTCCATCTCTTTAATTTTTATTTTTAAAGCATCTGTGCTTTAATGAGCCCTGTAATTATTTTTATTTTATTATTATTGTTATTGTTAGAATTTTTACATTCCTCTTGTTAATTAGTTTTGTTATGTATGCAGGTTTGAATGTCATTGGTTTAGTTTGAACTGTTCTTGTAAAATGTCAGAAATGATTGGTTTAAAAAGTGCGGGAAAATCCTGCACTCTGATTGGCAACTGCAGCTGCTGGCTATAAGTAGCAGCCGCAGCGGATCGTTTCCAAATGTATTTGGAGGAAAACGATCTCGCCGACATTTCGAAGCGGAAGAGGCGGTCTTTCTCACACACTGCGGTCCGGCAGTTTTCAAGATGGTGAAGGCATTGGTGGGAGCTGCAGACGTGAAGGTAATGGAATGGCCTGATTTAGAAAAGCTTTTAAGAGCCCATTACGCCCCACCAGTATCGTGCCTCATTAAGAGACATGAATTTTACCATCGGGATCAAGGGGAAAGCAAGAACATTAACGACTTCATGGCGTTTAAAGAGACATTGGGGTGCATGCGGTTTAACAACTTGGAAGAGGCCATGCGCGATCGATTTGTTCTAGGCCTAAAACACAAGGTGCTTCAGAGCAAATTATTATTAAAACCTAAGATCACGTTGAAGGAAGCCATAGAAGAGATCTCCTCAGCAGAAGCCACCAAGTCCTCAGCAGCAGCCATGAAGAAAATTAACAAGGCCTCAAGCTATCCTGATGTGGAAAAGTCCACAACAACTCATTGCGAGCAAATAGATTCTGAATCAGACTGTAGTGAGGTGGAGGAAGGAATTTATAGACTCAGAATGGAGAGGAAAAAGAAAGACCTGGGAAGAAAGAGGCAAGATTTTTACTGCAGAGGTTGTGGGGGAAGCCACCCCCGCACTGAATGCAAGTTCCTAGATACCATCTGCCTCAGTTGTGAAAAAATAGGTCACCTAGCAAGAGTCTGCAAATCATCCAGAACTCCACCTAGTAGGAAGAAATTTCCTGACAAAGAATTCAAGCCTAACAACTTCAGTGAGAAAATGGGGTGTAACACAGAAGCAAATGAGAAGAATGAAACTTATCAAACAGTCACCATTGGTCATTCTTCACCCTTAAGAAGCAGAAAAGTACATGTGAGGGTACTAATTGAAGGAAGGCCTTACCAAATGGAAGTGGACTCAGGCTCCTATTTATTTATGGTGTCATGGGTCACTATTCACAGACTACTCCCAAACATTCAGAAGAAACATTTCCAGAAGCAAGCACTGACTCTTAAAGACTACCAAGGGAACAAGATTCCAGTAGTTGGAACAAGAGAATTCAACGTGAAGTTCAAAGGCCACACCAAACATTTGCCCCTGACCATCGTGGACAAGGACCGCCCAAGCTTGCTGGGACTTGAGTGGTTCAATCCACTAGGCACCGAGGTGACTGGCATCAATCACGTGAGCAACACTGAATGGGAGGAGGCCTTGAAGTCTGAGTTTCCAGAGGTCTTCAGCGATGGATTGGGCAAGTATATGGGGACCCCTATCACTTTCAACCTAGATCCCAAGGTGCCCCCAATTCGTTTAAAGCCCAGAAGGGTCCCATTTGCCTTAAAGGAAAAATTGATGCACAATTAGATAAACTAATAGCTCAAGGAGTTTTAGAGCCCACTGACCACTCCAGATGGGAGACACCCATAGTCACACCAGTCAAGACTGATGGGTCAGTAAGAATCTGTGGAGACTATAAGGGGACATTGAACCATGCGCTTCAGCAGAGTGCATATCCAGTTCCAGTGGTGCATCATTTATTACATTCACTTGGCAGGGACACAGTCTTTGTCAAATTGGATCTGGCCCAGGCATATCAACAAGTAACAGTTGATGATGCCACTGCAGAGGCCCACACCATTGTAACTCATAGAGGTTCCTTCAAATGTAAAAGGTTACAGTTTGGAGTAAGCGTGGCACCAGGCATCTTCCAAAGCCTTATGGAAAGGATGCTTCAAGGACTGCCAGGGTAGTGCCTTACTTTGATGATGTGTTGATCTCTGCTGAAAATGACACTCAATTACAAGAGAGACTCAGAGAAGTCCTTACCAAATTCAAGAAAGCGGGGTTAAAAGTCAAGGAAGAAAAATGCACTCTTAGAACTGACAAGATTGAGTTCTTGGGCTATATGATTGACAAGCATGGCATCCACCCTACAGATGCCAAGGTTCAAGCAATCAAAGAAGCCCCTAGACCAAAATGCAAAACAGATTTACAAGCCTTCCTTGGACTTATTAACTTTTACCATGTTCCTACCTCAAAAGGCAACCATTGCAGAACCATTACACAGATTACTTGACAAAAAGTCTGTTTGGGTCTGGGGCAGGAAGGAACAATCAGCATTTAACAGTATTAAAGACTAATCACGTCTGATGCTGTACTCATACAGTTCTCTGAGAATTTACCTGTTGTACTGACTTGTGATGCATCCCTTTTGGAGTGGGGGTTGAGCCACAGCTTCCCAGCAGGGAGGCAAGCCCCTATTGCATTTTACTCCGCACTTTGACCAAAGCAGAGAGGAATTACAGCCAATTGGACAAGGAAGCATTGGCAATTGTTGCAGCTGTCAAGAAATTCCATGAGTATCTATATGGGAGAACATTTACCATTGTCACAGATCACAAACCTTTGTTAGGCATTGTGGCAGGAGACAAACCTACACCCACTATCCTGTCACCAAGAATGCTGAGGTGGACTGAATTTCTTGCTGCTTATTCATACAAGCTCATCCACAAGCCTGGCAAAGACATTGGCCATGCTGATGCTTTGAGTCACTGCCCACTTCCGTTTCATACTCAGGACTTTGAACCTGAGGCGCACACCTTTTTCCTAGAAACTGTCGCCAAGCTTCCAGTACACGCTGCTGAAATTGCCAGAGAGACTGCCAAAGACACTTTATTGGCTCCTGTTATAGGCTGGATTAAGAAAGGTTGGCCTTTTCAAGATCAGTCTCACCTTGCCCAACCTTTTAAATCCAGGCAAACTGAATTATCTGTATTAAGAGGATTATTTTGTGGGGTAACAGGGTGGTTATTCCTGCAAAACTGCAAAAAGAGGTTTTGGAAATGTTACATGAGGGTCATCCAGGTATTGTAAGGATGAAGGGATTGGCCAGGAGTTATGTATGGTGGCCAGGTATTGACAAAATGGTTGAAAACTGGGTTGCATCTGTCCCAACTGTCAGGTAGTCAGGCCTGCCCACCCTCCCCCACAGGAATGGGAATGTCCTAGGGGCCCATGGTCTAGGATTCACATTGATTTCGCTGGCCCTACCAGAGGGCACACCTTCCTTATTATAGTAGATGCATATTCCAAATGGCTAGAGGTCATCCCTATGGCATCCACCACAACTGATGCTGTCATCAAACAGCTTAAAAAGCTTTTTGTAACCCACGGGTTACCTG
>CM019150.1:179035273-179341138 GCA_009733165.1 Naja naja
CACAAGTCTCTTAGAAAAACTGAATGAAATCACAGTTTCACTTAGCAACTGCTTTGATTAGTAATTGAGTTGTCATCCCAATTGGGTTGCTGAAGAAGAGTACCCCCATATTCACAGTGCTGATAATAAATTAGAAAGATTGGAGAAAGTTTGGGAAAAGAAAGCCCTTTGGAATTAGATACTATCTTGATTTTTTTTTAAATGAGCTCAGGTGAAACTGTCATACTTTCCAACATATGAACATCCAGTATTTCTATTTTTATTTTTCAAAATTAATCAGCATGTAATGCAAACTGTTGAACATTTTTTTCAGTTTTACTTTTGTTCTTTTTAAATTCTATTATAAGATTCCATTTACATTAAGCCAGGTTCTCCAATCCTAGGCCACAGCCCAAAACTTTTAGGAAGCTGATAAATGTGAGCAAAAAGACATCTGAATTTTTCTACTGTCATTCCCCAGTTATTAGAATTAAAGATATGGCCCTGGGACTCAGCCTAGGAGACTTTGTGGCCATTGATATACTTTGTAAATTCATTCATTCCTATTTTTAAACAATCTAGATTAGTGGTCACAGTAATTATAGCAGTGAATTTCATTAGTTATCTTTGTTTAATTAAACTATGTAATGTAATTAATTTAGTATTTAGTTTCAACTAATGAACCCATGCAGTAGTATGGTGACAGCATGTGGGGGGGGGGCGAAGAGAATGCAAGAAGAGCTGTTTTAAGGAACCAATTCATTATTCATTATTCACTAATATTAATATGACTTTTGAAACAATCACACTCCCCCCCCAACTTTTATGGTAGTCTGAAGATGAAAGTCTGTGAAGTTAAGAGCAGAGAGGTACTATGCTACCACTCACGTGAGACTAAAAGGACATAAGAATTTCCACACACACACACACACCAGAGCATCTTTTCTCCTTCAAAACCAAAGTGCCACACATTCTTAGCAGTGATGGTTAAAGGGGGGCAGGAGAGTAACTGAAGTATGCTGTCCAGTTTGTCAGAGACAACTTTGGCCCACTGACAGAAATGATAGAATGAGGCATTCTTTGATATCTGCCTTCCTGTAAACATTACTGCTAAGAATGTGAGGCACTTTGGTTTTGAAGGGGAAAAGATGGTCTGGTGTGTGTGTGTGTGGAAATTCTTTTGTCCTTTCAGTCTCACATGAGTAGGAGCATAGCACTGTTCTGCTCTTAACTTCACAGACCTTCTTTTTTGGACTACCATAAAATCATGCCCACTGACAGGCATGATACTATGAGGCAATCATTGATATCTGCTCTTACCTTCCACTTCCAGAATTCTCTGAGCACCTGGTGCCAAATTTTAAACACTCTTCCATTTCCAGCAGTTCTATTGCAATGGTAGAATTACAACATTTTTCCTTTATACAAAGGTAAAAATATAAATGAATTGTCTGTCAAAGAAAGGAGGAGGTAATCTATCTGAACCCAGACATATTTAATCTGATCTGATCCAAAAATATGCCTCCTATTTCCAATGTTTCCAGAACATTCCTATTTGGAGGAGGGAAACATTGCAGTTTTGTCATTTATCTGGACTTAATAACATTATTTATTCCATATTTTTCCATCTTATGAAATAAATAATTACCTTGGGTGAATTTTCAGGATGCTACACCCAATGTCAGCACACAATTCCTATTAAATTGTTCCAGGGTTGTGCTTCAGTTGTTTGGATAGTTTAAATTAAAATGACTTCATTTCTATTATTTGATTTCATAGTCATGTTATTAGTATCTCTTGAAGCAAAATTACTTTCAATTCTCAATTGATTAATCAGCTACTGCTTTTTCTTCTTCTATGAAACTTTCCTTTCCTTTTTTTGGCAGTGAGAGGATCATGGTATCAGTTTTGTTTATCATATTCATTCTCCATTGAAGTAATTTGAATGCATATCATTGTAATGAATCAAAGAAATATAGCAAAGTATATAGCAAGTTGTACTCCAAAACTGAACAGTTGGAATCTCTTCTGAATATTGAAGTTTTACAGTTGTCTCAATAAACACATGTTTTCATTTTGAAACATTAGCAGAACAAGAATCTTAGAGATGATTCAGTTAGTAGCACAGAAGGTTGTCGAGTTTACTGGACAATACAATGAATAACAGTAGAGAGATGCAAGATGTTATTTATTTCAGCAGATACTATTTTTCTTTGTGTTGTATAATGTAACAATATCCATAACACAAAGATAAATTATGTTAAAAATTAAAAGGAAATGTTTGTTAGCACTATTATATTAATTTATGAATGAACATACACAAAGCTCTTAATATTGCAGATTGCAAAATACTACTTTGAAAATGGCATCTTCTAGTGAAAGAATTCTGATTGGTTCAATCTGCAGATTGACCCAAACATGTAACACTGTTTATGTATAGAAAGCATATCAGAGAAATAAAGATGTATCACAGTTGTGGAATTTAGAGGATATAAAACTATTATTTATCTCTTTATTTTTTGCTTTTAAATAAGAAAACAGTCAACATTTAAATATCATTTGGATAACTATAGCTGCAAAAAACTGGGCTACATGTAATATTATGCAAGAGTTCTGCTTGTGTAATGGAATTTTCCTTTGCTAGAGGTGAAAAGATTCTGAAGATTTACAGCTGAAGAAAGAACTACTGGCAGATGCTATTCTGGTAGCAGAATGGCATCACTGGAAAGAATCATCAATTGATATCATTTTAATTTACAATTTTTATTATAATCCTTTTTGGAGACAAGCCCTTGTTGGTTGCATGGATACTGGAAAAAGCAAAGGAGGTTGGAAAAGAAATGAAATTTACATTTTTCTTACTGATATCATGCCATAATTTATATACTTGCATAAGATGTGGGTCTTAAGTATATAACCCTGCCATTTATCTGATGATGTCATTAAGTCATTGTTTTAATTTTAACATTATTACTGCTTCCTGCAGATACTGATGACTGGATGGAGATATGTCATGCAAGTAAATATTCCAGGCTTACCCCTTTATGTTCTTTTTCATTTTGAGGAAGAAGAGGGCCGGGGTGGCATGGCCAGGGGAAAGGGCATAGCCAGAGTGGTTGTGACTGACGGGGTGTGGCTTGCTTGACATAGCTCATGTGGGTGGTGCCTGTGAGTTTGGGCAGGATTGGGGTGGAATCCAGAGGTTTCTGATGGGTGGGGTGATGGGTGGGAGGTTCGTCTCACAAGATGAGGTGAGGTGAAGCAGGGGGGCAGGAAAGCTACAGTCAAAAACCTGTTGCTTGCCACCTTTGTGCGCGGTGGGGGTAATGGTTTCTGGCTGTAGACACAACCTGCCAGCCCCTAAGCTGGTGTATGCTGTTGCTCCAGAGCCCACTGCCAGCACCAGGCTGGTCATCCAAGCAGCAAGTGGAGGCCATGGGAAGAAACATGATGTGAACCATTGGATGCACTTACTCTGTTCCACTACCTGTTTTGGCTTGCAGTCGGAGAGCAGGTCGCCACTGGTCATCTTCTCAGCCCTTTCATGGGTCTTGCCCTTGGCCTGTGCATGGAGCATGTTCCCCTCATGCACCCAATGCAGCAGCAGGTGCACGAGAGGGGTGGTCCACTGGCAGTCCCTGCAGGAAGCAGAGGAGGGTGCAGCATTTCCCTGTCTGCTAACAGGCCAGGCTTACAGAAGTGGGGCGTGGGATGGGATAGGAAGTGGCACCTGTCCCAAGGCTGGAAGAAGAGGGCCTTTGAGCCTCAAGCACCAGTTCATGCTGTGCCCTGTCAACTTGCCTACTTGTGTGGAAGGAAGCCCTGCTATCCCTGAGCCGCACCTTCTGGGAATACTGGCCAAGCAAGGAATTTGGCTGCGATCCTCAGCTCAGAATGGAGATACAGGGGGGGTCCCCTGCAAGACAGAAGGCTGCATTCAATCCAGGGAAGGGACTGCAGCCTGGGGAGCTCTGTCTGAAGGTGCAGCATTGATCAGGCAGTGTCCTGAAAGTGCTCTGGAGCTGCTGCAGATCAGCTTTCCTTGCCGAGCAGCCTCCATGAAGGAGGCACATCACCGAGGATCTCTACTCCTGACAGCTCCTGGGTGGCAAGTCCACCACTGCTTGGCAGACCCATCCAGCCCAAAGGAGGTGAAACCAATGGTGGGATTCAAATAATTGAACAACCGGTTCTCTGCCCTAATGATTTCTTCTGCTCAGAAAATTAATAACTGGTTCTCCCAAAGTGGTGCGAACTGGGTGAATCCCACCACTGGGCAAAGTGGCCAGCTGGAAAGGCTGAGTAGAAATAGTAAAGCACACCCATTCCCAACAGGGAAAAGGCAGTCACCACGAGCAGGGAAAGCTTGATCTGCATCGGCGCTATGGCTGCCCAAGCCCAGCCAGGATTGCATGCCTTCGCTCCATCTCTGCTGGGCCTGAATAACCAGGGCTATGATGGAGATCTGGTTTACCCCACTCAATAAACATTATTTATTTACCCATAATGTTTTAGACATATTCCATGAAAGTTAGATATTGTGCCATTTTGCTTGGTCCCTGTAAAAATGAGCAGAAAGCTGTAGTGAAGAATCACATTAGAAAAATAAAGGCAAACGGAGAGAATCGTTTGCAGCTGCCTTTTCTGGATTAAGGGGAAAGCTAATGTCTCCTTTGAGCTTGATTACTTATGACTACATGGATATATCTGTATAGTTTTTCTTGACAAGGGTACATAATTTGCCTTCTCAAATAGGGTTTATTTCTTCCACTTCTCTCAATCTAGCCTGAAGCTTCAGGACTCCCAAACAGTTTTCCATCCAAGAATCATCTAGAATCAAGTCTTCCTACTTTAGTTTTTTTTCTTCATTTAATCAGCCAGTATCAATATGTGTTGCCACTTATGATAAGAGTATCAAAAGTAGGCACAACAAAATAAAGAGGACTTTGCTTTGGCTTCTTTTTCCTGAGTGGTTCTTTCACTAGCTATACTGTGATATCAAACATTTCTTTTTCATCGTGGAGACCTAGGAAAAGATTAGACAGCCAGTCTGGTAGTTTGTATCAACTATAGTAAGGGTCTTCAAACTTGACAAGGTTAAGATGTGGACTTCAATTCCCAGAATTCCTGAGCTAACGTGACTGGAGGAAGAATTCTGGGAGTTGAAATCTACAAGTCTTAAAGCTGTCAAGTTTGAAGACCCCTGAACTATAGGAACGATCAGATCAGATATATATCAACTATATATCAACTACTGTTCTCTTTTTTTGTTTTGTTTGCAAAAGAAATGAAATAACGGAGGAATTTTATTGAGTAAATTAGTGCTGGGCCTAATAACATCTGACTCACAGAATACAGTGCCTTTATTAAGAATCTGAAAGCAGGGATCTGAAGTAGGGAAGAGAACTAGGGGTGCTAGATGGTTAAAATGGTTTACTCTGGTTAAAATGCAAGATGTATTAATTCCAGGCCAATGATCTTTCAAGCAATCTACCAGAGATGTGACCTTGCAAAATGATCTTAGCCAAACTCCACCATATATTGCAGACCTGGCTCGCATCACCGAGACCTGGTTGGGCCCAGAGGGCGGGTTCCTCTGGTTGAGTTGTGCCCTCCAGGTTTCCGGGTTCTGCACTGGCCACGGGCCCAGGGCAGGGGTGGTGGGGTGGCTGTGGTTATCTGGGAGACCTTGTTTCCAAGGGAGGTCACAGTTCCAGAGATAGTCGGGAGTGAGACCCTCCTCCTGAGGTGGGGGCCTAACGGTCGGGTGGGCTTGCTGATCGCATACCTTTCCCCCAGCTGTGTGACAGCAGCCCTGCCTGGGCTTGTCGATGTCCTCTCGGGGGTGGCGGTGGAGTTCCCGGGCCTTATAGTCCTGGGGGACTTCAATCTGCCCTCCCTGGGGGGAACGTCGGGTCTGGCCCAGGAATTCATGGCTTCTATGGGAACCATGGACCTGACCCAATTGACTCAAGGCCCGACTCATAAGGGGGGAAACACTCTCGACCTAGTTTTTGTCTCTGAACAGTGGCGTAGTGACAGAGGGCAAGCCACCTTTACAGCATTGCCCGTTCCATGGTCTGATCACTATCTCCTCCAGCTGGTCTTCCAACAGGCCTCCCCCCACTGCTGGGATGAGGAGCCACTTAGATGGTTCCGCCCCAGACGCCTGATGGACCCTGAGAGGTTCCAGGCGGAACTGGGGTTTCTTCCCTCTTCCCTTGCCCACAGCTCTGTCGAGGATCTGGCGACTGCTTGGCAATAGGCTGCGTCGGATGCCCTCGACAGGGTTGTCTCCATGCGTTCCCTCACACGCCATGGATCCCGGATGGCTCCTTGGTATACGAAGGAGCTCCGGGAGATGAAGTGCCGTTGGAGGGGTTTAGAGAGCAGGTGGAGGTCCACCCGCTCCCAGTCCAATTGAGCCCAGCTAAGAGCCCATATTAGGACTTACCTGGTAGCTATGAGAGCAGCGAGAAGGTCTTATCTCTCCGCCCTCATAGCGTCCACAGATAACCGCCCAGCCGCCCTGCTCTGGGCTACCCGTTCTCTCCTTCGTACGGAGGGAGGGGTGGACCCACTGCGGGGAAGGGCTGAGGAGTTTGGTCAATATCTGTCGGATAAGATCGCCCGGATTCGGAGCGGGTTGTTCTCGGATTTGCAGTGGTCTGAGGAACGAGATACAAGCAGTCTGGCCAGTGTGATCTGGGATGAGTTCAATCCTGTTTCTGAGGATGAAGTGGACAGGATTATGCGGTGGCTGAGCTCCACCACATGTTTGTTGGACCCCTGTCCTTCCTGGTTGGCTTATGCCGCCAGGGAGGCCACCTGGTTGGCTCGGGCAGTTGTCAGCTTCTTTAGGAGAGGGTGTTTTTCCCTCCGCCTTGAAGGAGGCGGTGGTGAGACCCCTCCTGAAGAAGCCTGCCCTGGACCTGACCATGTTAGACAACTTTCGTCCAGTCTCCAACCTTCGCTTTTTGGCGAAGGTTGTTGAAGTGGTGGCTCAGCAGTTTCCACTCTTCCTGGATGAAGCGGACTACCTGGATCCGTATCAATCGGGCTTCCGACCCAGTTTCAGCACGGAGACAGCATTGGTCATGCTGATGGATGATCTCTGGAGGGCTCGGGACAGGGTTTTCCTCTGTCCTGGTCCTATTAGACCTCTCAGTGGCTTTTGATACCATCGACCATGGTATCCTTCTGCGATGCCTTGAGGGGTTGGGAGTGGGGGGCACTGTTCTTTGGTGGTTCACCTCCTACCTCTCAGGCTGCAGTCGGTATTGGCGGGGGCAGAGATCGACCCGAGGGTGCTCTCCTGTGGGGTCCCTCAGGGGTGGTCCTCTCCCTCTTCTATTTAACATCTACATGAAGCAGCTGGGTGAGATCATCCGTGGTTTCGGGTGAGATTCCATCAGTGCGCAGATGACACCCAGCTGTACATCTCCACCCGAACCAGATCAGTGATGCCCTCTCCTGATGACCGGTGTTTGGATGCGACATTTGGATGGCGGGAACATGCTTCGACTCAACCCGGCCAAGACTGAGTGGCTGTGCATACCAGCATCTCAGGCCCAGTCAGGAATATCCACCTTTGGCCATAGGGGAGAGGTGTTGCCCCGTGGATAGGCGTGGAATCTGGGGTCCTCCTGGATGTGCGGCTCCAGTTGGAGGAGAAGGTGGGAGCCATTGCCAGGGGCCTTTGCCCAGCTCTGCCTTGTTCATCAGCTTCACCCATTTCTGGACCGAGATGCCCTGCGCACAGTCACTCACGCCCTTGTTACCTCTAGACTCGACTACTGCAACGCTCTCTATTTAGGACTGCCCTTGCATACCATCCGGAGATTGCAGCTGGTGCAAAATGCGGTGGCGCGGGTGGTGATGGGAGTTTCCCGATTCTCCCATGTTACCCCCAATGCGCTGCCTGCATTGGTTGCTGATTGCACTCCGGGTGAGATTCAAAGTTTTAGTTTTAACATACAAAGTCCTTCACGACATGGGTCCTCAATATTTAAGGGAGCGACTCCTGCCGATATCGAATACCAACCGCCCTGTGCAAGCATATATATGCAAGGACTCCTTGGGGTCCCGTCGACGGGCCAATGCTGGCTGGCGGTCCCTCGGTGACAAGCCTACTCTGTCGCGGCCCCTGACGTCTGGAACCAACTGCCCCTGGGGCTCCGCCTGGCCCCTGACCTCTGCACCTTCTGCCATGATTTGAAGACCTGGTTGTTTGACCAATCCAGGCTGTGACCCTTTCTTGGGGGGGATGGTTTTTAAACTTTTTAAGTATTGTAAATTTTGTTTTATTTTTGGGCTTGTGAATTTGGTTTAATCTTTTTTAATTATTTATTATTGTTGTTTTTAGTTGTGAGACGCCCTGAGTCTTCGGAGATGGGGCGGCATACAAGTCCAAAAAATAAATAAATAAATAAATAAATAAATATTAATTTTGTTGTGAATGCACCTGAAAATGTTAGTCCCACATATTACCTCCAAGTATTGTCTCCCCCAAATATCAGTTAGTCTTGCTTGCTGTAATGTCCACTCCTTTGCCTTTTTGGAAGAAGGTTCTATAACATGTCAACATAACTAGGGCTCTGACCTTATGCTGTTGAGGAAATTGAAACATTTGTTGCTGTCTTGTCTTTTTAATAGACATCTATGATGTATAGCACAATACCCAGATAGGTCGGAATCTAATTGCCTTAATCTCTTGCTAGCTGACCAGGCAACAGGGATTTCATTGTATGCTGGTTCTGCATCAGATCTATGATTAAATGTAAACAACTCCTCCAAGTGAGGTGATGCTGAACCTTAACTAAACTTCTATTACTTGATATATTTTCTCTTCCTTCATCTTTTCCTCCTTTTTTGCTGTTAAATACGCACATACTATTTTGCTATTTTTTTGTTTATTGCCTGGACCATAACTGTCTTAATCCCAAAAAAACCTAGCAGGGCTTCAGCATGTGTTAGACTTAACATAAGTTAGCATAGCTTTATATTCTTGTAGTGTTTTAAAAATTCTAGTATTACTTATATTCTGTTATAGTTATCTCACCCTGTTGCTTATAGCATCCAAATCATTAATTGTAAAATTAATTGCAATTTTATAGGATTCTTTCATGTTTTAATTCCTGTATATGGTTTTACATTAATAATATTGCCTTCACCTTTATTCTACCAATATGATTTTAATTTTTAATTTTATTTGAGAGTAATTGTTATGTTATTAATTATAAGATCTAAAACTGAAATAAAATTGATTAAATAAAAGCAGTATCATTAAAATATGTGAAAAAATTTCCCATCCAAGCAAGGAAAATTTACGGATGAAGCTTCTCATAAGCAAATGGAAATCTTTCAGAAAGGCCTGAAGTGGTACTTATTTGTCTCCCAATAGATGTCAGATTAATTAAACTCTGTCAAGCAGACTCCTTACAAGAAATTAATGCCCTTCTAAGCTATCTTCTTGAGTACTTTCAAGTTGAGTCAGAAAAGAAACAATAATTATGGAAATAAAGGAAAAAGATTGAAACCAAAAGAATAGAATCCAAAGAATAAAATCCTGTGTTTCATTTGAGTTTAAATATATCCAGATATTTATATCAAAAGATCTAGAGAATTAATTTTGCTTCATTCTTTCATCTGCTCCAACCAATTTCAGTAATCATTTTCAACATAAAGACTGGAATTGGTATAATTATGACAAATACAGAGAAAGAATTAACAAAATAAATACATACTCAAAATAAAATAAAAATAATTACAATCTTATTGTACTTGTTTTGTGAACGAACTCTGCCCCCTCACAAAAATATTCACTACAAATTATTCATTCTGAAATAGGAGAGGGGAATAAAGCAAATTAACTCAGAAATAAAGGGTCATTGAGTCACTGGATCAGACCTAGAAGGAAAAATAGCAAAAATACTTTTGGCCAATTTGCTTGCTTTTTCTTTGTGGACAACCTTATTCTTCCTCTGGAAAGTTTGCTTAAAATTCCTTAAATTTTACTTTGAATGTAGATATTTCTTGCATTTGGATTAGGAAAGTTTTCTGACCGCTTGCTTGAACTTATTTTAAAAACTTACATATTTTCATAATTTAATGAATATGTCCTAATTACTGCAGTTTTAATCAAAATTGTGTCTGATCTAGTAAAGAGTCACACAGCAAAAATAGTTTGACTTTGTAAACTTTTACGTCAACATGCTGCATTTTGGACAAACATTTAGATCTACTAATTACATTTCAACAAATGACTGAGCTCTTATGGGTGAGGACGAAACATACTACTAGTAGTTTTTAAAGTTTGAAACACTAACACTTTGAATTTAACTGATAAGGAAAAAGCTGACTGTTATGTATGCAGGTTTGAATGTCATTGGTTAAGTTTGAACTGTTCTTGTAAAATGTCAGAAATGATTGGTTTAAAAAGTGTGGGAAAACCCTGCACTCTGATTGGCTGGCAACTGCGGCTGCTGGCTATAAGTAGCAGCCGCAGCCCAGCCAAATCGGGTCTGTTATGAGCTGTAGTCACTAATAAACTCTTCACTGAAGCACTCCGCATCTGACTCTTCATGCAAATCTAACACTGGCGACGAAGGTGGGATCCTTTCCGAAGAGAAGACAATGCGGAGAACAAGCTGAGAGAGATGGCTGCGCTGAACACCCCCCCAGCCCCATTTGATCCGACGGCAGAAGACTTGGACTCGTATGCAGATCGTTTCCAAATGTATTTGTAGGGAAACGATCTCGCCGACATTTCTGAGAAGCGGAAGAGGGCGGTCTTTCTCACCCACTGCGGTCCGGCCATTTTCAAGATGGCGAAGGCATTGGCAGGAGCTGCAGACGTGAAGGTAATGGACTGGCCCGACTTAGAAAAGTTATTAAGAGCCCATTACGCGCCACAAGTATCGTGCCTCATTAAGAGACATGAATTCTACCATCAGGATCAAGGGGAAAGTGAAAACATTAATGATTTTGTGGCAAGTTTAAGGGACATTGGGGGTGCATGTGAATTTATCAACTTAGAAGAGGCCATGTGCGATCGATTTGTTCTGGGCCTTAAAGACAAGGTGCTTCAGAGCAAGTTATTACTAAGACCTAAGATCACGCTGAAGGAAGCAATAGAAGAGGCCTCTTCAGCAGAAGCTACCAAGTCCTCAGCAGCAGCCATGAAGAAAATCAACAAGGCCACAAGCCATCCTGATGTGGAAAAGTCCACAACAATTCATTGTGAGCAAATAGATTCTGAGTCAGACTGTAGTGAGGTGGAGGAAGGAATTTATAGACTCAGAATGGAGAAGAAAAGGAAAGACCTTGGAAGAAAGAGGCAAGACTTTTATTGCAGAGGTTGTGGGGGAGCCACCCCCGCACTGAATGCAAGTTTTTTGATACCATCTGCCTCCATTGTGAAAAAAGAGGTCACCTAGCAAGAGTCTGCAAATCATCCAGAACTCCACCAAGCAGAAAGAAGTTTCCTGACAAAGAATTCAAGCATAACAACTTCAGTGAGAAAATGGGGCAACACAGAAGCAAATGGGAAGAATGAAACTCATCAAATAGTCACTATTGGTTATTCTTCACCCTTAAGAAGCAGAAAAGTACATGTGAAGGTACTAATTGAAGGAAGGCCTTGCCAAATGGAAGTGGACTCAGGCTCTTATTTATCTATGGTGTCATGGGACACTATTCACAGGCTACTTCCCAACATTCAGAAGAAGCATTTCTAGAAGCAAGCACTGACTCTTAAAGACTACCAAGGGAACAAGATTCCAGTAGTTGGAACAAGAGAATTCAACGTGAAGTTCAAAGGCCACACCAAATGCTTGCCCTGACCATCGTGGACAAGGACCCCAAGCTTGCTGGGACTTGAGTGGTTCAATCCACTGGCATCGAGGTGACTGGCATCAATCACGTGAGCAACACTGAATGGGAGGAGGCCTTGAAGTCTGAGTTTCCAGAGGTCTTCAGCGAAGGACTGGGCAAGTATATGGGGACCCCTATCACTTTCAACCTAGATCCCAAGGTGCCCCCAATTCGTTTAAAGCCCAGAAGGGTCCCATTTGCCTTAAAGGAAAAATGATGCACAATTAGATAAACTAATAGCTCAAGGAGTTTTAGAGCCCACTGACCACTCCAGATGGGAGACACCCATAGTCACACCAGTCAAGACTGATGGGTCAGTAAGAATCTGTGGAGACTATAAGGGGACATTGAACCATGCGCTTCAGCAGAGCGCATATCCAGTTGCAGTGGTGCATCATTTATTACATTCACTTGGCAGGGACACAGTCTTTGCCAAATTGGATCTGGCCCAGGCATATCAACAAGTAACAGTTGATGATGCCACTGCAGAGGCCCAAACCATTGTGACTCATAGAGGTGCCTTCAAATGTAAAAGGTTACAGTTTGGAGTAAGCGTGGCACCAGGCATCTTCCAAAGCCTTATGGAAAGGATGCTCCAAGGACTGCCAGGGGTAGTGCCTTACTTTGATGATGCGTTGATCTCTGCTGAAAATGACACTCAATTACAAGAGAGACTCAGAGAAGTCCTTACCAGATTCAAGAAAGCGAGGTTAAAAGTCAAGGAAGAAAAATGCACTCTTAGAACTGACAAGGTTGAGTTCTTGGGCTATATGATTGACAAGCATGGCATCCACCCTACAGATGCCAAGGTTCAAGCAATCAAAGAAGCCCCTAGACCAAAATGCAAAACAGATTTGCAAGCCTTCCTTGGACTTATTAACTTTTATCACATGTTCCTACCTCAGAAGGCAACCATTGCAGAACCATTACACAGTTTACTTGACAAAAAGTTTGGGTCTGGGGCATGAAGGAACAATCAGCATTTAACAGTATTAAAAGACTAATCACGTCTGATGCTGTACTCATACAGTTCTCTGAGAATTTACCTGTTGTACTGACTTGTGATGCATCCCCCTTTGGAATGGGGGGGGTTTGAGCCACAGGCTTCCCAGCGGGAGGGAAGCCCTTATTGCATTTTACTCTCACACCTTGACTAAAGCAGAGAGGAATTACAGCCAATTGGACAAGGAAGCATTGGCAATTGCTGCAGCTATCAAGAAATTTCATGAGTATTTATATGGGAGAACATTTACCATTGTCACAGATCACAAACCTTTGTTAGGCATTGTGGCAGGAGACAAACCTACACCCACTATCCTGTCACCAAGAATGCTGAGGTGGACTGAATTTCTTGCTGCTTATTCATACAAACTTATCCACAAGCCTGGCAAGGACATTGGACATGCTGATGCCTTGAGTCGTTGCCCACTTCCTTGTCACAAGGAGGACTTTGAACCTGAGGCACACACCTTTTTCCTAGAAACTGTTGCCAAGCTTCCAGTACACGCTGCTGAAATTGCCAGAGAGACTGCCAAAGACACTTTATTGGCTCTTATTATAGGCTGGATTAAGAAAGGTTGGCCTCTTCAAGATCTACCTCACCTTGCCCAACTGCGGCTCCTGGCTATAAGTAGCAGCCGCAGCCCAGCCAAATCGGGTCTGTTATGAGCTGTAGTCACTAATAAACTCTTCACTGAAGCACTCCGCGTCTGACTCTTCATGCAAATCTAACACTGAGTAACATAATTTGCCCAAAGTACGTTAAATGTCATGGCCAGAGTTGTTCCTTGGGTTCCTTGGTTTAAATTTTTCCTTATGTTCTAGGAAGACTCCTTGTGGGAATTTATTTATTGTATATATTTATTTATTTATTAGATTTATATTTCTTTTCTTTTTTTTGGACAGGAGCTCATACTTAGTGCTCTCACCTTACATTTTCACCATAACAATAATCCTGGGAGGTTGGGTGATGCACCAAAAATCACCTAATGTGTTTCCATAAACTTGAACGTATAACTTCTTGAGCACTGGTTCTCAGTGAGACTTTATTATGTGAAAGCATGTTGTCCTTTTTTTTCCACAACATATCAAGATTGTTCACTGTTGACACTGAAAATTTATCCAGTTTTCACAGTTGTTTGAGATAATAACATATTGACATTCCATTCAGTTACTTTTCCAGCTCCATCAGATTTATTGACATTTCTTGTCTAGCTCTGGTACTTTCTGTATTCCTATTTATTGATCTAACCTTGTTGTTGTTGTTGTTGTTGTTGTTGTTGTTTTAAACTGTTTTGTGTGCTTTCTGTGACATTCACCAGTTTGTTTCAGCTATTTAATGTTTAAATTTTATTCTTCCATTTGCAATGGATAGCTATAATGTAATGACCTCACTGACTGCCATACAGAATATAGATTACAGAATAACAGAGTTGGAAGGGATTTGGAGGTCTTCTAGTCCAATCCCTTGTTGAAGCAGGAGACCCTATACCATACCATTTTGGACAAATGGCTATACAATATCTTCTTTAAAACCACCAGTGATAGAGTATCCACAACTTCAGTGTCATGTTTAATTGTTCTGTCAGGAAATTCTTCCTTAATTTTAGGTAGTATATCTCTTTGACAAGCTTCCATTTGTTGCTTTTTGTCTTGCCCTCAGGTGCTCTAGAGCAGGGGTGTCAAATACAAGGCCCTCAGGCCAGACTTGACCCACGATATGGTCAGATCGTGGCCACGTGGCCATCCTGGAAAATGTAAGGGGCCGGCCTGCATGGCTTTGGCCCAGTCTATCCAATGCAAAGAGGAAATATTGGGTCAGCATGGCTTCAGCCCGGTTTATCCAGGGTGAAGAGTGCCAGTAGTTTAGGCAGTGGCATCAAGCTCGCCACACCAGCCAGTTGGCTATACCTACCCAGTTGGCCTTGCCCATCTGGCCCCAAGGTCAACCACAGCCCTGATGTGGCCCCCAATGAAATTGAGTTTGACACCCCTGTTTTAGAAAATAGAGAACTCCCTTTTCTCAGTGATAGCCCCTCAAATATTGGAAGATTGCTATCATGTTACCCCTTGTCTTACTCTTTGTTATAAAAGACATGTATCTATGTATCTGCCTTTCTATCTATTACCGGTCTATTTGTGAGTCCTGTGCCTTGAAGTTAGCCTTGACTCCTGGAAATTACATGCACCAATCCATGATGCTTTCTGGGCATAATTTTTATAAGCAGTTTGCCAGTGCCTCCTGCCTAGGATTAAGAAGGAATGAGTGACTCATGGCTTCATGACTAAGAAAGGACTACAATTTACAAATGCCTTTAACCATTCTACTGAACTGTCCCTTATATAATCTAAATTCATAACAATAGGGAATTTTTATTTAATTTAATAGTATTAGAGGGAGAAAGAAATATTCAGTAGGAGAACTATGGCACAGGAAAAGTTATATCAGTTTATTTTTTATTTTTTAAAATTACAAATATAAAGTGATATCTTTAAGTTTCATTTATTGAGCCTTCAGTAGATTTGTAATTTGGAGTGGGGGACATTCTGAAGTCAAGAGTAATCTGAGTTTTTCTAACATTTCTTAAGGAAATTTGTGTTATTCTGCATATATTTTAGGAGCAAAAATGTATTAGGCATAATCTTATTTGTTTGTGAATCATTCGATTTAGTACATTGCATGTAACATCTGATTCTTAAAATTTAAAAGATGTGTTGGAAATAATTTGTAAAAACTAATTTATAATGTATTTATGTTACAAAAATATGGAAATGCATATAAAAATAATTTAATATATCAAAATTAGAATGTTTTCAATACTGGTAACGAATTACAGAGTGATTTCTTTTAAATCATTTCTGCTTCTCCTGCTACTTTGCAGTTCCCTGGGACTGAATCTCAGGGCCAGAAAGCTTACCTTTTCCTCCTGAGTGAGCAGGACATTGGTCTCTTGGTTTTAATCTGATTCCTGTGAGAATAAATGGGGTGCCTGCCAGTCTACTCACTTCATCTCTGGCTCTCTAGCTAAAACAAGCTGATAGGAGAGGTAGATGGATCTATCAAGGCAGCTTATAAGAAAGTAAGGTCAGTGGAAGGAGGCACTCACTCTAATAGTGGAATGGCCCCTCTAGTCAAATAAAACTTGGTCTTGTAATCACCTTTTGTCTCTTCCTCTTGAGAATAGTAATTATTCTGTGTAGAAAACTAAGAAATATTTGTGTATGTTGTTTAGCCTTTTTTATTTTGTAAAATAAAAAAATTTAGTTTTCCAAATATTGGGGTAATAATCAGAGGAATTAAAACACCAATTTCTTATTTGTATTAATTATCTGGAATAATTTAATACTGAGTTTCATGAACCAAATGTTTTCTTGCAATTTTGCTTCTTATTTACTATTTTAATGGTATAAAAAACTGTAATGTTTATAAAATAACAAAAATTCAAAATGGACAGGTGTGATAGTTTTCAGGAAATATGTCAGTTTTATTATTATTATTATTACTATTTATTTATTGTTCTTCGTTTTGTGTTTCAAGCTCAAAAATGATCTAAAGTAGATAAAGGCATATTGTTAAATTTCTTCTTTTCCTCTATTTTATTTTTATGTATTCAAAAGATTAAAATCCAAAATCCGAAAGAAAAAAAATGAGCAGAGATGGAACAAAGCTAAGTGAAAACACTGAGAAAAAATGTGAATGAAAAAAGAAGAAAAAACATATTTCCTCCAAGCTGAATACTGATAAATATATTGCAACATTATTGGCTTCCCCTTTTGCAAAGCAGATCCTACATTTATAAACTTATATATCTATTTGCAACTTAATTGACCTGTCATACATTGTTATTATAATTTACTCATAAAAAGATTACATGGTTTTTTATTTATTGCAAATATTTTTACCAACATTTGCATCTCATTTCCAAAGTTTAAGTTGAAAAAATTAATAATTCTCCTTGAAAATACCACATTTCTCCTGCCAAAAAGTCAGTCCAACCTTCGTCATATCTATTAACTCAGAAATTCTTATATTTGCATTCTTTTCAATTTTTTCTGGAAAACCACTCTCTTTTCACATCTGGCTGCAACAAATCAAGGTCAAATTCCTCAAATTGCAAATCATGTCCAGCTGTTATTTCCTGCTTTGTTTACTTTCTTGGGTTTGCAAGAACCATTAGTAACCCATCAAGTTTCTTGTTTCTATTTTCAAATAAAGTCTGTAATTTGAAGAGCATTCTTTTTTCCGTTGCCTAATGGTTTATATCCTTTCAAAGGCATGAGAAATATTTTTTTGCTCTCTCTTCAAGGAAAAGAAAAGCAGTAAGTAACAGCTTCCACAGGGAAAGCATTTAAAAAAGGACACATTTCCTATCAAAAATTAAGAGATAAATATCAGGGGTCTTTTTTTTTTTAAAGAAAAAAGCTAGAAAGAGAAAGATTTATTGTATAATCTTGTGAAAAACCCACCACAACTTCCTTATGGTTAAAAATAATAATTTTTAATTAAATGATGAAAGAGCAGAAAAAAAGTTGTAAAAATCCAGCAAGGGTTTATAAAATAGGTCAGAAGCAGTGGTGGGATTCAGCCAGTTCGCGCCAGTTCAGGAGAACCGGTTGTTAACTTTCTGAGCAGTTTGGTGAATTGGTTGTTGGAAGAAATCATTAGGGCAGAGAACCAGTTGTTAAATTTTTTTTTAATTCATATTTATATCCCGCCCTTCTCCGGAGACTCAGGGCGGCTTACAATTTTTGGGATACAACCCAATGTGCTCAGCAATAGCCTTCATTCATTGTATATGCCTGCTTATTACTAAGCGGCATTTTTACAAAGTCAGCTTATTGCCCCCAACAATCTTGGGTCCTCAATTTACCTACCCCGAGAGGATGGAAGGCTGAGTCAACCTTGAGCCTGGTGGGATTCGAGCCTGCAATAATTACAGGCAGCTGGAACTAAGTGCTAGGCTATTAACAGCCTGCACCACCAAGGCCCTTAATTCAAATTATTTGAATCCCACCACTGGTCAGAAGTCAACTAGTCATAAACTTCAAAAAGTGCAATTAAAACTCTGGAATGCTTAAGAAAGATAAATAGTTGAAGGGAAAAGGTGTCAGGAGACAAGAGCTTCCAATCACTTCTTATCAAGAATTGTGGGAATCCAGCCTCTCTCTTCTCCATTTGTGCATGATCATCCGAAATTCATCTCAGGTCCTTCCTAGGGAGCAAAGCCACCATATAACCAGCTTTGGTAGCAAAATCAGCTGCTTGTTAGCAGGAGAAAAAGAATCTCCTATCCATTCAGCTCACCATGATGGGAGTGGGGGAACAACATACTTTTAAATTTCCATTTATTTAGTTTTCAAACAAAAGTTCCCATCCATCAAATATGGAAACTAATCCTGAAAATTTAGACATACATATAAAATTTTCAGTTTTATTCTAGGTATAAATAATATTACGGTATATAAAACAAACAGTTGCAACACACTTTGCTTTATTAAAGGATATGCATTAAGCCATGCAACATAATTTAATGCAGATACTATTCCTAGGGTTGCAAAGAAGCATCACACTAGAGAAATTAATGTGAAAATATCTCATCACCTACAATAAATGTGCTGAATACTTGTATTTTCTAATTCAGTTGAACAGTGTAAAATAGCTCATTATGTCTTTTATTTTTAAAAATAATTATTTCATCACTCCATATAATTTAAATTAAAACTGAATTTACAGAAACTGTGATGATGATTACACCTCCCACAACTGTGTTGAAAGGATTTTTTTCCCCCTGTTAAAATGGGTCAGTCAAAAAAGAACAGACCGGTCTTGTTGGCACCAATTATTATGGTTTGTGCTCTGAAGCTATTTCAGTTGCCTACTGTACAAATGTAGTATCTTACTTTTTTATTTAACCAAATCATTCAACCATAACATAGCTATACATTTTATCTTCTTTGTTTTTCTTACCCAGAATTGTTTAAAATGCTGCAAATGAAGACGATGTAGTATTTTTTATAGTGGACCCACTAGAATCAGGACCCATATTATTGCAAGAAATAGAGAAATATGGGGAGGTAGTGGACCTCAAAATTAAGAAAGAAAAAACCAAAATGTTAGTCAAGGTGAAATATTTAGGTGTTTGGTTAAGGGCAAGGTGTTCAGCATTAAAAAAGGATAACTATACAAAATTATTGCAACAAATTAGGAAAGGCTTGGATAGATGGGGGAAACTACACCTTTCATTACTAGGGAACATCGCAACAATTAAAATGAATGTCTTACCTAAATTGTTCTATCTATTTCAAACGATTCCCATAAAATTAGATAAAAATTTCTTTAAAGAGGTTAAATAAAATAACCACGAAATTTGTATGGTCAGAAAAAAAGGTGTGGATAAAATTAATTTCTCTACAGGATAGTAGAAGTAGAGGTGGCTTTGGACTTCCAGCATGGGAGACTTATTATAAAGCAGCAATTTTGGTTTGGATCAGGGAATGATTTAAAAAATAGGAGAATTTTGACCTTGGACGGACATGATCTTTAGATGGGGTGGCATTCCTTCATATGGAATATTAGCAATAAGAAACACTTGTATTTCTATAAACATATGCTACGAGACTCACTGATACAGACCTGGGAGGAAATTAGAAAAAAGCATTATATTAAAATCCCAAGCTGGCTATCCACTATGGAGGCAATGATCCACCCCAGCACATTAGATATTGGTAAAATGGCCAGATATAATGACATTTTGGACAACTGAGGAATATTAAAAACCAACCAAGAATTAACAGTACAGGGAATAATCATAGACTGGTGGCCAAACCTCCAACTACAATAGTGATACAAAAAAGATTTAGAGGAATATGGATTTGAATTGGACTTAACACAATTAGATAAATTATTGATAGACCCGGAAGAGAAATTACTATCAAAAATATACAATTATTCATTAAATTTTGACTTAGAAGAGGAAATAGTAAAAGGTCCAATGATAACTTGGGCCAAAAATTTTGGATACAATATTGAGTTAGAAGACTGGGAAAAAATGTGGAACAAAAACTATACTTTAACAAAATCCACCGCATATAAAGAAAACTAATACAAGATGTTTTACTGTTGGCATTTAGCCTCAACAAGACTTGCAAAAATCTATCCTAACTTAAACACTAATTGCTGGAAATGTAAACAGGCGAAAGGTACCTTTTTCCATATATGGTGGGTTTGCTCAGAAATTAAAAAATACTGGATTAAAATTTAAAAATGGTTAAATGAAATTACTCACTGTCAAGTAGAATTGAAGCCTGAACTATTTCTTCTGGGGATTATTAAAGGTAAGTAACCCAAAAAGATTAAATATTTAATTATATATATTATCACAGCAGCAAGAATTGCACTAGCACAATCTTGGGAAATATACCAACAGATTGTTTAATAATCAGGAAACTTTTTGAGTGTATAGAATTAAATAATAAGGAAGACTCGGAAGACTATAGAATTCTGCTGCAGTTTTCCCTTTGAATATGTATAAAGTCAAGCAATAGTGAACATCATCTATATACCTGTAGTCACATGCATGCTAGTTTTCATTTCATCTAAAAAAACACAGAGGCTTTTAAAGTCTAATTAAATTGTACCAGGAAAATGAAGCTTGCCTGTTTCAAGAATGTCATTGTTGTATCTTGGTTTTTCAGCTTGAAATATTACTCTATTTTTGTGTCAGTTATTCCTGTCCAGAACACCTGGTACAAGACATTCTTTGTTCAGCTGAATTAATTTCATCTGTCATTTAAGATATCTTCCCATATGAATTTTGGAAGATATCAATGACATTCCTCTCAGTTTTTCCACAAAACATCAATTTTGTTGCAAGTGCTGATTCTTTTACATCAGTAAGAAGGTTTTAAGTATCTTCTCATTATTGAGACATGTACTTGATTGTCTCTATTGGACATAAGAGGATTTATTTAAGTGGTTTTTGTAAAAAGAAATAAAGACTGAGAAAGAAGCTCAATGGAAAGAACCCTAAATATTATATAACTTGCTGAAATACCTTTTTCATTTAAGTATTTACTAATACTAAAATGTCCATATGAACAATGTAAATTGTAGATGAAATTTGCAAAACAGATTAAAAATAAGAGTGTTTTGGGCTGATTGGAAGAGAGCTATGTAGAACAATGAGAAATTTAGTTTTTTAAGTATATTTTTAAATAAAAAATAGAAACAGGTTATATAAATACTAGCTCTATATCTGTTGTTCGCTACGAAACTATGTGATCGGACTTAGTTTTTGGGGAGGAAAATAAGGGGGAAAATTCTGTCTCTGCCTACCAGGATCCATCAGTATTCATCTGGCTAGTGTCCTGTCAGTGTGTGAGAGAGTTGAGGTCTGTGAGGGAAACTGAAGCAGTATTTACTGCGTGAACAAGGAGACAGCAAGAAGCCTGGGCATGGTTTAGATCAACTGTTCTGTACTAAAGCTGCTGGTGCTGTGAAACTAAAACTGAAACTTCTCTCCTCTGCTTGTGTTTTGCATTTGGAACAGATTTCTTTTCAAGTGTGGAGGGAAAGTAGAACTCCTTAGCATCAGAGCATGTTAATAATAATATACGAAATACTAATGCTCTGATGGTCATTTCAAAAAATCCTTTCTTAGTGAGCACCTAGAAGCCAAGAGAAACGTACGTGCCAAATTTCAAGTTTGTAGGCTTTACAGTTCTGGAGATTTTGTGATGATGCGTGAGTGGTATTTTGCTTTTATAGAGAAAGATTAGGAAAAGATATTTGTTTCTCTCTCTGTCACTGACAATTGAAATACAACTTTCTGGTAGCTTTCAGATTACAAAAAGCGTAGCCTGGGATTTCCTTCCACCAGCAACTTATTATCCGGCAACCATTGCTACTTTTTCAGTATTTTTGAAATTTCCATTAGGCATCAGGCCCTCTCATCACCTACTTTCACTGCACACTTTTGCTGCCTGCCAGCTCATCATTGAAAGCTTCAAGAACAGATGACTTTTAATGCTAGCTATGTGGTTACTGAATTCTGACTGCATGAGCCATATGCCACTGCCAAAGACTCTTAATGTTAAGTTTGCATGAAGAGTCAGATGCGGAGTGCTTCAAGCTCTTTGTTTATTAGTGACTACAGCTCAGAACAGACCCACTTTGGCTGGGCTGTTGCCAGCCAATCAGAGTGCAGGGTTTTCCCGCACTTTTTAAACCAATCATTTCTAACATTTTACAAGAACAGTTCAAACTAAACCAATGACATTTAAACCTACATACATAATGCCCCGCCCCACTAGGTTCAGTCCATACTCAAACCCCAACCTATCTAATGTATTCTTTTAAATAGGTGGGGTTCTTACGTGTACGTTGAGACCTTCGTGGTTCAGATGTTTTCATGTTCTCACCCAGTGAGAGAGGAAATGTGTCTGTTGACATTTCCCTACTTGGACTTCTAGTAAAAGAAGACCCTGTTTGATTGTTACAACCTGGTCTCTCCTCCCAACCCATCTCCAACCCAATGTCAGCACCTAAGTCAGGTAGTGATTCTTACTGACCCATCAGTCTTGACTGGTGTGACTATAGGTGTCTCCCACCTGGAGTGATCAGTGGGCTCTAAAACCCCTTGTGCTATTAATTTATCTAATTGTGCATCAATTTTTTCCTTTAAGGCAAATGGGACCCTTCTGGCCTTTAAACGGATTGGTGGCACCTTGGGGTCTAGATTGAAAGTGATAGGGGTCCCCATATACTTGCCCAATCCGTCGCTGAAGACCTCTGGAAACTCAGACTTCAAAGCCTCCTCCCATTCAGTGTTGCTCACGTGATTGATGCTAGTCACCTCGATGCCCAGTGGGTTGAACCACTCAAGTCCCAGCAAGCTTGGGCGATCCTTGTCCACGATGGTCAGGGGCAAGCATTTGGTGTGGCCTTTGAACTTCACGTTGAATTCTCTTGTTCCAACTACTGGAATCTTGTTCCCTTGGTAGTCTTTAAGAGTCAGTGCTTGCTTCTGGAAATGCTTCTTCTGAATGTTTGGGAGTAGCCTGTGAATAGTGTCCCATGACACCGTAGATAAATAGGAGCCTGAGTCCACTTCCATTTGGCAAGGCCTTCCTCCAATCAGTACCTTTACATGCACTTTTCTGCTTCTTAAAGGTGATTAATGACCAATGGTGACTGTTTGATGAGTTTCATTCTTCCCATTTGCTTCTGTGCTGCGCCCCATTTTCTCACTGAGATTGTTAGGCTTGAATTCTTTGTCTTTACTTGTAGCAAACTTTCTTCTGATGGGTGGAGTTCTGGATGATTTGCAGACTCTTGCTAGGTGTCCTCTTTTCTCACAACAGAGGCAAATGGTGTCTAAAACTTGCATTCAGTGCAGGGTGGCTTCCCCACACCCTCTGCAGTAGAAATCTTGCCTCTTTCTTCCTAGGTCTTTCTTTTTCCTCTCCATTCTGAGTCTGTAAATTCCTTCCTCCACCTCACTACAGTCTGACTCAGAATCTATTTGCTCACAATGAATTGTTGTGGACTTTTCCACATCAGGATGGCTTGTGGCCTTGTTGATTTTCTTCATGGCTGCTGCTGAGGACTTGGTAGCTTCTGCTGAAGAGGCCTCTTCTATTGCTTCCTTCAGTGTGATCTTAGGTCTTAGTAATAACTTGCTCTGAAGCACCTTGTCTTTAAGGCCCAGAACAAATCGATCGCACATGAATTGTTAAATTCACATGCACCCCCAATGTCTCTTAAACTTGCCACGAAGTCATTTACGTTTTCGCTTTCCCCTTGATCCCGACGGTAAAACTCGTGTCTCTTAATGAGGCATGATACTTGTGGGGTGTAATAGGCTAACAACTTTTCTAAGTCAGGCCATTCCATTACCTTCACGTCTGCAGCTCCCGCCAATGCCTTCACCATCTTGAAAACTGCTGGACCGCAGTGCATGAGAAAGACCGCCCTCTTCCGCTTCTCGGAAATGTCGGCGAGATCGTTTCCTTCCAGATACATTTGGAAACGATCTGCATACGAGTCCCAGTCTTCTGCCGTCGGATCGAACGGGGCTGGGGGGCTGTTCAGCACAGCCATCTCGTTTTCCTGCTTGTTCTCCGCGTCGTCTTCTCTTCAGGGGAATCCCACCTTCGTCGCCAGTGTTAAGTTTGCATGAAGAGTCAGGCGCTGAGTGCTTCAAGCTCTTTGTTTATTAGTGACTACAGCTCAGAACAGACCCACTTTGGCTGGGCTGCGGCTGCTACTTATAGCCAGCAGCCGCAGTTGCCAGCCAATCAGAGTGCAGGGTTTTCCCGCACTTTTTAAACCAATCATTTCTAACATTTTACAAGAACAGTTCAAACTAAACCAATGACATTTAAACCTACATACATAACACTTAACTTTCTAGGAGAAAGTTAGAGATCTGGCTAGGAATGGACTGATACCTGACTTTCTCTCTAAGCTCAGCTGTCTATCCTGAAAAGATTAGTAGTCACTGTGCATAGCAAAATCTTGGGGACCAGATTGTTAAAACAGCATCCAGGTTTAATAGTAAAGCAAACTTTCTCTCTATTAAAATATAACAGACAAAAATATATTTGCACAAAGCCACATTTATCCAAACACAAAGAAAAAGTTCAAATGCTTTTATTTCTGTCCTCTCTTTCTCTCACACACACATAGGCTATATTAATTTTACAATGACTCATATGGGTTGTGTAATAAAGCATAATAGAATTCTTTATAGGCCAAGTTTGATTGGACACACAAGGAATTTGTCTTGGTGCAAAAGTTCTCAGTGTACATAAAAGAAAAGATACATTCATCAAGAATCAAGAATCATCAGGTACAACACTTAATAATAGTCATAGGGTACAATAAGCAATCGAATCATACGAGGAAACAGTCAGTCTATAGATCATAAGGATACAAGCGACTAAGTTACAGTCATACAGTCACAAGGAGGAGGGGATGGGCAATAGGAACGATGAGAAGATTAATAGTAATAGTAATGCAGACTTAGTAAATAGTTGGACAGTGTTGAAAGAACTATTTGTTTAGCAGAGTGATGGTGTTCAGGAAAAAACTATTGTGTCTAGTTGTTCTGGTGTGCAGTGCTCTATAGCATCATTTTGAGGGTAGGAGTTGAAACAGTTTATGTCCAGGATGTGAGGGGTCTGTAAATATTTTCACAGCGCTCTTTTTGACTCGTGCAGTCAAAATGTTTTAATGTTTTAATTGTTGTATCTTGATGGGGAAGACTCAGTTCAAGTCCCTATTGAACTGCAGTATTCTCTGGATGAATTTGGGCTCATCATTCTCTTCCATGGAGGTATATTTCATAGATAGTTGTTGTGGGTTAAATATGAGGATGACCTCCATTCCTCAAGGAAGAGAATCTTTAACTCTCAAGAGAAAAGACAATGCTGCTTTTAAAGTCTGCATTACAAATTTTGGTTCCTGTCCTGATCATAAACTTTCACATCTTGCTCACTTTGGGGTACAAACCTCTGTCCCTTGTTTTTCTAACATTATTAAAGATCACAAGCTTAAGTTAGTAAAAAACAATAATGTTATGAAATATCTCATTTCACTAAATAATTGATTTAAGTGAAGGAATTAGAATTGATATTTGAAAAAACAAGGATCTTTTTTTGAAATATTAGTTTGATAAACATTCTCTCTACATCTTCTAAGTCATTACTAAAATACTGTTTGAATAAACATCCAGTAATAATGTTAAAAGAAAAATTAAACACCACTTTCCAGCAAGCAATTGTAATAGATGCAATGAAAATCTTGAAGAAACTTCTTATAAAATATATAAGGAATTATATAAAAATTTATTTTTATTTATTTATATTTGAACTTGTATGCCGCCCCATCTCCGAAGACTCGGGGCGGCTCACAACTAAAAACATAGAACAATAAATATTTAAAAAGACATTAAACTAACAAGCCCAAATATAAGACACAACAAGACAATAAAATATATTAAAAAACCCATCCCTCCCCCCAAAGGAGGGTCACAGCCCGGGTTGGTCAAACAACCAAGTTTTTAATTCGCGGCGGAAGGTACGGAGATCAGGGGCCAGACGGAGCTCCAGAGGCAGTTGATTCCAGAGGTCAGGGGCCGCAACAGAGAAGGCTCGTCGTCGGGGAAGTACCAACCGGCATTGGACCGCCGATGGAACCCCGAGGAGTCCTTGCCTATGAGCCCGCACAGGGCGGCCAGAGTTAGCTATTGGAAGAAGACGCTCCCTCAGATATTGGGGACCCATGCCGTGTAGGACTTTGAATGTTAAAACTAAAACCTTGAATCTCACCGGGCGCAATCGGCAACCAATGCAGGCCACGCAGGAGGGGGTAACATGGGAGAACCGGTAACTCCCATCACCACCGCGCGCCGCATTCTGCACCAACTGCAATCTCCGGATGGTATGCAAGGCAGTCCTAGATAGAGAGCGTTGCAGTAGTCGAGTCTCGAGGTGACAAGGGCATGAGTAACCGTGCGTAGGTCGTCTCGATCCAGAAAAGGGCGAAGTTGTCGAACAAGACGGAGCTGGGCAAAGGCCCCTGGCGACGGCCCCCACCTGCTCCTCCAACCGGAGCCGTGCATCCAGGAGGACCCCCAGATTCCGTGCCCTATCCACAGGGGTAACACCTCCCCTATGGCCAAGGATAAACAATCCTGGCTGGGTCGAGACGCCGACACGCAAAGCCACTCAGTCTTGGCCGGGTTGAGTCGGAGCATGTTCCTACTCATCCAGGTCCGTACCGCATCCAAGCACCGGGACATCAGGGAGAGGGCATCGCTGATCTGGCCAGGGGTGGAAAAGTACAGCTGAGTATCATCAGCGTACTGATGGAATTTCACCCCAAAGCCACGGATGATCTCACCCAGCGGTTTCATGTAGATATTAAATAAGAGAGGGAAAGGACCCCCCTGCGGGACCCCACAAGAGAGAGCCCTCGGGGTCGACCGAACCCTCCCACTAACACCGATTGCGATCGCCCGAGAGGTAGGAGGAGAACCACTGAAGAACAGTGCCCCCACTCCCAACCCCGGAGGCGATGCAAAAGGATACCATGGTCGATGGTATCGAAAGCCGCTGAGAGGTCCAATAGGACCAGGACAGAGGAAAAACCCCTGTCCCGGGCCCTCCAAAGATCATCCATCAGCGCGACCAATGCCGTCTCCGTGCTGTAACCGGGTTGGAAGCCCGATTGGTACGGATCCAGGTAGTCCGCTTCATCCAGGAAAAGCGGAACCTGCTGAGCCACCACACTCTCAACAACCTTCGCCAAAAGCGAAGGTTGGAGACCGGACAGAAGTTGTCTAACACGGTCGGGTCCAGGGCAGGCTTCTTCAGGAGGGGTCTCACCACCGCCTCCTTCAAGGCAGAGGGAAAGACACCCTCCCTCAATGAAGCATTGACAACTGCCCGGAGCCAACCGCAGGTGGCCTCCCTGGCGGCATAAGTCAGCCAGGAGGGACACGGGTCCAACAAATATGTGGTGGAACTCAGTCGCCGCATAATCCTGTCCACTTCATCCTTGGAAACAGGATCAAACCCATCCCAGATAACAGTGGCCAGACTACCCACAACTCGTTCCTCCGACCACTGCAAATCAGAGGACAACCCATCCCGAATGCGAGCGATCTTATCTGCCAGATATTGACCAAACTCCTCAGCCCTGCCCCGCAGTGGGTCCGGCCCCCCTCAAGCCGAAGGAGGGAACGGGTAACCCGAAACAGGGTGGCTGGGTGGTTATCTGCGGACGCTATGAGAGTGGAGAGATAAGACCTTCTCGCCTCTCCCATAGCTACCAGGTAAGTCCTAATGTAGGCTCTTAGCTGGGCACGATCAGATTGAGAACGGGTAGATGGTTGCAAAGAATATAGAAAAAATAATTTCTGCAAGAAAATAGATATATATTTTTGCTTCCATCTTTTGCAGCTCAGATATTTATATTCACATTCACATTAAAAGTCACAGGATATTTACCCTTGTTACCTTGCATAAAATTTTTTTATAAAAATGTTGGCTTCCAAAATGATTGATTCAATGTCCACACCAATCTTATGTTTTTTGTTTGTTTGTTTTGTTTTTGAAGTTTCATGAGATTAGGAACCATCCTTACCTGCAAGGGCCAAATAATTCTACAGCAGGGAACACAACCCACAGAGATTCCTATTTTCAAACCTCTTCCAGCCATATTTCTATGCAAAGGGCCTTCAGCACTTGGACTTGATGTGCAAAGTTGTTTTAAATATCAAATATATTGTGGACCATAGCATTATTAAGGTAGAACATCAGTAGATTGCTGTAAAAGTTAACAATTTCAGATTGATATATTTATATTCAAATTCACAGCCATTCATCAAGCTCACTGGCCAACTTTCACTTTTGATAAAATAATAGTGGTGCACTAAGACAAAATCCTTTTGTGTCCAATCACACTTGGCCAATAAAGAATTCTATTCCAGTCTATTCTATCATACTTCAATTCATCAATGGCACAGTCTGGATGGTATCACTGCAGATAAGGTTGGGGTGACATTCAAATCCATCCAGTTTTGCTAATCCTTTTTCATTCATCAGTATGGTCTTAGTATGTGAAAACTGAAATGACGAGAAAAATATTGTTTCAATCAAGAGAAATCTTCTTTCATAGGTGTTTTTTCCAAAATTTTGTACTTATCATGGAAGGTAGTATGATAAACTCTCAGTCAATAATTTGGAATGAAACAACTGAATGGAGATAATTACTTTAGCTTCAACAAACCTAGAACAGTTTGAGGATAAATGTAATTCCAATAGATTTAATTGGTTTGATCAATTGACACATTTTCCTAGTTGCATATCCCTTCACATATCTCAAGGCCTCAGAGGCAAAATCTATAAATAGATATTAACAGAAATCTTCCATGGCTCAGATCAAATTATTACACTTTAAGTCTCAGTTTTCTCTATAAATCTGTATTTTATAACTATGCAAATACCTACAGTATGTGTTTAATTTAGTTTTCCTTCAGCTGCTTTGCTTTATGACTTTTCTTAACTTATTATTTTTTAATATTTATTAGCTTATCTCCATCAGTTTTGGACAATATTCTTGGAAATCCAGTATAAAGATAAAGGTTCCCCTTGCACATATATGCTAGTTGTTTCTGGCTCTAGGGGGCAGTGCTCATCTCTGTTACAAAGCTGAAGAGCCAGCACTGTCTGAAGATGTCTCCATGGTCATGTGGCCAGCATGACTGAATGCCAAAGGCGTACAGAACACTGTGGCCTTCCCACCAAAGTGGTCCCTATTTTTCTACTTGCATTTTTTACATGCTTTTGAACTGCTAGGTTGGCAGAAGCTGGGATAAGTAATGGGAGCTCACACTGTTATGCGGTACTAGGGATTCAAGCTGCCAAACTGCCGACCTTTCTGATTGACAAGCTCAGCGTCTTAGCCACTAAGCCACCACATCCCATCATTCCAGTATACTGTGCCATTACTAGAGCTCAGGAGATATGGCAGCAGATAGGAAGAGCAAGGAGAAGGGAAAGGACTGGGGATAAATACAAAAGGAAAATTACAGGGCTCCTGTATCTAAAAATGTTGGGTAATAAACAGTTTTAAGTCAAACTTACCCTCATATTTATTTGGTATGTACGGTATGTTCAATTATGCACTTTTCAAATCTATTCCAGGTAGCAGGGGTATATATTTATATAGGGAAGTAAATGAATCCTTGACTAGCATGAAATTTTACAGTATCTACTATGTACAAATTTGTGACTAAAAAATTTCAGACAATTGTACGTGCATATTTGCAGCCTACATCTGTTAATCTTAACAAATTAAAGGATTTGTGAATGTAGGTTGTATAACTTGCAGTCACTGTAATCAGTATAATTGTGATTTTGAATGTTATATCACATGGATAATAGATGTTGCAGCAATATATAAATACAATGAATTATGAAATAGAAGATTGCTTAGAGGAGAATACAATACAAATAGAAAACTTCTATTTTCACTGGGATGTTGTCTTACAAAAGTTTGTATCCATGCTTAAGCTTAATTAGAATTCTTCATGCATAAAAGACCTTATCAAAAATAAGAAACAAAAGAGAATGTTGCAAGCACCAATGTTGAGACCATCTATGTTGGATGACATTTTAAACACAGAAAATAAAAAGCTGATAAAATAATGCTGACCTTTTAGTCTAAGAAAATAAAATTTCTGATGGCTAATTTTGAATTCAGTGAGTATCATGAACATCTCTGGACACAAATACAGCTTTGTGAGTAGGATGGAGGCTAACATTACCTTAATTATTTCTCCTTTAAACATTTACCTGAAAAGCAGAGTATAAATGTATGGAAATTATTTGAAAAAATAGATTAGTAAAATGAAGAATGAGCATGCATATCATATTTGAGAAAAATCCTGATATTTTCCTAGCCTCAATATAGAATTCTTTATTGGCCAAGTGTGATTAGATACACCAGGAATTTGTTTCCGGTGCATAAGCTCTCAGTGTACATACAATAGTGATAGATCGTTATCATAATCACTACAAATATACATTCATCATAAAACATTAGATGCAACACAGTGATAGTCATAGATACTAAATAAGCAATCAACATAAATCATACTAGAATACTAAGTAAACAAAATAAATCATAAGATACAAGCAACAAAGTTACAGTCACGAGAAGATAAAGAGATAGGTAACAGGGAAGATGAGAATAATGATGGTAATTTCTAGTGTTGTGGGAATTAGTTGTTTAGCAGAGTGATGACATGGGTGTCCTTGAATCTAGTTGTTCTTACGTTCAGTGTCCTATAGTGACATTTTGAGGGTAGAAATTGAAACAGTTTATGTTCAGGATGCAAGGGGGTCTGTATATATTTTCACAGCCCCTTTCTGGCTCGTGCAGTATATTCCCAGGATCATGGTAGTAAGCTGATCATTCTGGGCCCACTGCATTATATTATAATAATTCTGCATGGGAGAAAAGAAGATTCTTAAGCATCTATACTACACAGTATTGCAGACTGAGGTCAAACACTGCTGCTGCAACAAAACCATTTATTTCAACATTACCTGCCTTACAATACTTTCCTTAAATAAATGAGCAAAGAGCATTTTAGATTTTGTTCCAAAAATTCAGCTGTAACACTTGTTTGCAACTCTTTAAAGCAGCTGCATCTTTTTTCTGGGATCCTGTGGGACATACAGCACAACCATATATTGGGGAGGGAGATAACAGTTGTTATGATTTTGTCTCATTACAAATGCTTAAAAAATAGCATAATGCTTCAAAGATGAGCTTATTAATAAAAAATGTTGAAGATATAAATAATAAAACTAGAGTGTTTATCTTAAAAATGTACAAGAAAATGTACATGACTAAAATTACAATAAGTTACAGGTGTGTGACTCTTGGGAAACTGATGGTATTCTTTGCCATTAGGCAACTGGGGTAACTGTTAGGCAGCAAATGTTTGAAAGCAACAACTCAGCGTTATCAGAGAATATAGTTATGTTGTAATCAATTAACCACCTTGCTCCCTCAAGTGTTACGGAGATTGTCACATCATACCAGTGATAAGTGCCAGTTCAGCTGGCATAGAATAGATGGAGCATTGGGACATTCTGCCTAAAGTAATACAATAACTCAGGTGTCCAAGTCATCCAGAATTCTTCTATTTATAGCTCCTATTCATGATAGCAATAAACTTCTGGATCAGAATATTTGCTTCTGAAGTAAACATATATTATTATTATTATTTTAATTACATTTATATGCCACCCTTCTCCAAAGACTCAGGGTGGCTTACAATTTTGGGGATACAACCCAATGCGCTCAGCAATAGCTTATACGCAATATGCCTGCGTATTACTAAGCGGCATTTTTACAATGTCAGCTTATTGCCCCCAACAATCTTGGGTCCTCAATTTACCTACCCCGAGAGGATGGAAGGCTGAGTCAACCTTGAGCCTGGTGGGATTCGAGCCTGCACTAATTGCAGGCAGCTGGAACTTAAGTGCTAGGCATTTAACAGCCTGCACCACCAAGGCTCCTTATTTTACTAGGAAATTAATGCTATTAATGGAGAACATGGACCATTTTGGCTTTACCTCACCTTGGACTGTCTTTGCTTTTGAACAGATGGTTGGTGATCTGGAGATGGAGATCATTTTTATCACACTGCTGTCATTGTCAGATCATCTCCTGAACCAGTTATGATTGAGAACTACTTGTGACCTCCTTAAGGTAGCAACATCCTTTTGGATAGTTTATCCTGGACACCTAGTAAATTTAACTAGCATCCAAAGGATCCTTGTGAAATTTACAATCTTTCTTGCAAACACTTTTATCTGGTGCCTGGTGCACAACTGGAAACAGGAAATGTATTGGACAGTGGACAGTACTGTTCTTGTGCAGCTTTTTCTTGGTGCCAATTCCAATTAATACCTTGGTCTTCTGAGACCCTTCAAAAAAAAGAAGAAGAGAAGAAGCAAATCAGATTGAGTATGATGATAAAGCCATCAAAACATATTTAATTCTTCTCCCTTATTGTGTCAGCAGGCCACATGGAGATTGCCCAATGACTCCAGTGACCAATTTACATAGTATTTCAGTAATAAAGATTTGCTGAAGCCATCACTTTGCAGAGTCCTTGATAGGGATCGGAGCACTAACATTGTGACCTGTGAAAAAGAAGATAAATCTTTATGATGCTTCACAGAGTTGGTAGAGAAGTAATATAAAGAGTAAGAAAGATGCCTTGGACAAAATATGCAAGAACTTTATCTAGAGAAAAAGATTTGAGAAACAAGATGTTACTCAAAATTGGCTCAAGCAGATGACTCCCTGATTCACTGGAGTATAAGAAGAGGAAGGCCAATTTGTAAGATTATGTTATTACAGCCAACCTCAATCAATATAGCTTTAGTCTTCCTTAGAGTTAATTTCCTGATCTGACTATACATTAGGGTTGATAAATAATCAGATTCAGGAGATTGGCAATGTCTTTTTGTCAGACAGAGAGTTCCCAGCAATGTTAAAATGGACTGTGATGTGTCCATTGCTGAAGACGCCATACCTGGATCCAAAGATTTGATTAATTTTAATTTGATCCCCAATCTCTTCCTTTTAGACTATGTTCTTGTGACAATGGTGGTTGAACAATTTCATAGTGCCCTAGTTGAACTGGATTATTTGGACTCCTTTTAGTCAGGTTTTTCATCCCAGATATAGCACAGAGATAGCATTGGTTACTCTCTAATTGAGAGATAAATGACAATAGTGTATTCCTCCTCATTCTTCTGGACTTTTTGCATTTTTGTATTATGTCAACCAATTATTACCTAAAGGGATTGGAGATTGGAGATATGGTTTGAAGTGGTTCTGCTCCTTCCTTAGCAGGCAACTTCTGTCAGTGGGTAGAGGGAGATAATAAATTAGCCTGATAGACTCTTATATGTGAAATACTGCAGAAGTCATTCATCTCTCCCTTGCTCTTTACAATCTATATGAAGCCCTTGGGTAAGGTCATACAATAGTTTGTGTGCAGTATTTATTTATTTATTTATTTATTCGACTTATATGCCGCTCCCTCTCCGAAGACTCGGGGAGGCTTACAATTAAAATACAACAGTAAATAAATTAAATTAGTTAAAAAGATATTAAACATTTAAGCCAAATTAACGTTTAAAACCCCAATTAAATGACCCCAACCCAGGAGAATCAGCACAACCCAGATTGTAGGAAGAGCCAAGTTTTCAAATCATGGCGGAAGGTGCGAAGATCGGGAGCCAAACGGAGCTCAAGCGGAAGAAGATTCCACAAAGTGGGAGGCCGCCACAGAATAGGCCCTCTCCCGGGTCGCCGCCAAGCGACATTGTGTCACAGACAGCACCTCGAGGAGACCCTGCCTGTGCGCCTGCACAGTATCATCACTATGCTGATGATACCCACTTTTTCATCACTACCTTGAAGAATACTGCTGATGTCCATTCCCATTGCCTGGTGAGTGGCAGGATTTGGATGGCAGAGAACAGGGTAAACCCAAGTAAGACACAGTTCCTGTTTCTACATAGGTGTTCTCTCTCAATGTCAATGCTTGTCTCTGAGGACAGGCAATACCAGTTCATGATTTGGGTTCTGCTGTTGGAAAAGTAGTGGAGGCAGTGGCTAGTCACTGGACTAGCTAGTCCAGTGGATATATATGAAGAATTTTGTTCATGGTTTGTTCATCTATTGCAACACACAATTTTAATGATATATAATGAAATGGCTATAATAAGTTCTCATAGACCAGAATGGATTGCTGCAATCAATTGATAGAAGGTCCCTTAAAGGAGAACAATTTAAAAAACTGCAGCTGATCTAGGATGCAACAGTCAACATATTTAAGAGCTCCTGGCAATGAGAGCACATAAAATTAATTTGTGAGTCCTGCGCTAATAGTCTATTGGTTTCTAGGTACAATTTAAGGTGATGGTATTGATCTATGAAAGCATTCATGGCTTGGCACCTTCGTACTTGCAGGACTGTTCGTTCCAACCATAATTGGTCCAACCCATTAGAACTTTTAGGGAACAATTGCTTTTACTCCCACATTTCTAAAAAATGAGGGGAGTCATGGCTCGAAGACACTTGTTTACTTTAGTTTATTTGTTTTGTGGCAACACTGATGCTTTGGAGTGGCCTTTCTATAAGATCAAACTCTTTTTCCCCTTCCCTCCTTGTTGATTTTCAAGAAACTATTGAAAAGGGGATTATTTCAAAGGACTTTCTCTTAAATTAAGTATTGCATCATTTTTTTCTTTTTAAAATGTTTGTTATTGTGTGTATCTTGTCTTTATTATTTGTTTCAAATTGTGCTGTGGACGTTTCAATTCTTATTAAATTATATACTCTTCTGGCACTGGAAGTGCTAGTCTGAGGCAATATAAAATTGTAACATAATCGCTAATACTCCTTCATTCTTGCATCACAGCCCTTTGAAGAGAGTTGTGACTGGCTCAAAGTGACCCTGCCACGTTTCATTGCCTAAGGTGGAACTAAAACTCTTAGTTTTCCAATTTCTAGCCTGGTGTCTTAACCACTAGACCAAATTGCTTAGAACAGTAGTTCTCAACCTTTTCTTCACCATGTACCCCCTTTAAATACCTTTTGTGCCATGGACCACTCAAGATTTAAATCATAACATTTCTTCAAGCCTTTGCAGACGCTCTGTGAAAATATTGTGCCCCCCCCCCAACAATCTGTGGATGACAGGTAAAGAACCACTGGACTAGACTATTTCAAAAGAGCCCCACAAAAAGCTGAAGTACTGTTTATATTACTTATTATATTATTGCGAATTAATTGCAAATGTTTGGAGAGGCTATTGTACATCTTCTGAATAAACATGTGTTGATCTGTTGTTAACATTATACTTTCTTGTCTTATTTATAAATAAATTGGCAGACTTTATCTTTTAAGAAGATAGGTTAAATTAAGCTAAAATATAATACTAACAATTAAGTACTTCACAAATTCAGATGGCCAAATTCTTCCCTGCAAGTTAAAGTTAAGGCTAGATCTCTCTGCCATGTAGTTCTTAAAATGCAAGTCTCTGTCGAGGGGGAGGAGGAGATATTTGCTTGTAAATCCAGACTTTTAAGAGCTAAGTACTAAACCTTCTGCCTAGCAGACAAATCTTTCACTAAATAGTACTCAGACATGTTTGAACGTTCTCTTAATAGGAACAGTCCCCTGAGTGAATGCAATAAATGTAAATTCCCTAGAAGGAGGATTTGCTGTTCAACAACCCACTCATCTGAACTTGTTAGGTGGGATTCTTTTAAACTGTTACGGAAGATGCATATTTTATACAAGACTTGATGTGAAATAGTCTCTGGCTTCATACTGTTCTTCATGACAGAAGGTAAAATACGATTTTTAAAAAAAAAAAAACACATGTAGGCTGATTATATAGATGATCACAGTGATTCTCAATCGCCAGGTAATTTCCTGCTTGGATTACTGACTCCTATTATTCTCTGAGGAATGTATAAATACACAGAACCTTAGGCTACTGGATTTTACTTCCTTTTATTATGGGAAGTAAAGTAGAAAGTAGAGGTTTATTGGATTAATTTTTAGAAGATACTACAAAACATTTGCAAGGAAGGAATTTGTAATTCTTTGCCTTGCCATGTCTCTTTTCTATTCTTTATTTGGTTTTTCTTTACAGGTTAGTCTTGTCTTGCTGGTATTCAGTAAGCCTTCATCGTATATTAGTTTCACTGCATCTTCTTCACTGTCCTTCCAATGCCCTTTTTCTTCCCCCAACCATCCAATGTATATGCTCCTTGATAAGTACTCTATCAATGTCACTACATGGATGAAGGACGTGATTCATTTTCATTATTTTTTTATCTTTCTATTTGTGGAAGAAATTTCCACTTTGCTGTGCTCTTTTCACTGTTTACATTTAAAAGTTTAAAGGAACCAATTGCAGCATAGCTGCACTTTGAATGTACTGGCTTTTCTAGCCACACCTCTTCTTGACAAAGACTATATAAGGAACTGCCTCAGTGACAGTTAGTCCCAAGCTGACAGGCACTCTGTCCCAAGATATCTGCAGACAGAGACTGTTCCAAAGAAGCTGCAAGGAAGATAGTTCCTAGGCAAAGGATTGTTGGCAGTGTTCTGTCTCTCCTTTCTGTAAAAAGGACTCTTGGGACTCCGGCTACATAGGTAGTTGTTAGGATTTAAGGACTTTGAGGACTCTCAGAAGAAATAGAGGACATTGGTATGCTTTCTTGAATATTTATTTGTTTTTCTCTATTCATTGTTACAATAAACAAGTTCTGGATTGAACTCTTCTGGGCTCAACCCTTTTTGAATAACTTCATTGTAGACAAAGGCTTACGAACCATCAGTTTTATTAATCTCATAAAATTTGTTTTGACACTATTCAGGTTCCTTAGCTCTGCCTGAGTCCAGTCCACTATTCCATCTGTATATCTAATACTGAAATTGCCCAGTTGTTGGTATTTCTTCCACTGAGCTTGGCCTTTAAGACCTTCTTCACTCTTGTGATGTATTCACTTCTAAGTTTCTTCTTGACTTCAAGTGTATTTGATGTTATCAGCTTAAAGAATGCATAGGTATTTGTAGGTATTGTCTTCATCTAGACCCTCAATGTTATTTCCATAGGGCCCTTTTCACTATTTTTCCTGTGGTGGTGGTGGTGGCACATTTGTCTAATTCAAACTCCATTGCAATATTTTGGACACATATGCGGACAGTGTTGAGCAGCGATTCTATTTCAAATATGTTTTTCTATGCAGCATCAGATCATGCATGTAAAGGAAGTGAGATAGCCTGGCAGATGCTTTTTATGTTTGGTAGCCATGGCCTGACTGGTTTATTTTTGTTGGCAAAGGAATCAGTACAATGACAAACAGCAGTTGTAGTAGTGAATTTCCTAGAAAAATTCCACTCTTGTTATTTCACTCTCCCAGTCTATCACTATTGACCAAGAACCATGACATCTATTGTGCTATTGATCTTTGCACAAAGCTGATATTTCTACTGATTCCTGTTACTTCTAGATACTTGACTATCCAATCATGTAACAGGAAGTTGAATGTGTTCTTGCAATCAATCCAAGTACATTCAAGTTAGTTTTTTTTCTCTTGCAGTTTTCCACAATCATCTTTTCAATTAGGAACTGATCTTTTGTTCCTCCATTAATATTATCTTGATTGCACATGCTTAAGCAAAATCTCAGCTATGTATAAAGTATTATTTTACTTAGGATTCCATTAGCCATCAAAGATATCCATTTTCACAAGGAATAACAGAACAGAATTGGAAGGGACCTTCTAGGTCTTCTAGTCCAACCCCCTGCAGGAAATCCTATACCCGTGTTGGTGGACCTATGGCACATGTGCCAGAAGTGGCACGCAGAGCCACTTCTGCCGGCACATGAGAGGTCACCTGGAAGAGTCCCACTGTGCATGCACATGCACGCCACCACCCGACAGCTGATTGTCGGGGATCTGCATGCGGGGGAGGAGTCATGCACGCATGCACAGAGATGCATGTTGCATGGGGGCGTCACGCACACGTGCAGGGACATGGGAGGGCAGTACACATTGCCTTCTGGGTGCTGTCATGCAAGCGCCAAGTGGCCCATAGTATTTGGTTTAAAAATTCAAAGATCAATTTATCCATTAGTATACATGGTAATTTGGGTTACACATGAATATATATGATAATTTAGCTAGACACTTCACTGTTTGCTTTCTAGATATTCAAATGTTGTATTATTCTTTGTTTCAGAACATATTCAGTGTCTCATTTATTTTAAAAATCATCAAACTCCAACATATTTGAAAGAACTGAGCTTTAAAATTGCAATGTTATAATAAAAACTATTTAGATTAAACTTTATAATAGCAAACCTGATATGATCATGAAATTTGGGTATCTAATAAAAATATTTTAATGGATATCCAAGTTTGGAACAAAATGTCATATATTCCTAATAGACAAACAAACTAAAGTTCATAAAAAAAATTAATGTTCACCCACACTTTTGTATATGGTTAAAACTGATAAGCAAACATTTCAGAGAAAAAATAATTCCATAAATGTTTGTATAAACAATAACTTCTGTTGAGCTAAAAATATAGTGAATTTTTCTGGTAACTAGGCAACAAGAAAAAAGTCACTTACCTGAATTGCGGTTTGTTTTATGTTATTTCTAAATCCTAACTATACAGATTTTTATTCTCTGTTCTTTAAAGATGACACAAAGGGTGTCTGTTTATTGTTTAGCTAAATTGCTTAATGTATTATTTGATACAGAAAGCAAATCAGACAATCTCTCCTTTATCTGTAATTCGTCATTAGCTTTTTATCCCTTAACTTTTTATAAATGTTTAAATATAATATATCAAATGGCATACTTAGGCAACTTGCATAAGTATCAAAATGTAAAAGGCATGAAATCAGCATTTTTCTTTTATGTCAAGCAATTCAAATATTGCTCCTATCTTATTTATCTTCATAGAATATATATTTTATTCTTATGTGCTGCTTATTTTACACTTAACTAAAAGACAAGGTAGATTTTTTCTGCCTTCACTATATATAATTTGATATGAAAATGAAACAATGGAAAATGATAAGATACCTGCCATATTCAATTAACTTCTAATGTTTTCATCTCATACCCATCCATTTCTTTTTTTTTCCCCTCATTCACGTTTGGAATATTCCCAGCAAATAATTCAGAAGACAGCTGTGAATCTTGATTTGAAAAGTGGGACATGTTTCATCTTCTAGAGAAATCTCAAATTTTTTCAGGAAGCAGAATTTGCTAGCTGTAAATAAAAAAACAAAATTCTGAAATCTCTGATCAAAGCTCTAGTTGTAGAAGATTGGTTCATTTAAAGAGGGGATTTTTCCTCTTTTTCATGGAATACCACAAAACCACAAAGATTCCTCAAACCACAGTTTGAATAACCCCCAATCTAATATACTCTGTCAATAGTTATATAAATATTTCAGTCTTGACTGGTGATAGAAATGCTCTTTGTATATATAGAATGATTAAGACTGCAGTCTTATGCTTGCTGATAAGACCACTCAATACAGTAAAAGTTACAATATTAATTTAAAGTAATAAGTCTGTCAATCCTCACTAAATCCTCACTAAATTGGAAGATTTTCAGCATGCCCCTAGAACTTTCTGTGTGGGACTGCTCTTAAAGAAATAGTAATAGTGGTAATTTTATTAGCCATTTAGAATTGGAATGAAAATTACTTCCATAGTTTAGTAAGGTTTGTTTATTGGATTTATTTTTCTACCTATCTGACTTGCATGTGATTCTGAATGGCAGTCTTACTTGAAATCATGAATCTTTTTTTAAAAAATTCTCCCAAGTTTTATATATATATAATATCACAGAGTTGGAAGGCATCATTTAGGTAAGGTCAATCCCCTGCTCAATGCAGAAATCCAAATTATAGCACCTGAGACATATGGGTATCTAGGCTCTGCTTAAATAAATGCAGTGATCAACTGTATGCACTGTCAAACTGTTCTTTTTCTTTTCTCAGTTTAAATTAAAATCTATACTTTTATAACATGTGTTCCCTAAAAAAAACTTTTAAAATGTTCATTTGCGAATTCAATATCATTTGATGTTACATCATTTGGCTACAAATCAAATCATGCCATCCAGAGTCACCTTATAAGGGAGATAAGCAAGCAGCATAAAAATATAATAAATACAAATAAATATCCAACCAGTTCTAATATATTGCTTCTGAGGTGCTATCTGAGTTTGGTTGTTTTCTTGCAGACGTTTCATTACTCAAACTGGGAAACTTCATCAGTGTTAGTGAGGAATGGGGTTTGCTCTTATTTTATGTTCTATCTAGTGGCTTGCTCTGTCAGTGTTGGTGGGAGTTGTCTTGGTGATTCTTTGGTTGGCCTGTTTAGGGTTAGCATGTTTGGCCATTTCTTGATTGGGGTATTGTTTGCATCTTGATTGTTGTGTCTAATGTCAATATAGGTATTAATCTCTGCTCATCTTGGTGTTGATTGTTTGTGAGGATACATTTGGGTCTTTTTGTTCTCTTTTTGGTTAGTTAATACTTTTTTTTGCACAATATGTTTATTTCCATGTTTCTTTAGATAACCAATTTGTCAGACTGCCAGCTTCCAAGAGTTTTCTAGGCTTGCCATGGTCTAGAATAGTTACAGTTTCCAAGTTGAAACTATGGTTAAGTCTGTTCATGTGTTGTAAAATTAAGGATATTTTCATCATGACTTTTGACGGCTAATTGGTGTTCATGGATATGCTCTGCTAGTCTTCTGCCTGTTTGTCCTGTCTAATTGCAGTGTAATTCTTATACTGGATATTGTAGATGACTCCTGTTTTTTTTCTTCTGCAGTTGCTGTGTCTTTTGGTTTTGGAGGGCTTTAATTGGTGTGGGTGTTATGTTGATGCCATGTGGTTGCAATAGTCTGTTGGTGGTTTCTGTAATGTTTTTGATGTATGGCAGTGTTACCCTTTTCACAACTTGTATTGTTGGTGCTATATTGAGTTCAGTGGTCAGGCACTTTTTGATGAAGTTGCATGGATATCCATTGTGTTGGAAGAAGTTGTATAGATGACTTCTTTACTCTTTTGGATGTTCAAAATTGCTGCTTTATTTATTTATTTATTTATTTATTTATTTATTTATTTTGTCAATCGCTTACAAAATAATAAGTATAAGGATAAACATAGTTGTGAATACATGAAATGAATACATATAAGAAAAATAAAAGAAACAATAGGACAGGGATGGTAGGCACGTTAGTGCACTTATGCATGCCCCCTACAGACCTCTTAGGAAAGGGGTGAGGTCAATAGTAGACAGTAGACATCTCTTACGGGATGGTGGGTTGTTATTTTGCTAGTGTAGCCAAGGGTGGGTTTCTACCGGTTCTGTCCGGCTCTGTAGAACCAGTAGTTCTGAAGAGCAGCAGACATAGAATTGCTTCTATGTCTGCTGCTGTTTTGGCCTACGCGCCCACCCGGGCTGTTACCTGATCTTTATTTCCTGTTTTTTCAACTTCAGCTGCTGTGTGAGGCACAGCTGTGGTGGAAAAGCAGGAACAAAATGTTTCAAACACTGCTGACGAAGATTTACAGGTGCGCAGCATGCAGAGAAGCACGTTGTAAATCACTAAACATCGTAAAACATCGTAAATCACCACAAACCAGTAGTTAACCCTGTCGGATCCCACCCCTGAGTGTAGCTCTTGGGGTGGCTGACTTTTCGATAGATTTGTGTTTCTAGTTTGCTATTGCAGTCTCTGCTGATAAGGATCTTCAGGAAGGTTAATGTGTTGTTGTTTTCTACTTCCCTTGCTGCTTCTTGATAGCACTACAATAACTAACACTGTTTAATTGCACATTTGTTTAATCAATCCATTTAGGTGACTTTTTACCTACTTCAGTCTGTGCTCAGTGCTTCCTTCTGGGTGCCCCCAAAGATTGGTTGGGGACAAAAAAGTCAAGGCCACAACCATGTGATGGAAGCCATGTCCTTTTTTCACATAGATCATGCCATGTGAAAAAAAGAGGTAGGACTACCATCTCAACTTTTTGAACCCCTTTCAGAAGTCATCTCTGGTTCCTTTTGTGGAACTTTGTGATTTATGTAGTCAGAGTATTTGCTAACTATTCATTTGGTGAACAGTAAATACCCATCATTATAGATGTAGTTAATGTATTCTGTTCAATTAATATATTTTTAATCATTTCTATTTATCATATCTGTAGAAAAGTAGAGTATTAAACTTAATAATATTTACACTATATTACAATTTTAGCCTTATTCTCAAACTTTCTTTTTAGATATTTCCATACTATATATTTGGGCATTCGGAGTAGACAGAGTGGAGAAAATGACAGGTGGCGCTTTTATTGGAAAATGGTCTATGAGTATGCAGATGTGAGTATGCTGCATTTGCTTGCTACTTTTTTGGAAAGTGCCCCACAATTGGTCCTCCAACTCTGCATTGTTGTACAGACGCGCACCCTTCAGGCCCTTCAAGGTAAGGATTTCCTTATTCCTTTTTTCTAGATTTGTATCTATGTATAAAAGAACCTGGGTTAGATTCAGAGTTTAATTTCACGGACAATAACATTGCTTCAACAGATTGCAGTCAAATTAAAGAGCTTTAGAATATTTTCCAGAGATACAGTTTTATCAGATTTCTAAAACACGGAATATAGATGAGTTTGACATATTTACAGATCTAATTATCTTCTGTACAAAGTCTAAAACATAAATGAGCAATCTTTGGTTCATAAGCCATGTGCAACCCCATAAAATTCTTGAAAGAGCAAAGTTGGCATGTCAAGTTTCTCTCTCCCTCCGCCATTCCCTCCCTCTCTCTTCCCCTCCTTTTCTCTCTATAAATATAAACAGAGTTCTGCAAACAGATTTCTCACAACAATCCCTGCTAACACCACTATCAAACAAATGAACTGGTATGAACTACAGCTGCTGTATTCTATTACAAGTATTCTAAATTAATTAAATATTTCAAACCCCAAGGCCTATCTAAAATATGTATTCATCTTTATATTCAATTAATCTATATGCTCCCTTAGCTCCTCAAAATACAAACAACTAAGATCTAAGATAATGACACAAACATCAAGTTGGAATTTGTACAGAGACACCATAGCCATGCAGTAACAATGAACATTAAGTAAATAGCAGTAACACCAGAACCCTTGTAATTCGATAAGAGCAAGGATTTATAATAAATTTTTGGGAAAATCAGCTTTTTGATAAAGTGATGATTATTTTCCCTTCCAAGTTACTCTTTGAATGATAAATTTTCTTTAGAAAAGCAAGACAACTGTTCACAAAGGCTCCATTCACATTTTTATGTACATAATACACAGGAACATTCTAATACATGTACATAAATTGAACAAAGACATTCCACCCACCTCCCATTTGCATAGAATAGTGTCTGAATCAGACTTGACATTTGAAATGTTCTGATTTTAAGAACTGTATCTTGAAAGGGTGGCCTTTGATTGGAATAAGTAGACAGTTTTACATGTGTGCATGTCTGCTGGTGTATAAGTTTGAATTCTATTGCTAAATCTTGCCTTTAATGATTAATCTGGTAATGTCAATGATTTTTCTCATATATACTTTGCATGCAAATAAGAAAGCATAAATAAATGGAATACTGTTTCTTAATGTTATGTATGCAGAGTTTGAAATGATTGGTTATTGAAGTAAAGTGTTTGAAATCATTGGTTGTAAAAGTGCAGGAAAACCCTGCACTCTGATTGGCTGGCAGCCACGGCAGCCGGCTATAAATAGCTGCCGCGGCTGAGCCATTCGGGTCCGTTCTGAGCTGAAAGTCACAATAAATAAGAGCTGAAGCACTCCGCGTCTTGTCTCTCTATGCGAACTGGCGACGAAGGTGGGATCTTCCCAAGGAGAAGACAACGCGGAACAGAGAAGAGCGAGATGGCTGCGCTGAACATCCCCCCAGCACTGTTCGACCCGAAGAACGAAGACTGGGAATCATATGCAGATCGTTTTCAGATGTTTTTAGAAGGAAATGACTTGGCTTTGATTTCTGAGCAGCGGAAGAGAGCGGTTTTTCTAATGTACTGCGGTCCAGCAGTATTCAAGATGGCCAAGGCATTGGCAGCTCCAGCAGATGTGAAGGAAATGTCATGGGCTGACCTGGAGAGACTCTTGAGGGCACACTACACGCCCCAAGTATCGTGCCTCATTAGAAGACATGAGTTTTACCGCCGCGTCAGGGTGATGATGAAAGCATCAGTGACTTCGTGGCAAGTCTAAGGAATATTGGGGGTGCCTGCGAATTCAGCGTGATAGAGGAGGCCATGCGCGATCGTTTCGTATTAGGCCTGAAAGACAAAGTTTTACAGAGCAAATTACTCATGAAACCAAAAATTACGCTGAAGGAAGCCATCAATGAAGCAATCTCAGCAGAAGCTACAAAGAATTCAGCTGCCACAATGAGGAAGATGAGCAAAACATTGTCCCATTCTGAGGGTGAAAAGACCACAACTACACATTTTGATGAGCTTGAATCTGGGTCAGAATACAGCGAGAGGAAGAAGAGATTAACAGACTCAGAATGGAGCAGAAACGGAACAACTTGGAAAAAAGGCGAGAGTTCCATTGCATGGTTGTGGGGAAACCACCCATGCACTGAATGCAAGTTCTTGGACGCCATTTGCCTCCGCTGCGAAAAAAGAGGGCACATTGCAAGAGTCTGCAAATCATCTAGAACTCCACCACACAGAAGGAAGTTTGCTTCAAACAACAAAGAAAGAGAAGTCAAACCAAACAACGCCAGCGAAAATGGGGCAGCACAGAAGCAAGTGGGAAAAACGAAACTCATCAAACTGTAACTATTGGTCATTCCTCTTCATTGAACAATAGGAAGGTGCATGTCAAGGTACTTATCGAGGGAAGACCTTGTCAAATGGAGGTGGACTCAGGTTCATACCTATCTGTGGTGTCATGGGACACCATCCAGAGACTAATACCTAATATACAAAAGACTCACTTCAAAAAGCAAGCGCTAACACTCAAAGACTACCAAGGGCACAAGATTCAAGTAGTTGGAACGAGGAAATTCAACGTGAAATTCAAAAACTACACCAAATGCCTACCACTGACCATCGTGGACAAAGATCGCCCAAGTTTGCTGGGACTGGAGTGGTTCAATCCACTGGGGATCAAAGTGACTGGCATCAACCATGTGAGCTACACTGAATGGGAGGAGTCGTTGAAATCTGAATTTCCAGAGGTCTTCAGTGACGGATTAGGCAAGTACTTGGGGACCCCTATCACTTTTAATCTAGATCCCAAGGTGCAGCCAATCAGTTTAAAACCCAGGCGAGTACCTTTTGCTTTGAAAGAAAAAATCGATGAACAATTGGATAAATTGATAGCCCAAGGGGTATTGGAGGCCACAGATCACTCCAAGTGGGAGACACCCATAGTCATGCCAGTCAAGGCTGACGGTACAGTGAGAATCTGCGGGGATTACAAGGGGACATTGAACCATGTGTTACAACAGAGCGCATATCCGGTCCCAGTGGTTCACCATTTATTGCACTCTCTGGGCGGGGGCACTGTTTTCGCCAAGCTGGACCTTGCCCAAGCATACCAGCAGTTAACAGTAGACAAGACAACTGCAGAAGTGCAAACCATTGTAACCCATCGGGGTGCATTCAAATGCAAGAGGTTACAATTTGGAGTAAGTGTGGCACCAGGCATATTTCAAAGCCTCATGGAAAGGATGCTACAAGGTTTACCTGGGGTGGTGCCTTATTTTGATGACATTTTAATCTCTGCTGAAAATGACACTCAATTACATGAGAAACTTAGAGAAGTTCTCACCAGGTTTAAAAAAGCAGGGTTAAAAGTCAAAAAAGAAAAATGTACACTTAGGACTGACAAAGTAGAATTTTTGGGCTATATGATTGATAAACATGGCATCCACCCTACAGAAGCCAAAGTCCAGGCAATCAAAGAAGCCCCCAGACCAAAATGCAAAACTGACTTGCAGGCATTCCTGGGACTTATTAATTTCTACCATATGTTTCTACCTCAGAAAGCAACCACTGCGGAACCCTTACATAGATTATTGGATAAAAAATCTGTGTGGGTCTGGGGCAGAAAAGAAGAGGCAGCATTTAACAATATCAAGAGACAAATCACTTATGAGTGTGTATTAATACAGTTTTCTGAGAGTTTACCTGTAGTGTTAACTTGTGATGCATCCCCTTTTGGAGTGGGGGGAGTGTTGAGTCACATGCTTCCCAGTGGCAGGGAAGCTCCTATTGCCTTTTACTCTCGCACACTGACTAAAGCAGAGAGGAACTACAGTCAGCTGGACAAAGAAGCATTGGCAATCGTTGCAGCAGTCTAGAAGTTCCACGAATACGTGTATGGAAGAAGATTCACCATTGTCACTGATCACAAACCACTTCTGGGCATTGTGGCTGGCGATAAACCAACGCCAATCATTCTGTCACCCAGAATGATGAGATGGACTGAATTCCTTGCTGCTTATTCATATAAACTTGTCCATAAACCTGGAAAAAACATTGGGCACGCAGACGCTTTGAGTCGCTGCCCACTTCCTTTGCGCACTGAGGACCCTGCTCCTGAAACTTTTCTAGAGACTATTGCCAAGCTTCCAGTCCATGCTGCAGAAATCGCAAGAGAAACAGCCAAAGACAGTTTATTGGCTCCTATTGTGGGTTGGATTAAAAAAAAAAAAAAAAGGTTGGCCACTACAGGATCTACCTCAGGTCTCCCAACCTTTCAAATCAAGACAAACAGAACTGTCTGTTTTAAGGGGATGTATATTGTGGGGTAACAGGGTAGTTATTCCTGCAAAACTGCAGAAAGAGGTTTTGGAAATGTTACATGAGGGTCATCCGGGTATTGTCAGAATGAAGGGATTGGCGAGGAGTTATGTATGGTGGCCAGGTATTGACAAAATGGTTGAAAACTGGGTTGCATCCTGTCCAAATTGTCAGGAAACAAGGCCTGCCCCACCTATCACCCCCATACAGGAATGGGAATGTCCTAGGGGTTCCTGGTCCAGGATTCATATTGATTTTGCTGGCCCTACCAGAGGCCACACCTTTCTCATTGTGGTAGATGCATACTCCAGATGGTTAGAGGTTATTCCCATGTCATCCACCACAGCAGAGGCTGTTATCAAACAGCTTAAGAAACTTTTTGTAATGCACGGGCTACCTGATGTGCTTGTTTCTGACAATGGCCCTCAATTTACTGCTAATCTATTTGAATCATATTTAGCACAACAGGGTATCAGACACACCCTTACAGCCCCTGGGCATCCTTCGACTAACGGCCGGGCTGAACGCATGGTGCGCTTCACTAAAGAGAAGCTCCAACAAATGGGTCCAGGGGACATTACTGAGAAAGTTGAAAAACTACTCAGTATCCAGCACATCACTCCTAACCCATCCACTAATTTAACCCCTGCCGAGCTTTTGATGGGTAGAAAACTCAAGTCTACACTGGACCGTCTTCACCCCACTTACGCACCCAATGCACCATTAGATTCCACTAGCAAAACTCGCTGTTTTTCCGTTGGTGATCATGTTTATGCTAAAAACCTTCTGGGTGAACTGTTATGGATCCCTGCAGAAATAACCCAGGTTACAGGCCCAAAGTCTTACAGGGTTCAAACCAAGGATGGTGTTTTATGGAGTAGGCACGTAGACCAATTATGGTCCAGAAAGCCTATGGACTATCACATATGCCCCTCTCTGGACCTCCTACCCTCAACCGTTACTAGGGGGGAAGGGGGAGATAATGGAGGTAGTGAACAAGTAGGAATCAACCCCATGTGTAACAAGCTAACACGACAGGAACAATCCCAATACCTGTCACAGTGCCAGCAACAATTTTCACAAATGGAAAGTTGCACTTCATTACCAGACTTAGAGGATAACACAGGGTTGGAAATGGATTGGCAGGAGAGACCAGGTTGAGGTAACCAAACAGGTTCTAACAGTACAAGAAGCCCTAATAAGGGAATGTTGGCAGATACATTTCCTTCATCACAATGTGAGATTCCTAAAACTCCAGAACCACGCAGGTCTAAACGTACCCGTAAGAGCCCCACCTATTTACAAGAGTATATTAGATAGATGGGGTTTGAGTATGGACCAAACCTAGTGGGGAGGGGTGTTATGTATGCAGAGTTTGAAATGATTGGTTATTGAAGTAAAGTGTTAGAAATCATTGGTTGTAAAAGTGCGGGAAAACCCTGCACTCTGATTGGCTGGCAGCTGCGGCAGCCGGCTATAAATAGCTGCTGCGGCTGAGCCATTCGGGTCCATTCTGAGCTGAAAGTCACAATAAATAAGAGCTGAAGCACTCCGCGTCTTGTCTCTCTATGCGAACTTAACACTTAAATCATATATTCTGCTGTTGGATCAATTAAGAAATGGACATTCATTCTAGCATTTTCGAATGCTTCAGCAGATATCATTACAATGAAAAAATATGTTTTTATAGTCATGATAGTTCTATCAAATTCAGTTCCTTTGCTTTAATGTTATTATTTTTTACTTTGTTACCTTTAAAATCTGTGTTGTCTTTTTACAAATGGATATAGTTAAATATATGCTGGTGCTGCAAAATATACCTTTGTAAAATAAAATACTAATATGTGAGATAGTATACTATTTTAAAGACCAAGTTACTCTTAAATATTGATCTCTTCTTTTATTATTCTGGCACACTAGGTTGGAACACTTTTGTTTTTTCTAATTAACAGAATTTATGCAAAATTCAGTTCCTTTGCTTTAATGTTATTATTTTTTACTTTGTTACCTTTAAAATCTGTGTTGTCTTTTTACAAATGGATATAGTTAAATATATGCTGGTGCTGCAAAATATACCTTTGTAAAATAAAATACTAATATGTGAGATAGTATACTATTTTTAAGACCAAGTTACTCTTAAATATTGATCTCTTCTTTTATTATTCTGGCACACTAGGTTGGAACACTTTTGTTTTTTCTAATTAACAGAATTTATGCAATGGGGCTCAGGGTACTTTCTGTCTATTTACTACCAGAATGGTTCTCTGAGAACAAGATGGGACCAAATTTGGTGTGATTGGAGAAGAAAACTAAGTTTGAGTTTGAAAAATGGCTAGATCAGCTCAAGGGCTGCAGAAAAGAAACAGCCAGGAAAAAATTCCCCAGTGCATCTCTATGGAGGAATAGTTAGATAGTTAGATAGTTGTCCAGAAAGTTGCTCACTGTTCCATTCCAACTGCCCTCACTCTCAACCACATGACCCAGATTAGGAGCATAGCATATGCACTCAATCTCATTCAGATGCTCCAAGAGGGGAAAGCAAAAGCACATCTAAAGATGTTATACCCATGCAGCAGCTAGTTAGGCTCACATAGACACACAAACAACAGATGTGCAAACACCTGATTAGTTTATGGTGACAAAGCACATACAAATCAAGATGAAAATTCAGACCCTTCTATCATAGGAATCCAATGTGAACTGTAATGATCAAAGGGTAATGAAATGTATATTAAAATGCCACATGCATATCCTAGCCTTTCCTATTTCTGCCTTGATATTGTACACAAATATTTGAACCTCATGGTTTAAGTCTGATTTAACAACACACATTTCATTTGTCATCTGTTCAGGTATCCATGGCTCTTAAGATTAATAAAGGGATTGAAAAGTATTTTAAAAAATTGGGTGCATGTTTTCCATACTTTGTCTTCTGTTCAATCATGTCCAATTCTCCAAGACTGCCTGGATAACTCCCTGCGGTTTTCTTAACAAGATTTTTTAAATAAATGGTTTGTCATTGCCTCTCTTCTGGAGCTGAGAGGGAGTGACTTGCTCAAGGTCAGCCTTTATGCTTAAGGTGGGAATGGAATAGAATAGAATAGAATTCTCTATTGGCCAAGTGTGATTGGACCCACAAGGAATTCGCTTTGATACATATGCTCTCAGTGTACATAAGAAAAAAAATACATTCATCAAGAATCATAAGATACACTTAGTGATAGTCATAGGTTACTAATAAGCAATCAAAACATACTAGGAAACAAATAAAGCAATATAAATTGTAAAGATACAAGCAGCATGGCTATAGTCATAAGTGAGAAGAGATAAGTAATAGGAAGGATGAGAAGAATAATAGTAATACAGTCTTACTAAGTAGTTTGACAGAAGTTGTTTAGCAGAGTGATGGCATTTGGGAAAAAACTGTCCTTGTGTCTAGTTGTTCTGGTGTGCAGTGCCCTGCAGCATTTTTTTGAGGGTAGAAGTTGAAACAATTTATGTCCAGAATGTGAGGGGTCTATAGATATTTTCACAGCCCTCTTTTTGACTTGTGCTGTATATAGGTCCTCAATGAAAGGCAGTTTGGTAGCAATTGTTTTTTCTGCAGTTCTAATTATCCAATGAAGTCTGTATTTGTCTTTTTTTGTTGCAGAGCCAAACGAGGCAGTTATAGAGGTGCAAATGGCAGACTCAATATGTTATGTATGCAGGTTTGAAATCATTGGTTAAGTTTGAATTGTTCTTGTAAAGTGTTAGAAATAATTGGTTTAGAAAGTGCAGGAAAACCTTGCACTCTGATTGGCTGTCAGCTGCGGCTGCTGGCTATAAGTAGCAGCCGCAGCAAAGCCAGTTGGGTCCATTCTGAGCTGTAGTCACTAATAAACAAAAGAGCTTGAAGCACTCCGTGTCTGTCTCTTCATGCAAACTTAACACTGGCGACGAAGGTGGGATTCCCCTGAAGAGAAGGCAACGCGGAACAGAAGAACAGCAAGATGGCTGCGCTGAACACCCCCCCAGCCCCTTTCTATCCGACGGCAGAAGACTGGGAGTCGTATGCAGATCGTTTCCAAATGTATTTGGAGGGAAACGATCTTGCCGCCATTTCCGAGCAGCGGAAGAGGGCGGTCTTCCTTATGTACTGCAGTCCGGCAGTTTTCAATATGGCGAAGGCCCTTGCGGGAGCAGCAGACGTGAAGGCAATGGCTTGGCCTGATCTGGAAAGACTGTTAAGAGCCCATTACGCGCCACAAGTATCGTGCCTCATTAAGAGACACGAGTTTTACTGTCGCGATCAGGGGGAAAACGAAAGCATAAACGACTTTGTGGCAAGTTTAAGAGACATTGGGGGTGCATGCGAATTCAACAGTTTAGAGGAGGCCATGCGCGATCGTTTCATTTTAGGCCTTAAAGACAAGGTGCTGCAGAGCAAATTATTAATGAAACCTAAGATCACGCTGAAAGAAGCAATAGAAGAAGCCTCTTCAACAGAAGCTACCAAGTCCTCAGCAGCAGCCATGAAAAAGATTAACAAGGCCACAAGCCATCCTGATGTGGAAAAGTCCACAACAACTCATTGTGAGCAAATAGATTCTGAGTCAGACTGTAGTGAGGTGGAGGAAGGAATTTACAGACTCAGAATGGAGAGGAAAAAGAAAGACCTAGGAAAAAAGAGGCAAGATTTCTACTGCAGAGGGTGTGGGGGAAGCCACCCCCGCACTGAATGCAAGTTTTTAGACACCATTTGCCTCCGTTGTGATAAAAGAGGACACCTGGCGAGAGTCTGCAAATCATCCAGAACTCCACCCAACAGAAGGAAGTTTGCTGCAAGCAAAGACAAAGAATTCAAGCCTAACAACCTCAGTGAGAAAGCGGGGCGCAGCACAGAAGCAAGTGGGAAGAATGAAACTCATCAAACAGTAACTATTGGTCATTCTTCCCCATTAAAAAGCAGAAAGGTGTATGTCAAGGTACTTAGTGAAGGAAGACCTTGCCAAATGGAAGTGGACTCAGGCTCATACCTTTCTATGGTGTCATGGGACACTATTCACAGACTACTTCCTAACATCCAAAAGAATCACTTCAAGAAGCAAGCATTGACTCTTAAAGACTACCAAGGGAACAAGATTCCAGTAGTTGGGACAAGAGAATTCAATGTGAAATTCAAGGGCCACACCAAGCGCCTACCACTGACCATCATGGACAAGGATCACCCAAGTCTGCTGGGCCTTGAATGGTTCAACCCGCTGGGCATCGAGGTGACTGGCATCAATCACGTGAGCAACACTGAATGGGAAGAGGCCTTGAAGTCTGAGTTTCCAGAGGTCTTCAGCAATGGATTAGGCAAGTACTTGGGGACCCCCATATCCTTTAACATAGATCCCAACCAATCCATTTAAAACCCAGAAGGGTTCCATTTGCATTAAAGGAAAAAATTGATGCACAATTAGATAAACTAATAGCCCAAGGGGTTTTAGAGCCCACTGACCACTCCAGGTGGGAGACACCCATAGTCACACCAGTCAAGGCTGATGGGTCTGTAAGAATCTGTGGAGACTACAAGGGGACATTGAACCATGCGCTACAACAGAGCGCATATCCAGTTCCAGTAGTACATCATTTATTACATTCTCTTGGAGTGGGCACAGTTTTGCCAAATTGGACCTGGCACAGGCATATCAACAGTTAACAGTTGATGATGCCACTGCAGAAGCCCAAACCATTGTGACCCATAGAGGTGCTTTCAAATGCAAAAGGTTGCAATTTGGAGTAAGCGTAGCACCTGGCATCTTCCAAAGCCTTATGGAAAGAATGTTACAAGGGTTGCCAGGGGTGGTGCCCTATTTTGATGATGTTTTAATTTCTGCTGAAAATGACACTCAGTTACAAGAGAGACTCATAGAAGTCTTGATCAGATTCAAAAAAGCGGGGTTAAAAGTAAAGAAGAAAAATGCACACTTAGAACAGATAAAGTGGAATTCTTGGGTTACATGATCGATAAACATGGCATCCACCCCACAGAGGCCAAAGTTCAGGCAATCAAAGAAGCCCCCAGGCCAAAATGCAAAACAGATTTACAAGCATTCTTGGGACTCATTAACTTCTATCATATGTTTCTACCTCAGAAGGTAACAATTGCAGAACCCCTACATAGGTTGCTAGACAAGAAATCTACATGGGTCTGGGGCAGGAAGGAACAAGCTGCATTTAACAATATCAAGAGACAAATCACGTCTGATTCTGTACTGATACAGTTCTTGAGAACTTGCCTGTTGTTCTGAATTGTGATGCCTCCCCTTTTGGAGTAGGGGGGGTGTTGAGCCACATGCTTCCCAGCGGAGGGAAGCCCCTATTGCATTTTACTCTGCACCTTGACTAAAGCAGAGAGGAACTATAGCCAACTGGACAAGGAAGCCTTGGCAATTGTAGCAGTGGTCAAGAAATTCCATGAGTATCTATATGGGAGAACATTTACTGTTGTCACAGATCACAAACCTCTTTTAGGCATTGTGGCAGGGGACAAACCAACGCCCACAATCCTGTCACCAAGAATGCTGAGATGGACCAAATTTCTTGCTGCTTATTCATACAAACTGATCCACAGACCTGGTAAAGACATTGGGCATGCAGATGCTTTGGGTCGCTGCCCACTTCCTTCACACATTGAGGACCCTGTTCCTGAGACTCACACCATTTTTCTAGAAACTGTTGCCAAGCTTCCAGTACATGCTGCTGAAATTGCCAGAGAGACTGCCAAAGACACTTTATTGGCTCCTGTTATAGGCTGGATTAAGAAAGGTTGGCCACTTCAAGATCTACCTCAACTTGCCCAACCTTTTAAATCCAGGCAAACTGAATTATCTGTATTAAGAGGATGTATTTTGTGGGGTAACAGGGTGGTTATTCCTGCAAAACTACAAAAGGAGGTTTTGGAAATGTTACATGAGGGTCATCCGGGAATTGTCAGAATGAAGGGATTGGCCAGGAGTTATGTATGGTGGCCAGGTATTGACAAAATGGTTGAAAACTGGGTTGCATCTTGTCCCAACTGTCAGGTAGTCAGGCCTGCCCCACCTCTCACCCCCCCCACAGGAATGGGAATGTCCTAGGGGCCCATGGTCCAAGATTCACATTGATTTTGCTGGCCCTACCAGAGGGCACACCTTCCTTATTATAGTAGATGCATATTTCAAATGGCTAGAGGTTATCCCTATGGCATCCACCACAACTGAAGCTGTCATCAAACAGCTTAAAAGCTTTGTAACTCATGGGTTACCTGATGTAGTTGTTTCTGATAATGGTCCTCAATTTACATCCAACCTTTTTGAATCATATCTAGCACAGCAGGGTATCAGACATGCCCTGACAGCCCCTGGGCATCCTCCGCTAACGGCGGGCTGAACGTATGGTGCGATTTACCAAGGAAAACTTCAGCAATTGGGTCCAGGGGACATCACTGAGAAGTTGAAAACTACTCAGTGTCCAGCATATCACTCCCAACCCCTCAACTAATTTAACGCCAGCTGAATTGTTGATGGGTAGGAAACTCAGGTCTCCCCTTGACCACCTTCATCCCACTTACACGCCCAGCACCAATAGATTCCACTAGCAAAATTCACATTCACTGTGGGTGATTCTGTTTATGCTAAGAACCTTGTGGGTGAACCATTATGGATTCCTGCTGAGATAACCCAAATCACAGGCCCCAGGTCTTACAGGGTACAAACAGAGGATGGTGTCCTCTGGAGCAGGCACATTGATCAGTTAAGATCCAAATTACCTCAGGAGCATTGCCCTTGCTCCTCTCTGGTTCCCATACCTACTGCCTCTTCTAGGGGAAGGGAGGTTTATGAGAGTAATCAGCAAGCAAGAATCAACCCCATGTGTAACGAGCTAACACGACAGGAACCATCCCAAAACTGTCACAGTACCAACAGCCATTTTCACAAATGGAAGATTGCACATCACTACCTGACTTAGGTGCTGACATTGGGTTGGAGATGGATTGGGAGGAGAGACCAGGTTGTAGTAACCAAACAGGTTCTACCTTTACTAGTAAGTCCAAGTAAGGAAATGTCAGCAGACACATTTCCTCTTTCACAAGGTGAGAACCTTAAAACATCTGAACCACGTAGGTCTCAACGTACACGTAAGAGCCCCACCTATTTAAAAGAATACATTAGATGGGTTGGGGTTTGAGTATTGACTGAACCTAGTGGGGAGGGGTGTTATGTATGCAGGTTTGAAATCATTGGTTAATTTTGCATTGTTCTTGTAAAGTGTTAGAAATGATTGGTTTAGAAAGTGCGGGAAAACGCTGCACTCTGATTGGCTGTCAGCTGCGGCTGCCGGCTATAAGTAGCAGCCGCAGCAAAGCCAGTTGGGTCCGTTCTGAGCTGTAGTCACTAATAAACAAAAGAGCTTGAAGCACTCCGCGTCTGTCTCTTCATGCAAACTTAACACAATAATTCCTCTGTAGAACTGAATCAGCAGCTCTTTGGGCAGTTTGAACTTTCTGAGTTGGTGCAGAAAAATTATTCTTTGTTGTGCTTTTTTGATGACATTTTTTATGTTAAATGTCCACTTTAAGTCTTGGGATATGATAGAACCTAGAAACTTGAAGGTCTCTACTGTTGATACTGTGTTATCTAGTATTGTAAGAAGTGGTGGTATAGGAGGGTTTCTCCTAAAATCTACCACCATTTCTACAGTTTTGAGTGTATTTAGCTCAAAATTGTTCTGGTTGCACCACAAGGTTAGTTATTCAACCTCCCATCTGTATGCAGATTCATCATAGTCTCAAATGAGACCAATCACTGCGTATCATCTGCAAACTTCAGTATTTTAACAGAAAGATCTTTTGAGATACAATCATTGGTATATAGTGAGAAGAGAAGTGGAGAAAGCACACAGCCCTGGGGGTGCTCCTGTGCTAATTGTACAGGTATCTGATGTGATTTTGCCTAGTTTCACCTGCTGCTTTCTGTCTGTTAGGAAGTTTATGATCCATTTACAAGTATGGTCAGGTACATCTAGCTGGTTTAGTTTAGTTAGAAGAATATCTGTAATGATGGTATTGAATGCTGAACTAAAGTCTACAAAAAGGACCCTTGCATAGGTCTTTGGAGATTCAAGGTTGTAGGATGTAGTGCAGAGCCATATTAACAGCATCATCTGTCAAATCTATTTGCTTGATAGGCAAATTGCAGGGAGTCTAGTAGCGGATCCGTGATGGTTTTCAGGTGGGACAGCACTAGCCTTTCAAAGGTTTTCATAACTACAGATGTTAGAACAACCAGTCTGAAGACATTCAGTTCCTTGACGGAAGGTTTCTTCGGCACTGGGCTGATAGTAGAGCATTAGAAGCCAGAAGGAACATAGCCAGGTCTCTTGTTTGTAGACTGGTACCTTAACCACTTCATCAAACTAGCTATATTCTATTTCATTTTGGGGAGGGTGTGTAGAGGAATTATGTCATGTCTATTGATATTTTTTCCAAAGTTTTTAATGTCAATGTTAGACATGAACTACCCTACCTGCAGATTTGCAATAAATGGCAGGCAAATCTTACACAGGTGATTTTCTATAGATAATAATGAAGCAACTCTTTTCTTCCCTATTAATTACCTATCATTACACTCTGATAATAAAAAATAATAGTTACAATTGGACAGATACCACATTACTCAACAGCAAAGAGGGATTCCATTAAGTAGTGGAGAGGAACATATTTGTCAGAAGTTTCTTATGGTTGCCCCCCAAAACTGGGAGTTGCAGAGTTGATGTAGAATGAATCTTTGAAGCCAAAGCTCATTCTTCTCCTGATGGTTCACAGTAATGGTCCTTTATTATATCTAATTTGGGCCTGCATAACCAGTATCTCCCCTACTGACTTACACAGGATGGAGAATTCCTAATAATAAAGAACTGCAGGGCTGAAATGTCTGCTAAACTCCTGGTTTCACTTTCTTTCCTCATCAACCAACCTTGGCATGATAATAGTCCACTATTTTGATAGTCTCTTGCTCCCCTTAGATGCAGTGTTTTTTGTTAAACACTCACAACTCAGGAAGTTGCTTTGGGTTGCATACTATGTTTCTACCATATCAAATCAATTTTGAGGGATGAAAGAGCTTACATTTCCTCAGAACAATAGATTAGATTAACATGCAATGGAACTTCTCTTGTTAGAAGATCAAGCTGTCTAAATCCGTTTTGGATAATTCACAACTGCATAGCATTTAACTTAGCATAGTAGCTATTGTTAACAAATTACTTAAAATTTTAGAAACATACTTAAGAGATTCTCTCAAAGTTGCTAGCATTGTTTAATGCTTTAGGCATTGAAGTAAGACTGGGGAAACTTACATTCGAGTCCTGTTAAGCCACAGAAACTAATTGAGTGATAGTCAACAATATCTCTCAACCCAGAGTTCTTTTGTGGAAGGAAAAAATATGGAATAAATGCGACCCTGAACCCACCCAAAAAACAAATAAATAGGATATAAAGGTAAAAATAGGTTGGTAAGGATGAATAATATTATCCTGACATATTAATGCATAAATAGAGGAGAAAAGAATATACATTCACTTTTCTAGGGAAGTTAAGCACTAGACATTTTTAAACTAACTTTTAACTGACAGGTGTTGTGATTTTGTTTTATCCTTTAGAAAGGGCAATCTTTTACTCAAGAATTGAACATAATGACAATTTACTGTAGATCTTCAGATAATGTAATATTTTAAGAGACTGAAACACTATAGAACTGTATAAATGAAGCTTAATTTTTCACAGCTGTGCCCTGTTGCAGCAGATTTTATTTTTAAATACCAAAGCAATGTCTTTTCATTTTCTTTTTTGCTAAATGCAGCCTCAGAAGAAAAGGCCAATTGCTGTGCCAATTGTTCAATGATCAATACATATCCTTTTCAATGTTTTCAGAGGATTGTGGCATTAGAATTATTATTCAGCAACTTGTTTTCTTCTGTTGAGAAGACTAGTCATCAAAAAGATATTCTGTGTCAGAGCCCCAGAACCTAATTTAACTTACATAAATGCGTTTATGAAACAATGAATATCAGTTAGATCCTTTACAATGAAGAGAACACTATCTGTTAGTTTTACTAGGCAGAATAATGCATACAATTCAACATTCAAGAGTTCTTTCTCCATTCAGATCTACTATCTGAAGATACCAATGAAGAGCCATTTCCTCACACACAATGCTATTGTCTGCAATATTTCCATTCCTCTTCAGAAGTAGTACTATAAGCATGAAGACAGGCTTTTCACGGAGTCACCAGTGCAATTTGGAAAAACCAAACCACACACAAATATTGGTGATATCTCCTACCCAGGAGATGTCAAATAAATCATGCTTCTGAATATTGTACATTTTATTTATCTCAGTCAAGCCTTAATCTCTGCCCTCATAGCATCTGCAGATAACTGCCCGGCCACCCTGTTTAGGATCACCTGCTCCCTCCTACAGCTGGGGGTGGTGATGGACCCTCTGCGGGGTAGAGCTAAGGAATTTGGTCAGTATCTGCTGGACAAGATTGTTCGGATCCTGGAGGGATTGTGCTCGAACCTACAGTGGTCTGAGGACGAAGATGCAAGTGGTCTGGCTAATGTGATCTGGACTGAGTTCGATCCTGTTTCTGAGGATGAAGTGGACAGAATTATGCGACAGCTGAGTTCCACCACATGTTTATTGGACCTGTGCCCTTCCTGGTTGGTTTATGCCTCCAGGGAGGTCACGTGCGGCTGGCTCCGGGCAGTGGTCAATGCTTCGTTAAGGGAGGGACTGTTCCCTGCCACCTTGAAAGAGGCAGTGGTGAGGCCCCTTCTGAAGAAGCCTGCCCTGGACCCAGCCGTGTTGAACAACTTCCATCCGGTCTCCAACCTTTGCTTTTTGGCAAAGGTTGTTGAGAGTGTGGTGGCACAGCAGTTTCTGCTTTTCCTGGAGGAAGCGGACTACCTGGATCCATACCAATTGGGCTTCCGGCCCGGGTACAGCATGGAGATGGCATTGGTTACACTGATCGATGATTTCTCTAGGGCGCGGAACAGGGGTTTGTCCTCTGTCCTGGTCCTGTTAGATCTCTCAGTGGCTTTTGATACCATTGACCATGGTATCCTGTTGCGGCGTCTCGGGGGGTTGGGAGTGGGAGGTACCGTTTTACGGTGGTTCTCCTACCTCTCGGGACATTCCCAATCAGTGTTGGCAGGGGGGCAGAGGTTGACCCCGAGGCCTCTCATTTGTGGGGTACCTCAGGGGTCGGTCCTCTCACCCCTCTTGTTCAACATATATATAAAGCCGCTGGGTGAGATCATCCGTGGCTTTGGGGTGAAGTATCATCAGTACACTGATGATACACAGTTATACATCTCCACCCCAGGCCACATCAGTGATGCCCTCTCCGTGATGACCCGTTGTCTGGATGTGGTATGGATCTGGATGAACAGAAACATGCTTCGGCTCAATCCGGCCAAGACAGAGTGGTTGTGCATACCGACATCTCGGACCAGTCATGAGGTTCCATCTTTGGTCATGGGGGGAGAGGTGTTTCTCCCCATGGACAGGGCACGGAATCTGGGGGTCCTTCTGGACTCACGGCTCAAGTTAGAGGAGCAGGTGGGAGTTGTGGCCAGGGGGCCTTTGCCCAGGTCCAGCTGGTTCGCCAGTTGCACCCATATCTGGACCGAGATGCCCTGCGCACAATCACTCAGGCACTTGTCATCTCTCGACTCGACTACTGTAATGCTCTCTATTTAGGACTGCCCTTGCATACCACCCGGAGGCTTCAGCTGATGCAGAATGCAGCCGCGCGGGTTGTGATGGGAGCTTCCTGGTACTCCCATATTACGCCCCTCCTGCGCGACCTGCATTGGTTACCAGTTGCCCTCTGAGTGAGATTCAAGGTTCTTGTATTAACGTTCACAGTCCTACAAGGCATGGGTCCAGGGTATTTACAAGAGCGACTCCTGCTGGCATCGAATACCAACTGCCCTGTACGAGTGCATAGACAGGGGCTCCTCAGGGGCCGTCTGCGACCCAGTGTCGCTTGGCGGTGACCTGGGGGAAGGCCTATTCTGTGGCAGCCCCCACTCTGTGGAACCAGCTTCCCCTGGGGCTCCGTTTGGCTCCCGATCTCCGCACCTTCCATCATGATTTAACGACCTGGCTATTTGGACAGTCCAGGCTGTGCTGACCTCCTGGGGGGGGGATTGACTTTGTTTTAGATTGGGGGTTTTATGCTAATTTGACTTGATTGTTTAATACAGTTTTAGTTAAATAATTTATTATGTGGTTTTAGTTGTGAGCCACCCCGAGTCCTTTTGGAGAGGGGGCGGCATACAAGTCAAATAAATAAATAAATAAATAAATAAATAAATAAATAAATTTAGAAATTATTTAGAAATAATTTCTAAAATCAAATAATTTCTTTTGTATAGTAAATTTCTACATATTTACTGCTTTTCAAACCATGTTGTCTGGTGAGATCTAGAAGAGATGGTTTTCTTGAAATACTGCCATATACAAAGGATTGAGTAGCTAAGGTTGACCCTTCTCTATAATAGCACCCCTTTTTGCAGAAGCTTGCTCTGATTATCCAAACCTCACTCATATTATTGCACTTCTGAAAGACTGTAAATACATGGTTCTTCAGAAGAATATTTGGACATATATTATGCTTTTTATTACTTTTTCTTTCATTATTGAAATTCATTGTCTTTTTAATTTAATGTACTATTTATTTGTGAATATAAGTTGCTCATAGCCTTTGGAAATTGAGTGACATCAATTTATATTTAGTGCAGTAAATAACATCTATTATAATACTGAATATCTTTCTCATTAAATAGTGAGTTTTTCTATCTGTGGTTTGATTTGCCACAAGTACAATCCATTGAACTTACCCAGTGTGGGAAATTCATTACCACTAAATCTCCAAGAATCTCTCCTTCAGTCTCTACATAAAAATATTCAACAAAGGACACTCTTATTTATTTATTTAACACATTTATATGGTGACCCAATTCACACACATTGACTCTATCATCTCCTACCGTAGTGTTTTCATTGTTAAACAGCTGTTACTCTGATGAAAAGTTTCCTAGCATTCAGCCAAAATCTCTTTCCCCTGGAAGAATTTGGAGCAATCTTCATTTTTTTCCATGATAGCCATACGAATATTAGAAGACTTCTATGATTTCTCTTCACTGTCTTTCATTCTGCAAGCTGAAAATATTCAGTGCCTCCAACTATCTCTCAAAAGTTTCTTTTCTATAGGCCTTTTTTGGGGGGGTTGCTCTTCTTTTTGACATACTCCAATTTGTAAATATCCATCCTAAAATGTTACAACAGAACATAGGCAATATTCTAGGTGTTGTCTGCTCAGCTCATAACACAAAGGAATAATGAATTGATTCAGTCTAACATTGCCCTTGGCTTTTCTGCAGCTGCATTATACTGCTGGCTCATGTTCATCTTGTGATCAAGAGTCTCAGATAATTTTTTCACTAATCTGCATTCATTCCTATTATTTCTACTATCCACATGCAGGATATTGTATTTGTCCCTTTTGAAATTTATCCTGGTTTTATACCAATTTTCTGGCTTATGTTGATATTTTCTTCTAAATTTTTTGATAGAATGACTATCTTTTGTGTCATCTGAAAATGTGTTAATCATATTGTATAATTTCTCACTGAATAGCACAGGTGTAACAGAATTTCACAGTACGCCACAGTGTGCCACATAAAATTTCATATAGCTTGATGTTGAGTGATGTACAGTTACTGGAAATGGCAGAGAGCTTTGTATCCATCTAATGGCAGCATAGGCCAATCCATAATTTGTCATCTTCTCTAATAGAATCCCATGGAATAATTTGTTGAATGCTTTGCTGAACGTGAGGTACACCATGTTCGTTGTTTTCCCATAGCAAGATCAATTGGTCTTTCTATGCAAAAGATCAAATTGGTTTGACATGGTTTATTTTTCATAAGCCCATACTGGCTCCTGCCACTCTTTTACACCCATACTTACTATTTATTAATCTGCTTCAGAGTTTTGCATGGTATTGAAGCCAAGGTCATAATCTGTAATAACTTGGTCTTCTTGTTTCCCTTATTGACTGTAAGAATAACATTTATTTTTCTCCCAAGGTCTGGTATTATGCCCATTCTACTTGATTTCTCAAAGATCACAGAAAGAGACTCCAAGAGAATAACCATAAGTTATTTCACAACTCTTGGATGCTGGATCAGAGTCTTAATACATGATAGGCAAATAATACTTGATACCTGATTCCCTAACTTTGGATTCCACTTTTTTCTTTTTTCAGTGATTTAATCTTAGGTTCATCCAAACACAGTCTCCTGTGAGAGAGAAGACAAAGTAAAGTAGGAATTAACAATCTCTGTCTTCTTCCCAAAAATGTTATCATCCTAAAATCCACTCCCACCATTGGCTCATACTTTCCTTTCTTTATCCCTGCTTTTTCTTTTCATCTAGCCAAAAAAGCTCTTTTTATTATTGTTGGTCTTCCTTGAAAGCCTAGGTGAATCTAGGTAGACCCCTTTGTCTCTTCTGCATATGGAACACTCAACAATGCAATGAAGATTCCGGATACATTGGTTTTTCAACCAATGTCTAAGTAGTTAATCTATTCTATTATTACTTTTGTCTCTTTCCCAAATAACTCGTAATGGCCAAGAAGGCATTATCCAAATCTTAGGATAACCTTATCAATTTATAGAACATCTTCACAATAATATTCCTTGTATTTATATCCACATATTCTTGACTGAACCTTCATACTTAGATTTTTGGATCTCCATACTAGTGTATCCTTTGTTCACATATCATTCCTTTTATATTTTCATTGGAATAAATTATGTTTTTCAACTGCAATATTCATTAGTTTTATCCCAATATACTAGTAATTTTTGCTAAATCACAGTTGATATCCCTCATTCAGTCTTGTTCGTTCTCCTGTTTATCCCCATAGTCTATGCATTTGTACAAAGAGATTGAATTCTTGGATCACATAATATGATCTATCTTTCCTGTATTTACATGCCAATGGTAGGATCTCCACATTCTGTACACTCCTTCTCACCCAATTCTTTATATTTGGTACCATATCATTTCTACATTCTTTTCTTCCTTCCATACAAGGTCCAGAATCACATGAACATATTTGTCTAGTTGTCATGAGAGGCAGCCTATCTCTTGCCAGTAGTCCCTGATCTCAGATCTTGGCCTAGAGTTGATAGGTGTTCTCTTATTTATTTATTTATTTGCCTATTTTGACTTGTACTCCTAGTAATATGGTATTGATACATTGAACAGTTTTTTCCTTTTGTATAAAGATAGATGCAAACAATGAATCAAGCAGTTTCACTTTCTCCCTTCTACCCATCAACTCATCCCATTAGTGGACTGATCATTTCCCTGATTTTTTTTCCTTGCTTCTTAATATGTTAAAAAAAACTTTTTAAAATTATTTTTGGAATTTGTTGCATTTAAACTGCACCATCTGTGTAATCTGTTGTCCAATGGCATTATTTTATTATTTTATTTTATTATTTTTCTTCTTTCTTCATGGACTGCAGCTTTCAACAGGAAAGAGAGAACTCTACATGTGCTAAGTGTTCTACAGGTACTGTCAGTGCTTTCACCCCTGCCCAATTCTTTATAGTCCCTTGCAGTATTTTCAGACTATGTCTGCTTGGATCATTCATTTCCACATGGATGAACAGAAGGGGATATCTGTCAATAGGCTTAAACTATCAGTGGAATCTCTCTCTATCACTTTACAAAATGTGTTTCCCAGAAAGGCTTTTCTAGAAAGGCTGTCTGGATTATGAATTGCTATTTGAATTCCTCTCAGGGTGGTGTCTGATCAGCATCATCCATCACTGCTTCTTCAATGCAAAGGCAGGAATCCTTTCCTTTCCAGAAGGACTCTTTGAAGTAGAATCTTCTCCTTGGTCACCTGCATCTGTACCAGCTGTTTTTTTTTATCCAGAAATCCCTAAACATCATCAAGGTATTGTCTTCAAGATGCCGCTTTATTCTTTGAGGTCCTGGAAAGCCTGTTCCAAAAAACAATTAGGAAATATTTGTAAGTTAAATTTGTAAGGGTGGTAAGTTGGAACTGGTTTTCTCATTTAATAACTGATTTTAGAAGTTGTGTGGCTTAAAATATACATACATTTCTGAATGCCATGTCTCTCTCTATTAATGAGATCCACCTTCAAAAACATTATTGTCTTCTGGGACAAGTATATATTGTCAACAAGAGAGTATATAACATGAAGTGCAAGTATAAAGGAACCATCTAGTTTTCTTTGGATTAATTTTCAAGTAATATAGACCTGATAAAAAGGGGTTCCAGTTATATACTAAGGGAATCCATGCAGCTTTATTTCAGATTCAAAGATCAATACGTTGAGAAATTGAAGATTCCTTCAGTGCAATACAAAAGCAGAGAAACTACTTAGCTGTAAACAGATTTTGGTTTCTGATGTGATTAACATGTTACTAATGTCTGTAATTTTTTCTGGCCAAGAAATATACATGAAAAACAGATACAATAAACTGTCTATCTCTTCTCTTTCTCCCTTGAAATGAAGCTGGAAGCTAACTGGTAGCCCTAAAAGCCACCTTAATTTACACGAGCAGATTTTGCCAACTGTTAGTTATTGCATACTGGACCAGATGAAGCTTCCAAGTAGTTTTAAAGAGCAGCCCTATATAGAGCAAACTGCAATAGCTGATACACAAGATAATAATAATAAGACGTAAGATTGATAACATTTAAAATAAGCCTCTTTAAGTTACATTCAGAATCAGATTCCAAATCTTTTAGTTACCAATGTTTTGTTTAAACTAACAATGCTTAATTTCTTACTTTAAAAAAAAACCTATCCTTTTTTCTGTTCTGTAAGAAGCAATTTTGTTTTCCATTTACATTCTATTTTTATTTTTAAAAGTGATCTGTCTCTATAACAAAGATTCAGCAGAACTAAAGAAAGAGCTTGGTCCTTTCTTTGAAAATGCGGTTTTAATTTTATTTTCACTAGGATTTTGCACCATAATAAAAGATACGGAAGAAAATGTCAATAAAGATTTTGAGCCATATGTAGCCATATATTCTTTACATCTCTGTGCACCTGCTGAAGATGATGTCTTTAAAAGAGTGGCATTTCTTCAGATTTCTATTGTGTAAGTGAATGGAGAAAAATCTTTATTGGCTTTCCATTCATTGGTTCCAGATGGGAGTTCAGAGGACATATAATGGAAGGAACTGAACTGATATCAAAACATTTGTTAGCTTAAAAATCAAAGAAATGACAGCCAGAACTTTACAATGCAAAGCTGATTGCAGACAACAAGCTCTGCTGAGTGCTGCCAAAAGAATGGGTTTGTCAGCATTTTAATTCCTAGTTAGTGTTCAATCACATCTAGCATCTGTTTGTTTGGGATGTTTAGAAATGTCTTCTTAATAGAGATGAAGGAAACAGAGGGTCTGAAGCTTAGACTTCTATATTTTAATTTCATACATTGAGAGGAAAAGGAAGGAGGAATTAAAACTATTGTTCCTGCATCGTCATTTTTTCCCAACCACCAGGCTGTATATCATTTATACTAAAATCGTGTCATTCAAAGAGGAAAGCTAAAATAGCTAAGCAAATCCCACGAAGAAACTTGATATTATACTTAGGATAAGTAATAAACCAATAAGAAATAATGTCTAAGGAAGTGACAAATATGTTCTTCAAGAGCAAAACTGACATATTTTCCCTTTTGTGCATGTAAAAAAAAGAGGGATATATTTCATTACACAAAAATGAACAAAAGCAATTCCAAGATGTAAAACAAATATATGTATTTAATTAATAAAACTAATATTAAAATTAGTATTAATTTAAGATTTAAATGTTTTACAACTATAAAAATAACATTATAAAAATTCAAAAGGTGAAAAATTCCAAGATGGGGGATTAGCAGCTGTTAATACTAGTGGGGGTTCTCATAGGGGCTGGCTTGCCCCGCAGTTGTGTGAGCCAGTGTGTTGCACAGGTAAAGCCACGCAGCCAAGTTCTGATCCCTTTGCGGAAGACCAAGAATTGGGGCTTTCCTCACCTCTAAGGACAGAGCTAGTGGCAGAGAAGGCCTTCTTCCTAGACCCCACCAGTTGATATTCTTTGACCAACAGGTCTACAGCATATTTTCCCTGCCTGAATAAGTAGGATGGGCTGATAATATAAGGTGAAGCTGGTTCTATAGGTAACTGACTCTATGCCATGTAGGGCTTTATAGATTATGACCAATACATTAAACTGCATCCAGAATCAAACTGGCACCCAGTGCAGTTTGCAGAACAAAGGTGTTATATGTGCCTTTCTTTGGGCATCTAATATGGTTTGTGTAGCCACATTTCTGTACCAGCTGAAGCTGGTTGGGCTGGCTTTCAAATAGGACTAGTTGTACATAATATCAATAAATGTCAGATATTTCTGACCATACTGAATATATTAAACCTGCAAGACTAACCTCTGTCTATCTGTCTGTGTGTGTGTGTGTGTGTGTGTTTGTGTTTGTGTGTTGTGAGGGAGAAGTATTATTCGTATGCTCTTTCAACATATACTGATGTAATTTGTTCTCTATCCTGTATTGTATTTCTAGCTATTTTTTCAAATATGTGAAGCAAAGAGCACCAGTTTGTGAAAAGACATCTGCCAGTTTTATCCACTTGATCTTTACTTAGTTAATTTCATTATTCATCCTAAAATTTCAGAGATCCTCACTTAGTCATTGCATATGAGAATATATTTGTAATCTGAAAAAAATGTTCCAAGACAGGCCAGAAGATCAGATTGCTTCTGATGTTTCAGTGAAATGAGTTAAATGGCATGTTATGAGATATAGCTTCTTGGAAGGAAACTTAAAGAATATAGCCGGTGAGATAAGGTCAAATTTAGAAAACATTCCCCTACTGTGGCTTCATCCAAATGGAGAGCTTTCCAGGCTTCTGATTTCTGCTTTGAGTTCCTGTTTTGTCTTTTTATGATTCATAGTTTGTTACAGAGAAATGAGGGCAATTCCAACTTCTGAGCAAAATCTTTATCAACCTTAAATGTCACCATTAAATATCTGGCCATGAAGCAAAACCCATCAATTGCAAATAACTCTTCAAATAAAACATTTAACAGTAGCAATCTTTGTTGCCCTAAAGAATTGCTCATTCATATTAGGAATAGGAGTAATTATATTTTTGGGTACTAGTGCTATGATAGATTTGTGCTAGTTTTCCTTGATTTAATCTGATTTACATATATATTAAAGAGGCCCAATTGTTGTACTAGTTAAGACATCAGGTTGGAAATCCAGAGACCGAGTTTTAGTCTTGCCTTAGCCATGAAGCCAGCTGGGTGACTTTGGGCCCATCACTCTCTTTCTGTCTCAGGAAGAATGGCAAGCCACTTCCAAAAATTTCTGTCACAAAAGCTTCAGAGAGCAGTTGCCACATGTCAAAATTGACTTGAAACACTAATTGTGGTTATGGTAGTGGTACATTGAATCAGACAAGCAAGTAGAATTCAAGTAAAAACTTGGCTTCTTGTCCAGAATATTATTTATTCCATAAATAATGTAGCAAATCAAAATACTGTCTTTATTTTTATTACATTGTAAATAACCATATTTGGTGAATTCTTCATGTCTCTGTACATATGTAAAAGCTGGCACTAAATTATATTTAAATATGAGACGTGTGATGTAGTAGTATTTACAGCTTTGGCGGGGGAGAAAAAGAGAGGGATGGTATTATACATAAAGGAGGACATTACAGCAAAATTAATTTATAATAATACGACAGGAAGAATATTAATGGTAGAGGTGGAAATACATAACAAAAAAACTTTATTAGTGGGGATCTATGTGCCAAACAAGAACCAAAAGGAGTTTTATAAAAATCTATATGAGAAATTGATAGAAAGTGGTAATACAAGAATTTGTCTAATGCGGGACTATAACACAATAATTAATAATAAACAGGACTATAAATGCAGACAAAAACAATATCAAAAATGAAACATTCTGCCCAAAATATTTTTTGAAATAATGGAAGAATTAGGATTGGAAGATCTATGGAGAAAAAGAAACCCAGGAGCCACACAGTATACTTTCTACTCCAGTCCACATAAATCATGGTCAAGGATAGACATGATATGGGCAAACAGTGAATTAAATAGGGAAATCCAAGATATAAAAATTTTAACAAATATATGGGCAGACCATAATCCAGTGTTAATAGTTTGGAAAGAACAGATATCGAAAGGACAGAGATGGACGTTGAAGACACCAGTGTTAAAGGAAGAAAAATATATGCAGAAAATGAGGGAGGAATTAACTAATTTTTACAATATTAATAAAAAGGAAGATACCTCATTGCAGAACTTATGGGACACGACTAAAGCCTACTTAAGGGGAATATCCATGGCATACATAGCAAATAGAAATAAGGAAAGATGAGAAAAACAGGATGAATTAATAAAAAAAATGGAAAGTTGGAGAATAGACAAATGAGAAACCCGGATAATGAACAAATTAGAGATGAATTAGTGCAGGCAAAACACAAGATCAATATACTGGAACAAGAGGAGCTAACCAAGAAAATACAATATATAAAACAAAATTATTTTGAATATGCAAATAATCCAGGTAGGCGGCTAGCATATAAGTTGAGAAAAGAGGACCAAAAAAGAGTGATACACCAACTAGAAGATAAAAATGGGGAAATAGAAGTAGACCCGGGAAAAAAGAAAGAAATTGTAAGATAATATTTTGAGGACTTATATAAATAAGAAAAAGTGGAATTAACTAAAATAGAAGAATATTTAAAGGAAGGAACTATTCATAAACTAGCCGACGATAAAAGAGAGATATTGAATAAAGAGATAACTATGAGTGAATTAAAAGAGGCGATTCAAAAACAAAAAAGTAATAAAACACCAGGCCCAGATGGATTCCCAAGTGAATTGTATAAAAATGTAGGAGACATATTAAACAACACGTTCCTAGAAGTCTGCAATGAGGTACTATTAAAGGCTAAAATACCAAACTCTTGGAAAGAAGCATACATAACTCTTATCCCTAAAGAAGAAGCAAATATAAATCAAATTAAAAATTATAGACCGATATCACTCCTGAATACAGACTATAAAATCTTTATGACAATTATAGCACAAAGATTAAAAGGAATTCTCAGTGAAAAAAATTAATACAGATCAAAATGGATTTCTACCAAAGAGACAGATTAGATATAAAATAAGAACAGTAATAGATATATTGGAATACTATGAAAGTCACCCAGGGGACCAAATGGCACTGATTTTCTTGGATGCCCAAAAAGCCTTCGACAATCTAAATTGGGACTTTATGAAAATACAAATCAATAAGATGAATTTTGGAAGTAATAGTAAATAGTAAATAGTAAAAGTTCAAATAATAAATAAATAATAAATAAATAATTTTGAAAAAATGCTCAATGCGATATATGATAGCCAGAAGGCAAATGTACTGATAAATGGTGAAATCACTAAAGCATTCAAAATAGAGAAAGGGGTCAGACAGGGTTGCCCACTGTCACCTCTGCTGTTCATCACAATATTAGAAACATTGTTAGACAGAATTAGGGGGAATAAGAATATAAAAGGAACTAAAATTAAGAATCAGGAATACAAAGTACAGGCATTTGCGGACAACATGGTATTTGTGATAGAAGAACCAATGGAGACAGGCCCGATACTAATGCAAGAAATAAACGAATTTGGGAAATTAGCAGGATTAAAGGTCAATAAGGGAAAAACTAAAATGTTAGCTAAAAACATAACAAACAATAAACAAAAAAGATTGGAAGAGATAATGGGATTACAAATAGTAAATAAAATTAAATATTTAGGAATATGGATGAGGGCGAAAACAATAATGCTGTGGGAAGATAATTATATTAAAATTCTGAAACAAATTAAAAAGATTTGGATAATTGGAATAAAATGCAAATATCGCTCCTAGGAAGAATAGCAACAATCAAAATGAATATATTACCTAAATTTCTTTATCTATTCCAGACAATCCCAATATTGATAAACAATTTTTTTACGAATTGGATAAAATGGTGATGAAATTTATATGGGCAGGGAAAAAGGTGAGAATAAAGAAAAAATATTTACAAGATGATAGAGGCAGAAGTGGCTTTGGGCTCCCGGACTGGGAGATTTATTACAAAGCAACGATATTGGTGTGGATAAGGGACTGGGCTAAATTGGGAAATAAAAGAATTTTGACATTAGAAGGGCATGACCTACAAACAGGATTTGATAAAAAACAGATGTATTTTACTAGACACATAGTACACAAATCGTTGATCAAAAATTCGTCTGTCATTAGGAAGAAAAACTATACCAAAATACCAAGATGGTTTTCAACAATGGAGGCAACATTCCACTCCAACACAATGGATTTAAATAAAAAACTCAAATATTACCAGATTCTAGATACAGAGGGGAGATTAAAAACGAGACAGGAGCTGGAAACACAAGGAATAACGATAGACAATTGGGTTTATTTACAAATCAAAATGAGGTATAATAAAGATATAAAGGAGTACGGAATCGAGACAAAGAATACACAATTGGATAAAGTACTTTTGGGGCCAGAAGAAAAACTGATATCTAAATTATATAATCTACTATTAGAACAGGAAAGGACAGAGCAATTAGTGAAGGGGCCAATGTTAGCATGGGAAAAAAATATGGGATATAGTTTAGATTTGAATGACTGGGAGGAGATTTAGGAGAAAAATTTGACATATACAAAATCGGTGGCATACAAAGAAAATCAGTACAAAATGATGTACAGGTGGCATTTGGCACCTGCTAGACTAGCGAAGTTATTTACAGCGCAAACCCTAAATGTTGGAAGTGTAAAGATAAAATTGGCACATACTTTCACGTGTGGTGGACATGTTCAAAAGAAGTATTGGATTGAAGTAAAAACTGGATTGAGGAAGTTATAAAATGTGAACTGGAGTGGAGACCAGAACTGTTCTTACTGGGAATGATTAAAGGAAACCTCCCCTAAGGACAAATACTTGATTACACACTTACTAACAGCTGCACGAATCTCCTAGCCCAGAAATGGAAAGAACCTATAATGCCATCCATACAAACCGTAATTAGGAAAACATATGAATGTGTGGAAATGGAAAGATTAACACTCAAATTAAATGAAAAAGAGGATTCAGAGTATTATAAGATACGGGATAGATGGTATGACTGGGTGGAACAAAATGCAAAAAGAAGATCGAGGGAAAAAGGAATCCAGGAAAAATAGGGCATTGAAGTGGACGGAAGGATGTTATAGATAATATGTGATAATATATAGTGACCAAGAAGGATATATAGAACAATTAAAATCACAACCTAAACCAAACAAACGGGAAAAATTGGTAATGAACATCGTTATGTATAATTTATTTTTAAAGATAAAAGTGTATATCCAATCTGAAACATAAACCAAACGAAGAAAGCGCATTGCGCACTGTTGTGTATTTGTACGTCTATGTGTTTTTAACATTTGTAAATAAAGCTTTTTAAAATTAAAAAAGAAGGGAAAGAAGCCAAGTGACTCACTAGATATAAATTTTAAAATTCTAATATGGTAGAAATGGAATTTAAGGGGAACTTTAGAAAATGATTGTATGTCTTTTTACAGTAAGTTGGCATATCTGCTAGCTATCATGAACAACTAACATCTATAACATCTATCAGGACCTATCTGGAAGCGATCAGGGCGGCGAGGCGTGCTTACTTCTCCGCTCTGATTGCGTCTGCCGATGATCGCCCTGCTGCCCTGTTTCGGGTGACCCGCTCCCTCCTTCAATTGAGGGGGATGACCCGTTGCAGGGCAGAGCAGAGAATTTAGCTTACATCTGGCGGATAAGGTCGCTTCGTGCTGGCTTGGACTCTGATTGGCAGTGGTCTGATGATGGGGTGGCGATGAGTCTGGTGGAATCTATCTGGGTTGAGTTTGACCTGGTCTCCCTGATGAGGTGGACAGGATCATGCGGAGGCTGTCTTCCACCGTGTTTATTGGACCCGTGTCCTTCCTGGTTGGTGTATGCCTCCAGGGAGGTTACGTCGTCTGGCTCCAGGCAGTTGTTAACGCCTTCCTTGAGTGAGGGAGTCTTTCCTGCCGCCTTGAAAGAGGCGGTGGTGAGGCCCCTCCTCAAGAAGCCTGCCTTGGACCCGGCCGTTTTGAACAACTATCATCCTGTCTCCAACCTTCGCTTTTAGCGAAGGTTGTTGAGCGTGGTGGTTCAGCAGCTTCCCTTGTTCCTGGAGGAAACTGAGTATTTAGATCCGTATCAGTTGGGCTTCAGGGCGGACACAGCACGGAGACAGCATTGGTGCACTGATGGATGATCTCTGGAGGGCTTGGGACAGGGGTTTTCCTCTGTCCTAGTCCTTTAGATCTCTCAGCGCTTTCGATACCATCGACCATGGTATCCTTCTGCAGCTGCTTAGAGGATTGGGGTGGGGGGCACCGTTTTGCGTTGGTTCTCCTCCTTCCTCTCGGGCGCTCAGTCGGTGTTGGCAGGGGCAGAGGTCAGCCCGAGGCCCCTCACTTGTGGGGTGCCTCAGGGGTCTGTCCTCTGCCTCTCCTGTTCAATATCTACATGAAACCGCTGGGTGAGATCATCCGAGGTTTTGGGGTGAGGTATCATCAGTATGCTGATGATACCCAGCTTTATCTCCACCCCAGACCAGATCAGTGATGCTCTCTCCGTGATGTCCCGGTGCCTGGAGGATGCGGGTCTGGATGGGTAGTACAGGCTCCAGCTCAACCCCACCAAGACGGAGTGGCTGTTCTTACCGGCATCTCGGTCTTTATTGGATGTACCATCTTTGGTCATGGGGAGAGGTGTTGCCCCGTGGATAGGCGAGAAACCTGGGTGTCCTCCTGGACTCACAGCTCGGTTTGGAGGAGCATGTGGGAGCTGTGGCCAGGGGGCTTTTGCCCAGGTTCGGCTGGTTCCAGCCCTTATTTGGACCGAGATGCCCTTGAACGGTTACTCATGTGCTCGTCACCTCTAGAATCGACTACTGCAATGCTCTCTACATGGGGCTTCCCTTGCGGACGGTCCGGAGGCTTCAGCTGGTGCAGAATGCAGCCGCGGCTGTGATGGGGTATCCCGATACTCCCATGTTACACCCTCCTCGCGGCTTGCATTGGTTGCCGTTGCCTCCGGTCGCCTTCAAGGTATTAGTTACAACTTATAAAGCCCTTAATGGCTTGGGTCCAGGGTACTTGAGGCGCCTCCTGCCAGCATCACTTTCCAATCGCCCTGTTGCTCTCATAGGAGGGGCCTCCTTGGGGTGCCGTCAGTCAGACATTGTCGGCTGGCGGTCCCCAGGGCTAGGGCCTTCTCTGTGGGAGCACCTGCCCTTTGGAATCAGCTCCCAGTGGATCTCCGTTTGGCCCCTGACCTCCGCTCCTTCCGCCGAGACCTGAAGACTTGGTTGTTTCAACAGGCCGGCCTGGAATGACCCGGGGGGGTGGGTGGGTTTTATTTTAACTCCATTCGGCTTGTTTAGTTGTTTAATTCTGTTTTATTGTAAATTTTTCTCTGTTTTAATGTTCGCTGCCCTGAGTCCTTAGGGAGTAGGGCGGCATACAAGTCAAATAAATAATAATAATAATAATAATATAGTTAGCTGTTCTAAGGTAATGAAATGGTTCAAGTAAGAATCATGCACAAATGGAAAATGTTCATTCCATATTTTTGGAATTAGATTGGGCAGATTATATTTTGCACAACCATCCCACCATCCCAATGGCTATTTCAGGAGAAAGACCGTATTAAATGTTAATATACGAGATCATTATCATGGTATCTTTATGTTAATCAAAATGAATATTTTAATTTGTGCCATATACAGCAAGCTATTTTATTATGAGATTGAAGTCACTTTATAATCTGTGTGAAATGTTAAAAATAATGTGAAATGTTCAATTTTTTTAAAGGACAACTTTTCACTTCTTTTTTAACTGTTCTTATTAACATAATACATTATCTTAGTGTCTGGTTGCCAGAATACAGAATTGTTGTAACTTTACCTTTACACGTTATGACACTTCTTTCTAACATATGGTGAGAATTGAATATTTAATACTGAGTCTTTAGTCACTATGACTTATATATATTCTCATTAGCACCAAAAACTATGTTACTATGTGAATTAGCTCCTGGTAATGTTACAAAGTGAGAAATCAGTTTTAGCTTTAGTATAGCACCTGTATCACATTTAGCATTCCAAATAAGGTTTATTTGATATGTGTTAAAATGTGACTTGACCTAATTGCATTCATTCTATATGCCAGATTCTATTCAACATTGAAGAGCGTGAAATAAACTTTATAACCACCACTATTTATCCATTGCAGTAAATGGTCATTTCCATATCTAACAGTAAGAATAGAAAATATTGCCAGATGCACACTGCAATATATTTTAAACATTGGCACTTGCATTAAACAACTCTTGAGTATGTTTTAAATATTGAGTAAATTTGAATAAACATGCAGTTAACTATATTTATTGTCAAAAAGTAGTTCAAATATAGTCAGTTTGAGTTTTACATCAAATCAAGTGTGTAATCTTAAGGTACATCAGAACTTGAATATATAAATCTGTCTTTCCAAAGCCAAAGGGAATTAAGTGGAAATTATAGAAATATACAGGATGATAAGCAGTGGTGGGATTCAAATTTTTTTACTAATGGTTTTGGTGGGCATGGCAGGGGAAGGATACTGTAAAATCTCCAGTCAGAGTGGTATTTGCCGGTTCTTCGAACTACTCAAAATTTCTGTTACTGGTTCTCCAGAACTGGTCAGAACCTGCTGAATACCACCTCTAATGATAAGGCTACATTTAAGAACAGCAGTCCCCAACCTTTGCAGCTTGGTGGCCCATGTGGGCCACACAAATGGCAGGCCAGTACATGCATGTGCATACACATGCAGCTCATGCACATGTGGCAGGCTGGCATGCACACACGCAGTTCAACCTGTGTGTAGGCTGGCACACACACATGCAAGTGGTTACCAGCCCACTTCTTCAGCAAGTAGAGCTTGCATACATCCATACTTACCAGCCAACCACTCATACAACCCATTTCTAAATAGGCCATGGCCCGGTAGTGGGCTTCGACCTGGGGAGTTGGAGACCCCTGCTTTAGAAGACTTAGTGTTATCTGGAGTTATTGGAAAGTTTCCATGTAAGGCAATTGACACTGATCCATAACTTTGGATCCCAAGTCTAGACACTTCCAGAAGAAGTTGAAAATAGAAGATGTTTAGGGGTTGATGTCAAATGCTCCCTAGGATGCATGTTTTCATAAAGTTTCAGTAAGTATTTCAATAAATATTAGGAAAAGAAATCCTATTCTCTTCCATTTCATTGGGTGTAGTGCAAAGGCATTGGCCTAAAAACCAGCAGGGAGTAGGTTCAAGGCCTCCCTTACCCATGAAGGCCAGCTGGGTGACATTGAGCCAGTCACTCTCTCTCAACCCAACTCACCTCAGAGGTTTATTGTTGTGGGGGAAATACTATAGGAGGAAGAAAAAGTATTAGCTATGCTCACTAGGTATGAGTTGACCAAATAAATAAGCAGAATAAAAATCTAATCATCTTCATTGTCATTATCTTCATTTTTAAGAATAATCATCTCTTTCTTTCCCTTCCCACTTTCTTTCTTAAACCACTTACATTGTGAATTGCATTTTACCACTCATTTTTATTTATTTGGATGAGAATAGATACTAGCTAGAATCATCCCTTATGCTTTGGATGCATTAGGAACAAATTTGTCGCAACTGGCAAATATAATTTATTTAATCAATTTCTGACCTTAATTAATTTATAGGTACTGAGCTCTTGCTTCCAAGCAGATGTCAAAAAGCAAACACAAAGAAGTATACTAATGCTTGGAAAATTGCTTGCTCCAGATTTGATTTCTAAAAGTAATAATGATAATTTTAAGCCAGTACCTTTCAAGATGTTTGTATAAATTTAGATTGGTTTTAAGTAATTATTTTGTATTTTCTTTGAATTAACTTTCAGAATAATAGTAAAAGTAGATTTGTCTTTTACTGGAAAGGAAAACAGTGATGATGAACACAAAAAGAACCCCAATACAGCATAACAAAAAGAGAAAACCTGGTATTCTCAACCTTGGGACAGGCACAGTGAAGCTTTCCATACATCTGTTCAATATCTGTTGTGATATTCTTGTGCAAACAAACATGTAAATGTGTGCTATGATATTTCCAGAGTTTATATAGCATTGAATCATAAAACTGAAAAAATAATGCATCTGATGTTGCACGTACTTTGACCTTTATTGTTTGGACCATAAAACCTTGTTAATATCCTGACTTATGTTCAGTGAAATTTTGGAATGAGAATGCTTTACTTCAGGCTTATCTTATCTTCAGGTCAAGATATATTTGGGATATTTCAATGAGATAAAAAGAGAATAATATATTAAAACAAATCCTTATTTCCAAGAGAAAGAATCACAGGTGAACTTTAGAAATAGGCACAAAAATATCTTAACATTTTAAATGCTAAATAACCTCCCTTCAATTTTTTAAAATGAGAATAACTGTAAAGTCTCTTTGCTGCATATAGCTTTCCATAATACTTGACGTACTTAATAAGTTTATGAATTAAGTTTTTCAGTAGTGAACAATTATTACAATGAAAACAAGAAAATATGAATAACTGGATGGTCTGTTACAAGGCTCTATCACAAGTAGGTAACCATTTTAATTTGCTTAAAGAAGTGGTAGAAAATAAAAGAATTGCACAACACTTGTGAATGAAAAAGAAATATTAATTTCTATGGCCATATCTAGATATTACTAGAAAGCTGTATAGTTGGCATTTATTTCTCAATTGCATCCTCAGGTTTATTCTTTAAGATCCCAATACTATATTGCACTATTGCTTCTTCCAATTATTTGATTGCTTTAACTGTATTTTGACTGAAATGTTGTTACCTATTTGAGCAATTCTACACGGATTAGAAAGTGTAAAATACACATGTTAAACAGCACCAGCAACATGCTTCCTCTACCAGATCTGATGGGAGGGGCAGATATAATCGAGGAGAAGTGGCCAACAGATAACCTGGCCCAATGCCATGAAAGGCTTTAAAGCTTAAAACCAACAACTTTTTTCTTTCTCTTTTTAATATATTTCTTTATTGTGTAGTTGTATATGTTTTACTTGTATAATATAATCTTTAATAAAATTATTGGGGGGCAAATCAGCACTATGAATTTGACCTGGAAGCAAATTGGCAACCAACGCATCTTGCCGAGGAGAGGTATATCACCATCTGTTCTAGAAGTACACATACCTGCCTGCACCACTACATTCTGCATCAGAGGAAGCTTCCAGATTCTCTGCCAGGGCACCCTGTGTGAAGCACATTTACAGTGGTAGAATTGGGAGGTGACTAGAATATGTGTGACTGTGAAAAGAGCCCCCTGATCTAGGAAAGAACACAATCGTACACAACACAAAGATGTGCAAAAGGTCCAACTGCCACCTGCTCTTTGAGAAGGCTCCCCAGATTTTGCATTAGGTCTGTCTGGACATTCCAAGCCCATCCAGCATCAAAGATGGCATAGGCCTAGAAGTGTCAGACAAAACCTCATAATCACTCAGGTTCAGTCTGTTGTTTCCCATCCAGACCCTCAAAGACTCCACACACCAGGATACGATATTCACAGCATTGTTTAAGTTATCATGAGCAGCCATGTATAACTGGGTATCATTAAGGTACTGATGAAACCTCACCCATGGAGGCAAATAAGCTCATCCACCTCACATTAGATGTGAATAAGAGAGTGCACCAAACCTTGTAGTACTCCACATAGCAGGGGCCAAAGATGGGAACTCCCCCACAAAACAATGACTGGATCAACACTGGAAAAAGGATGCCAACCACATCCCCAATCCTCTGAGTCAATCCAAAAGGCTAACATGATCAATAATATTGAAAGCTGCAGAGAGGTCAAGTAGGACAAGGATGGTGCACAGCCCAATCCCACCTTCACCAGAGTTCATCCAAAAGTGTGACCAATATTTGGGTCTTCATACCTACTAAAAAGATCCAGATGATGCTCTCTTTTCAAGCCCCTCCAAACCTGCTCTGCAACCACTTTCTCAACCACATGTATGCATTCTACATACAAGAATTTTAATTAAGAAAACATAACAAGTTGTTTTCACAATTTCAAAGACACTTAATCTCTACTATCATGCCCTATAGGCCTGTTAATAGGGTAGCTAACAAATTGCCTATTATAGCAAATTTACAGCCACAAGCAAAACAGAACAAAAAAAAACATTAAATTGTGCTGCAGTGCCACCTAATGGACTATATATATTGCGAATTGTATGAATATATTTTTTTCTATTTTAACAAATTACATGTAAGTGATATATACCCTACCACTAGCAAAAACAGTCCTTTTCTTAGCAAAATACTCGTGCATCTTTTTAGTACTTCAGCATCTGCATGGTTGTTTGAATTTTAATTAAAAAAACACAGTAGCAAAATTAATTTAAACTGCTTCGCCACGTCACGTTTTAGTGCATCTTTCCAAGATTTTTGGATAACAGTACTTTCCCTTTTCTGGGAAAATAGTAATTACAAGGGATTGTGGTGGGATTGGGGATGAGGGAAGAGAAAAATTAAAACCCTTCAGATATTTTTGGGGAAACTCACAACCTGACCAATTTTCTTGCCCTTCTATATATTTAATCAGAACTGTCTTGCAATATGGTTTAACAGAATAATACAATATTTCAACAGAAGTATCTTATATTCAGCCTGTTTGATCATAAAATTAATTCAAAATGAAATTAAAAAGGGAAACGTTCCATATAATTCTTGCAAATAGTGATACAGATAAAAATATTTGGTTGTTATAGACTGTATCAAAACAATTCTAGTATATCTTGTAGTGCATCTTAAAGAGATGACATCAATCATGAAATCCTGATAGTGTTTCTCTTTTTCTCCTTCTGATACTGAAAAGAATCAAGGCAAAGCACTGAGAAAAAGTAATTATTAAAGCTGAAAATCTTGAGTTTAAAGGAAACCAAGGCAAACAAGCAAACAATGATAAATATAATTATCATTGGCACTCAAAATGAGTAGGAGTTCCTTAAAATGACTTAATAAAGGCACAGTTATAATCAATCTGATTAATATTACTTTAGAAAGAATGGTAGTTGAGCATGAATATGACCCAATGAGCTACATGCAGGGATGGGATCCGACCGGTATAACTACCAGTTCTGTTGCTCTGTGTCGCGCGTGCATGGTGCGAGTCGTGCGAGCACGATTTATGACCTGCTAAGCTTCCCAGACAGCTGAGCAGTGCTGTGTGCAAGTGTGCAGTGGTTGGAAAAGCCCTTTTTCCCTGCTTTTTCAACCGCAGATTAAGGCAGATTATGACTGAATATTAGACAACCGCAGCTGTGTCGCGCAAAGCAGCTGCAGTTGAAAACACAGGAAATAAAGGTCAGGTAAGAGCCCAGGCAGGTGGGTGGGCCAAAACAGCAGCAAATATAGAACCAGTTCTATGTATGCTCTCTGTTTGCTGCTTTTCATAGCAACTGGTTCTACATAAGTGGACAGAACCGGTAGAATCCCACCCCTGGCTACATGGCTGTAAAAAAGGCAAATTCAGGTGTCATGAAGACAAACATAATTCCCAAACAATTGTATCTTATTCTGCTTTGATTTGGTCTGGGATGTAATGTTAGGTTTCAGGGGAAACCAGAGAAATTGTAATAGTCTCAGAGATGGTGAATAACAATGATCAATACTAAAAACAAAGTTCTATAAAAAGAGACTGAAGGGTTTTATGTTTTAGCCTTGAAAAAAGCTCGCTGAGGATGTCAAAATAATGCTTTCTTCAAATACCTGAAAAGATGCTGCTAGAAGAAAGATAAGATCTGTTCTTACACATTGAAGAATAGAGAATATGAAATAAAAGTTATAAGAAGGCAGATTATGACTGAATATTAGAAAAAACTTCTCAACAGTAGGAATAGTAGAACCACCAATCCTGAAAAGTGGCAAATACTAGACAGCCATTTATTGGGCTGTTCACCTTGAATTCCTGCATTGAGCAGAGAGTTGGACTAGATCTTTCCAAATGTTTGTTCGTGTTCAATATATATTTGAGTATATATGTATATGTCCATTATTATTTTGATTTTCTAAATCTTAACCAAATATTAAATATATTGTCCACAATCGCTAGGACATTGGATTTGAATTTATAAGATAAAGCATTTTTCACTTGCACAAGTAGACAAATGAGGAATACGGATTGAATCTAATAACACCAACATAATAAGGCCATCAAAATTGGGAATTTAGCTAAATTTATGCCCATGCTGAAATATGCATGTTTTAAACAAATTTTCATCTTAATCTTCAGATGTTTTTCCATAAAATGTCCTAGTTCTCCCATAATTCATCTGTTGAAGGGTAGCACATAGTGTGTCTTTAATTGAATTCTGAGTCTTTGGGGATTGAGGTGCGTGTGTGTGTGTGTGTGTGTGTGTGTGTATTTCAAGCTGTTATATAATATTGTTGTCTTATCTTACTGCTAATATACTATTACAGTTTCTGCCTGTAGGATAATTTTTGTCTTGTAAGTTTTAATCAGTTCATTACAGTTACGTTTGTTAAATAAATATTTTCAGTAGTTAAAAGTTCCCCTGAGTCTTTAGATTTCTGTTAGTCATTTATCAGATTGCAATATTCCAGCATAATTCTTTGTTTGATAGATCCACTGGAAGAAAATATACACAGGATTGCACGTAATGTGGGTCTTTCTAGTAGAAGTGTATTGAGATTATGCATGTTTTTTTCAAAAGTGTCCATCTTCATTAATGGCATGTCCTATATTTATTGCCCTTCCTTTTCCTGTAGGTCTTACTGCAGCAGCATCTCTAGTATCCTTGGCATGGGCACTGGCTTCATATCAAAAAGCTCTTCGGGACTCCCGGGATGACAAGAAACCTATCAGCTACATGGCTGTAATTATTCAATTCTGTTGGCATTTTTTCACAATCGCAGCCAGGGTGATTACTTTTGCTCTCTTTGCCTCTGTTTTTCAACTATACTTTGGGATCTTCATAGTCCTTCATTGGTGTATCATGACTTTCTGGATTGTCCATTGTGAAACAGAATTCTGCATTACAAAGTGGGAAGAGATTGTGTTTGACATGGTTGTTGGAATTATTTATATCTTTAGTTGGTTCAACGTCAAGGAGGGAAGAACACGTTGTAGGCTTTTCATTTACTATTTTGTGATCCTTTTGGAAAACACCGCCTTGAGTGCTCTTTGGTATCTGTACAAGGCTCCTATGATTTCTGATGCATTTGCCATACCGGCACTATGTGTGGTGTTCAGCAGCTTTTTAACTGGCATTGTTTTTATGCTGATGTACTATGCCTTCTTTCATCCTAATGGACCACGCTTTGGGCAGTCACCAAGCTGTGCTTGTGAGGATACTGTAGCTGCCTTCACTCTTCCTGCTGAAGTAGCATCAAGTACTTTAAGGTCTATTTCTAATAATCGGAGTGTCACAAGTGACCGGGATCAGAAATTTGCTGAAAGAGATGGGTGTGTACCTGTCTTTCAAGTGAGACCAACTGCACCTTCAACCCCTTCATCCCGACCACCAAGGATTGAAGAATCCGTCATTAAAATTGATTTGTTCAGGAATAGGTATCCAGCATGGGAAAGACATGTATTGGACAGGAGCCTCAGAAAGGCCATTTTAGCTTTTGAATGTTCTCCTGCTCCCCCACGACTACAGTATAAAGATGACGCCCTTATACAGGAGCGATTGGAATATGAAACAACATTATAAATACAATGAATAAAGAAAACTCAGTGCAACGGCTATGATGCATCCAAATAAAAGGGTAATAATAGGGCCGTGGCAATAACTTAATTTCATTCTACAGCAGATCAGGAAGCTATAGCAGTGTCCTTAGTCTGACTACCATCATGATTATCATTTGATCCACTGTACCACAGTCTATCTCAGTAAGCCTAAAAGAAGCAGCATGCAAAAACCTCAAAAAATCATTATTTTTGACTGAGAAATAGACTTAGTCTGATTATTCTGATTTTAAAGTGCATTATACAGAATTTAAAAATAAGGCAGGAAGGGTTGAATGAGTGACATCCAAAACACTAGTGAGTGGGGTTTTCTTTCTTTTTTCCTTTTTAGATAAATCCCTACATATATTTTAAGCTGAGTATGTTTGCATACTTATTTACAAAATAAAGCAGCAGTTTAGAAAAAATTGTCAGAATAATTAAATTCATACGAGGCAATGTTACTGTTATATGAATTCTAGTTTCTATGTAAGAAATTAATATAATTATCTTGCATAGGTAAATCATGAAACATTTTCAAATGAGAGACATTGAACAAGGCATTAATAATTTTCTCTACTCTACAATTTATAATCAAAAAAACTATTCATTTTTATTTTATTAAATTTTATTTTATTTTTTAAACAAAAACCAATATTTTATGTACAACTTCAGGGTACTTTTTAACAGAAATTCTATGCAGATGATTCCCTCCTCTCTCCTCAACTTTCAAAAAGAATTGAGAGTTAGGATGGTTATTAAAAATGTAAATTAAATGATAATCATGATTAAATTTAAATTTCAAAAACAAAAAGGAAAGGGAGAGAGGGAGACAGAAAAATATCAAAAAGGTATATATCCCATATACTGAATTCTGTGAAGATTACATTCAAAACAGCAGTAAAAGAGAATAGGTGTTTTAATCACTACATATGAATAAAGCATCACAGAATGCTATAACTTTTTAGTGCCAAATATCATGTAATTACAAAATTAATATAATATTATGGTTTGAAGAAAAGATAATGTGTGACATGTCCTAAAGAAGTTGGAAATAATACATTGTACCTTCTACAAATACAGTCAATGGTGTTTAAGCAAAAAATAGTCCCTGGCTTGTAAGCATATAAACTACAGTATATACTTTATAAATACTGTAATCTATAGTAATGTACCTTATGCACAAGTTTTTCTTGAAGGAGGTAAAAACACTTTCATTGTACTTGGACATAATACAACATTGTGTTTCAGTTTCACAAAAATGTGTTTCAGTGAACCTTGGATTTAATGCTACCCCACCTCTTGTCAACTGACACGGCATCTAATAAGATCAAAAGTGTCCATTTCTATTCTAGATGAAGCGCTATTTCACTTGCCATGTTAAGGTTAGTTAAAACAAATGATTTTCATGTGTAGCTTAATGTTCAATGGTTTTCCAACTACACATATTTCTGATTAATAATATTAAACTAGTCTTTGATTAGCTAGAAAAAATAAAATTAACATAAATTTCATTTTAGTATTTTTTTAAAACAAGTTAAAAGTTAACACAAGCTAATAAAAAGTAAGGAAGAAAATAAACCAAAAGCAAAGAAAAGCAAAAGATGCATAAAAATGCACTAAAAAATAATCTAAAATTTCAGTACTCCCCTCATAGGTAAATCAAAAGAAGGGAAATACATAAATCCAAAGTTTACTGTGGCTCACTTTTGTACAGCTAAACTACACTTTAGCCTTATAGCCAAACCAGCTAACTGTCAAAAATTAGTTTTGCAAATAGGTATCTGGGCATGATTCCAAGAAGTATCTTTTCTTATGTTAAAAGTATCCTTGATGGTGCTTTTGGTTGCATTAAAGGTGCAAGTCAAAATTTGATAGTATTTTTTTTAACAAAAATTGGTGCAAACTGGAATAACTCATGGATTATGTCAATATTTTTATAAAGCAAAAACTCAGTACACAAGTTGTTACTTTTATAGGCAGAATCTTTTCACCTGTAATTCATTCTCTTTATTAACTTAAAGTTTAAAAATTAGTCCATAATTATATCTTCTAGTCCTTTGTAAATTAATATAACTGCATAGTCTTGATGCTATATTAGTTTGTTTCACAATATCATGCAATATGAAAATATCCATTGCTACCTTCAGAATATTTCAAAACAGTGAAAACTTCAGATGAGTGCTTCAGATTTAAAGCAGTGTGTACAGTGGATGCTTTATAATGAATTCTGATGAACTCTAAACAATGAATTAGCATTTTCCAATCTGGAATTCTCCAATGTTGTTGGGAACACAACTTGCAGAAGGTGAAGCTACAGCAGTGGAGAATTGCAGATTGGAAAAAGCCAATTTATAATTAGGTTTAGCATGAAATTTTGCAGATTCATAGTGAGATTATAGTTTGCTCGTTTTACTTCAGTTAATCTCCAGATAGTGGCAAGCTCTATTTTCATAATGTTTCTGAGGTATATTAGAAACTTCAAAAAGTGAGGTGGTTTGTTGCGTTATTCTTTGGCAGAGGTATAATTGCCTATTGCAAATGTCAGCAAGTTGTTTATGAATATAAGCAGCTGCAATAAGCGGATATGTGAAACAGATTTTTGTACGGTTGTATTGACAGAAAACAACTTTCCCTCCAAAAAATAACTACGTAAATGTGCCTGTACTTCAGCAGTCTCCCTTCCAATTGAAAATTTCCTACTTCAATTTAATTAACTCTTTAATATTATGGTATGTTGAATTTGTACTGTTTCAAGCCATGATGCAATTGTATTGGCAAAACTTATCTCGTTATTTCAATAGACATACGAGTTGAAATTGTGGGATCAATAAGCTTTCAATACAAATTCAACATGTATGGGTGGGCAATACTTGTCCATTACTAATTTCAAGTGGCCCTCAGTCTGGTTTCAAAAATGAAAACATCTGACAAGAATGGCCCATCCTTTTCCTGAAAACTTGCTGCCTAGGGTGAAAGAGAGGCAGCATGTGTGCATGTGCAAAACAGCTAGAGGAGGGGAAAAGATGAAATAAAGTGAATGTGTCATCTGACAGTCTTCCCTGCCCCTGACATCCATTGTTTCAGCTTTACCAAAGTTCTCCAAGAAATTTTTGTGAAAGGAGGACAGCCTTTAACAGCACAAAGATCACCTCATCTGTATGTGCTGCATGAATTTCAGCAAAGCTTCTCTCCATCAACAGTCTTGCATTTGTGATTTTTTTCATAGCATGTCTTTTGCATCTGCCATTATAACGCGTGAAACAAGACACAGTATAAGAGAAGAAGAGATTTGAGTTTTGCAAAGTTTGTTCAAAAGTGATTAACATCATGTTTGAATAAGCAGGATGCTTGTTTCTCATTGGGTTTTTTTATAGTAAAAAATATGAACATTTTGTTTCTATTTGTGAGGTCTTCCATGTCTTAAGATTGAACGAATGGATCCTGCATAAGATATATTTGCATGTTTTAGTCATAGCTATCTTATACAGTAAAAGACAATTTATCAATTCAGAGGTATAATTCATTACTATGTCATTTTTCCCCACTACGGACAATTTTCAGAGTTCCATGAAGACAATTTCTTCTCTTCTTTAGCTAGGAAGGAGCCTTTATATTCACAGAATGGCCCTTCTTGATATACCACAATGTTTAATTATTTCTGTCTTGGTATGGCTGGAGTTGCCTACATGATTTTTTGCTTCCAATATACATAATTCTGTTGTAATACTGTGCAGAGTCTACAATACAGTAGACAATACAGTCCATGACATACTCTTCTCTCTTGAAAACAGGATTCAGTTTTTCTGCTTCAGTGTTATGATGTATAATTATTTTACATGATGTCCTTGAACTTATTTCATTGGTGTAATTTTACAGGAATAACGTTATTATTCTACCGTATTCATGTTTCCCATTTCATTTCAAGGGAACCAATGGCAATATAAACTTTCACAAAACTAATACTGGTGCATTCTAGGCAATCTTTTAACATATAAGGCTCAGCCAATGCCTTCCTGCTACCTGCACCTCCTTCTTTTCCACCAACAAGTAAGAAAAGAAAAACGACCAAACTTTTCCTATTATCTATCCTTAGAATGCAAAAAGTGAAACTTTTAATTCACATACAATTTGCTACCATTTTTTTCCTGTTCCCAAAGTGGACTAAACTTTGGGCTAGTGGATTTTAAAGAGGCAAAATTACTACTTGTTTCCACCCCTTCCTCCAAGGAAGGCTAATTTTGCGTCCTAGCCTCACCCACTTTTGGAGAGTAGCTCTCAATAGCTTTGTAAGTACCAGGCAGACCCACAAGCCAAAGGATGTTTCATATCTCTAATATGCCTTCCTGGGCTGCCACCATGTTGACATACAATGGTCCTGTTTGTATAATTTGTTTAACTAGATTGGGACAGGGACATCTTGCATGGAGTCAACCTTGGGATGCTTTTTTGTTCTGCCAATGCTAGAATGGTTTGGGGCTAAGTTAATTTTCCCCAGTTTGCTACATCATATGAACAAGTATAAGGGGATAAACAGAAATGTAACCCTTTCTTTCTGTCTTAGAAAGGTAGTCATTAAATGGTATTATCTAATTAGAGCTTCAGAAAAATATCATCTTTTCATTCTACTATTCATATTTGGTACAGTAAGTACATGAAAGGGCAAGTTATCTAAATTCCCCTCTGCATCAGCAATAGTTCTGATCTCCACCAATTATTTTTGTTTTGTTTATTTTTCTTTCTCAATTATTTTTTAAAAAAATAATAAAATTAAAGGCTTCTTACTATGTTTGCAGAAGATAGGAAACCAGTCATTATTTGACCATTATTTGTATTACTTAGTATAACCAGTTGTACAATTGTACCATTTCTTACAGACAGATCACTACATCAGTGTGGTTTTGTCAGAAATGCTCCTTCCAAATCAAGCCAGTTCAACTTCCAGTTTGCTTCTCAGCTCCATTTCTTTTCTTTAACACATCTACCTCTGGTTCCATTGACACATAAAAACCTCAGTCCTAGTCTTGAAGATAGCATTATCTCCTGAAATACTCTGACAAAGAAGTAGTTGCATTATCTGACTGCTCTGCTATCTTCAGAAATGCTGCTCTTTTCCACCCTTTGGCTGCTATGTGAGGGGATAGCAGGCAATGGCAAACCTTTAAGACCTTTACATTAGTCTCCAGCCCTTTGCATTGTCACTAAACACTGGCAAGAACTACCTCTGTGTCCCACACCTGAAGTTTGCCACATGCAACATATACAGAGACACATGAAGGACCAACAAGCCACATTTGCTCTCCAACAGTGATGGTGGCCTCTGTTTCCAGGATTTCTACAGCAGGTTTCCAGAGTATGCAAAAGTCGAAAGTGTTTGTTTGTTTGTTTGTTTACCATAGACTTCAGCTTTCCATGAAGTTGCTTAGACATTAGTTCCCCTTATCCTAAGCTTCCAGTTAAAACACAATAAGAATCATAACCTAGTTGTGCTTTCTTCATGAGTTTGGGGCTCAGTTATTGTGAGAATAAAACTAAAGGGCTTGAGGTTCCTAAAGCAAAAGTAGTATATAGGTATAATAAAAACTAAAACAAAATAAATGAATAAATAAACTTTGTATGGCTGCTTACATTATCCTCCTGGATCCTCTAGTACAAATAGGCCCATTATTATCATACTCATTCTTTGCATGGCCATGGTGATAGAGCTGCTTTCAGCTGGTAGAAGCTATGATTTTGCAGTGTGAACTTGTAAGGACGGTATCTTTGCTACTCAGAGTTGATGGGATGCATGGCACTGCTATTGCTGCTTAATGGCTTATATATGTTGGCATTCCTAACAGTCAAGGGCTAATATGAGGGGAGACATAGCAGAATACTCAAAGACAAGAGCTGAAGCTGACTACCAGCAAGTCCAGAATATAGAATGGAAGAAATTAAGGAAAATTCAGTAAGATGGAAAAGGAACTGAAAGTTTGTTTTGTTTTGTTCAACAAGAAAAACTGAATTTATTTTTTTCTGAAAAGAAAAAAAACTCTTCATCCTCCCTATGCAGTGCTCCCCAATATTTGTCCTAGTGATTCTAATAAGTGAAAGGGATAGAAAAAATTCAAAATACTTTTGAAACAGAGTTGCTCTGAAGATTAATAATCTTGTAAAAGTCTATGTAAATTACTTTTCTTTTTTCTGGAAAATGTGTAGGAATTTCTGCCAAAGCTCTACTTAATGGGCATTATCTTGCAATTGCTGGTTCAAATGGAAGTGTCATTTTGATATGTTAACCACTATTCTATTACTGTGTTTTTGTTACCTTATATTGCAATGTCTGGCGTGATGCCTTCTAGATAGATTGAACTTCAGACTTAAGAATTTCAATCTGTATGGTCACTGTTCCCATTAACTATGGATTCTGTAACCAAGGCGGAACCTGAAAAGGCATAATGCATTTTGCTGATATAAAATATCTGTAAAAACATGCATATGTACCACAACATCTTTTGGGACCATAACAATATAATATATCTACAGTAAATGTTTGCATAGGGCATCATCAAAGAAACATGAAAAATCAACAAGACCATGATGGGATCTTACAAAATGTTAAAAACATTTGAGATGCAGAAAACAGACAGGGCTTAATATATTAATTTTGCTTACTTGTGAAGTTCTAATAATGCAAAGCCATTTTATTGTTGGTCAATTACATTTCCAAGAGTTGGAAACTTATACCACTATTTGTCTGGCTATGTTTAAAATCTGCATTTTTTTACAGTAGACTACCTCAGTAAGCTTTAATTTTCATTCTTTTTACAATTTATGACATTTGGAAAACAAAATGTTTTTTCAAAATTATGCCAAATTAGTATTTAGAAAGAATAATCTGGAGGAGGGAAAATACCTACCCTAGATCATTAAGGAATATGGAATACACTTCCTCAATGTGAAGCATTTATGATGGTGTTTGCAGGCAGACCGGTTTCTATATTTATTTTATATCTTTTATAAGAAAGAAAATACTGATTGCATCTAATTGCTGGGTCTGAAGTGAAAACTTGAGCAAAATCCAAAATCATACCATCCTTCATCCACTTGGTGGCAGAAGCATACAGCTTTTCTCCCTTTTTAAAAAATAACAGGAATATGCTGGTATCAGAATTCACTGTGTCCTCCATCTGGATTACTAGATTTTGATGTCCAGCTCAATATCCATATAGCTGATTTAGGACATGCAGTTCAAATATCAAGGAACCAACTCATATAAGCTGCTTGTATATGCTTACTTTTTGTCTTAAGAGTTGTATTTTTCCTATTTATAAATTAAGGGTTTCCCCTCACTTTGTTTATCCCGTATCAGTAATCTATTTATAAGAAATACCAGGAAAAAAGTAATGAAAAGTTACCCTTTGCAGAGTAGAAAATGGCCAATAATTTCTCAGCTCCTGTTGTAAACTGTTGCATTTTAAGCAGATTGTGCTAATTGTAACTGTGCTTTTACTCAATAGTTACCATTATCAGATCATCTTTATGTTTATGGAAACCATGTAGATATATTTCCCTCAAGCACAGTGACTTGAGTTGAATGATATTCATGACAGTGCTTGTGCTATGACCTGTAAACATTGTACAAATGTACTTGGTATTTCGTTTGAAATGAAGACTCAAATAGATAATGGAACAGAAATCCTTCCTGTAAATACCTATATTCAGACTCCATGTATACGAACATTCCTTTTGAGTCCTGATTGTGAAGAGTGTCTTGATTGGCTAGAGACCATTGCCTTTCACTGACAGTGGTTAAATGTGCTATAGTAAAGAACACAGTGTGTGAAGTATTTGGTGTACTACAGTACCATAGTTCTTTTGGTCTGTTAAGTAAGTTACAATTTGTGATGAAATGAAATTCAAAGTAGTGCTTCATACTTAAACATTTCTTTGAATACAACTTGATTTTTCTTGTAAAACTTTAAAAGAAAACTTGAAAAATTTTATATATTTGGATTTTGTAGATTTTTTTTATTTTATTGCAACAAGAAGTACCAAATCATTAAATAAAGTACACTGTGGTCATTTTACTGACACTGTGGAGTCTTTTTACCACAATGTTGGCCCAGCCCAAAGGTGGTTGGTTCATTTCACCTGGTGCGAGTTAGCCAATAATCACACAAAGGTGGATGGGAACATATAAAAAGTTTATTTCTGTGCAGAGGTAGAGAAATCAGCTCTGGGGTTAAAGTCTCAAAACAAGCACTCGCTGTGTCCCCTCACATTTATTTATACATAATCTTAGAGATTACATCAGCAGTTTTGATTGTGTGAATATATTTACCTCACCACACACTTTAACTCTTGGCGGGCAGATTTTCCTAGCTCCTAACGGGGGCAACTAGGTAACTTTTTTCTTTCTAGGAACTTCCAACAGCCTCTTGTGGTGCCATGACAATGCCTCATTTTAATTAAATATGCAATAATAAATATGGCATATATATTTGATAACCAAGGACCTGTATATAAGTACAATATTTACAACAATGTGCATATTGTATTTTGATCTTTAGGTCACTCCACACTAGGGGAGTCCTCATAACTTTGTTCCCCTTGGGGTACATGAGACTCTTCCAAGCAAAGTTCTGGCTGCACCAGGCCCTCATTTTTTATTGGCTTAGGGACACATTTTCTGCCAAAGGAATTCTTCAAAATAAAGATGATGAAATGCATCTTTCCCATTGTTACAATCTGTGAAAGAATATCTGGGTAAGAAAGTATGGCAGACTTAATTACACCCTGAGATACTATTTGGTAATTCCACTTTTAAGATGTAACATTCCAATTACATTTTACTGCTATTTTGTTGGCATTGAGATACATTGCTCTTTGAGGTGTCAGTCTGCCCAAACTGTGCTTACACTTATACCATAGACGCGGCAGTGACTAAACTAATAAATGATGCTGCCTGTTCTTGTGTTCATGACCAAATAACAAAATAATTTTCTTATATGGTTTGCAGCAAAGTTTAGTCTAACCTATTCCAATTTATTCATGTGTCTCATGGAAAAAAAGATTCTTATAAAAGCCTCTGTGCTATTAGTTCTTTTGTTATTATCTAGAAATTCAGACTACAAAGCAAATGCAGATTACAACATTCAGTGTGAGAGAGGCTTTATAGTCTCTCTCACACATTCATTCAGACCCCACTCAAAATATACCTGGCCAGACTAGAATCAAAGTGGGAAGCCCCCTATGCATAGTACTTTGTTCTACATGATAGCTCTGATATATTACATTTCCCATCACTTTTATAAGTTCTGGCAAGGTTAAGTAGTCCTAATTTCCACTAAAGTATCATTGTTCTGTCCATTAAAGCACTGAAGGAGCAATGTCTTCCAGAAGATATGGTGCGACTTTCAAACTTTTATCCACACACAAAATAACTTCCCCTGGAACACAGAGACAATTGGAAAGAGCTTTTAAAGCAGCCATTTGAAGTTTCCAGAAAATGTGACATTTTAATGTCTTTACTTTTAGAAGTGACATCTCACTAATGCTAAAGTGTCTTTTGGAGGCTCAAGTCCTAGTATTTAATACTACTGAAAACATATAACATAAACATATAAATTCTGTATATTATTGTTTCTGTTTATTTATTTCATTTATCATCTATTTTGTTTCAAGTGACTCTTGCTTGCTTCCATTTGATTGTTTTGTCTATATGGTATTCAAGGAAAACACTAAGAACAATATTAAGCACACAGTAATTAATTTAATTACTAATTTAATATGTAGGAGATATTTTCTAGTTGTTATTTCAGTTTTATTCAATAGATATTTTACATCACGATATAGAACTAAAGAAAACAATATGAAATAATGCAATTAAAATATATTTGTAAATAAAACAAATAAAAAATAAAACAACATTTCAGTATTACTATCATTTAAGTGATTTAAAAGTGTTATTCAGAAAAAAATACCCAGCAGTAACCATAACCCGGATCTCAAGATATTTGTCAGTTTCCTATTTCACTCCTGGAAGTGCCTTACAAACATTTTTTTTAATAATCCAAACGTTGACTAATCATCATGAAGGAAAATAAACAACAAATGAAATTAAAAATAATGTAAAGCAATACATTTTGCAACAACATAACTTTTTTAAAAAAACTATTAATTAAAAAGAACAGAAATTGTTTTCCTAAATATAAGTACTGGTCTCTTCCTTACCTGTTGGATTACTGCTCTATCTTTTTAACACTTTGCACAAATCATTGCAGTAGTGACTTTTTCCTGGGTACAATTTGCCATGGCAATTATCAAAAGATCACAATACCAATTTGCTTTGTACAATTTCCTTTTAATGACTTAAGGGCAATCAAACACATTAAAAGATATTTAGAAAGAGCTATGTGATAGCCTAAAGGTGAGGACACTTCTCTCCCTCTTGGAAGGTTGAGAGTTCAATTCTAGGCAATGACAGATGCTTCTCTGTTGTGGCCCCGCCTCGTGAGCCTGTGCTGACAGAGGAAGAGGACCTGGATGATGAAGAAGAGGAGGAACGGGCAATGCCTTCCTCACCAGGGCCTTCCTCCCCAGGACCTTCCTCCCTGGCAAGGTCTCCCTCCCCAGGACCTTCCTCCCTGGCAAGGCCTCAGGTTTCTTCGGAAAGCCAAGAGGAACAGCCTGAGAGACGCGTATCAGTACGGCCACGGCGAGGGAGGGAGGAGGAGGATTCCTGGCTTGATCCCAGGCAACGTCGGAGGGAGAAACGTCAGCAGCAATGTAGGGGGCGTGGGAGGGCCAGAGATTGAGCTGGACCACACGCCACCAGGTATAAAAGTGGGTGTGCCTACATTACAAACTCTGTACGTGACAAAGTGTGGAATAAGCCGAGGATTCCGTCTGTGTGCCTGATTTAGTTTCTGGACTTTGAGAATAAATCAGTCCTTCTGTGAGTACTTCATTTCTTGTCAGTTCTGAATTTGGCAGTGAGAGCCTGGGTGACTGCCAACACTCTTATCGGGAGAGATAACTTGGATTTTGGAGACAGGCCAGCGTGACTCTCTGTGCTAGTGTTGCTGCCAAGTTCCTTACCTTCTGGGGAAGGGAAGGGGAGACAGAACATTTCTCTATCAAGGCTCAAAGAGAAAATATATGCTGCAAACTCCATGTAGGCATTACAAAGGGCATCTGGGCAATAAATGCTCAGCTTGATTCAATTGCCCTGGCCCTACCCCAAACCAAGGGATTAGTCCAGGTATATCGTGAATTAAAAGTCAACCCAAACTTCCTTCTAAGTACAATCCAATTAATCCAATTTAAATACTTTTCATAAAAAAGAAATTAATATAAGGTTGATTTGATAGAGAAATCAGACAGCCTCTACTACATTGGAGAATGCATGGAATAGAAAAGAAATCCAAATTTTAAGAAAAATATCAAATTTAGTATGAAACAGTTAAAGCTTACATACTAGAAATAAGCTATAAATTTGATACATTTACAAAAATCCTAAAAAATAAATTTTATATCTTATTCCAAATTAGGACTGTGCTTTTTAAACTATAGTTTTATTGTTAAAAAACAGTTGTATCTGTATTAAAAGATTTACAGGTAATTCACAGCTTGCAATAATTCATTTAGTGAATATCAAAGTTATAGAAGCACATAAAAAGTAACTTATGACCATTTTTCACACTTACGACCATGGTCACGTAATCAAAATTTGGTTGCGTAGCAACTGGCATGAAATTTATGAAAATTGCAGTGCCCTGGGATCTTGTGATCACTATTGTAACCTTTCCAGCCAGGTTCCAACAAGGAAAGTCAATGGGGGATCATGTGATTTACTTAACAACTGCAGTGATTCAGTTAACAAATCTGGAAAAAAGATCGTAAAATAGAGCAAAACTCACTTAATCCTTGCTTAGCAATGGAAATTTTGAGCACAATTGTTGTAAGTCAAGGACTACTTGTACTTTCCTGAGCCATACATGTAACAGTGGTTTTTAAAGCCTACCTTTTAATAAAATTATACATTTGCGCAGGAAATAAAACAGTATTATAACAATTCTTAAATAATACATTACATTAAAATATCATTCAAAAATTCTTCACAATGATTTGCCAAAGTTATTCATTGTCTTGTTCCTCTGTTGTAACTCGTTCCATTAAAGCTCTCCACACATTTCCTGGTATTTTCTGATGCTTATCTATTAAACACCGTAGTGCATGATTTGTCTGTGACGAGAACAAGGGGTGAGAAATAAAAATAATCCATTATGATTCCATCGTCCAATGGTAAATTACATTTAAAATCAAAAGCAATAATGAATTATTTTCAAACTACAACATAACATTAACCAGACATTCAGTAATTTAACCCTGAAATTAACAAATCCACACAAATTCAAAATATACAGAACTCTGTGTATGAAAATTAGTTTTTATCCTACAACCAATTCTTTAAGCACTACAAATCAAATAATAAACAGAAGGACTATGCTTCAGCCACGCTGATCCTGGACTGCTCTGATTTTGTGCTTGTTAAAAAGGAATCTCTGCCCTCTGCTGAACGGCAAGGAATTCTGAAACTCCAAGCTCCACTGAGCACTGTGAAATCTTTAGAATCAAACTATTCTTAGCCCATCGATTCTGTATTAAACCTTACATGCTTAATAGAAATACCAAGTTATTTATCTATGAAAGGTAACCAGTTAATTTTAGAAGACTTCATATAGTTTCATACTCTTTCCCACATTTTCACTGAAAAAAGTGTTGATGACCAAAGACACACAATAATCTAGCAAAAAAATACAACTCAATAAAAGTAAACTATAAGCAGGGTGGGACCTATCACTTCTAGTCCATCTGAAAGTTTCTTGAGACTTTCAGATTAATATGACTATAGACCTTAGGGACAGAATCTTTTTTTGTAATGTTTCCAATATCACTGGATTGTTTCCCTAATGGTGTGCAGCTCTCCATGTCACTTGTATTTTTTAAAAACAGTTTGCAGAAAGATGATTGAAGAAAGAACCAACTTAGAACCAAGGTCAAATTTCCTGACAGTGAGAAAAATTAATCAATGGAATGGCTTACCTTTGGAAATTATGTGTGCTCCATCACTGGAAGTTTTCAGAAAGAGACTGGACAGCCATTTGTCCAAAATGGCAAAGGTTCTCCTGTTCAGCAGGAGGTTGGACTAGAACAGGAGTCTCCAACCTTGGCAACTTTAAGACTTGTGGACTTCAACTCCCAGAATTCCTCAGCCAGCTGGCTGAGGAATTCTGGGAGTTGAAGTCCACAAGTCTTAAAGTTGCCAAGGTTGGATATCCCTGGACTAGAAGACCTGTAAATTCCATTCCAATCCTGTTATTCTATGTTCTATATTCTATATTTTTTGAATGACACTTGACTGCTGAGTTTCATTATCATGCTGTTGATAACTGATATTTTATTCTTTGGCCTCTAGAAAGATTCTTTCTGCTATGTAAACCATCTTAGTGTATCTTTGGTTTTTATATGACTGAACTGTAAAATATACTATATGTTTGTTTTGTACTTTTTAATTTATATGCTACCTTCCAAAACAAAAATAATTCCAAATAATTCAGAATCAATTCATTAAAGAATGTTTAAACTCAGTATCTAAATATTTATACTAAAAGAAATGTGTATCAAGCATTTAAAAAACAACTGCATGTGGAAATTAAAAAGGACTGGAAAATACTGCTGCAACATAAATAGTGAATAAAACACAAGAATGCCTTGTAATTTGGGAACTTTACCTAGAAAACAAATCAGTAGATATTGACAGAAATTCGCTAATCTTTCATTCAGCTTCATTTTCAACCAATTCCATCTTTTTGGTACTGTTTACAATTTCACATGTTCACAATTTGCATGTTTTGATCCACAATTTAAGTCACAAAAAATGTTCTCTGAACATCCATTGATATAATATACCACTGAAAGTATCTCAGCAATTCATCCAGGAATCTTTATCTTAGCCCAATGAGCTGGGATCAATCTATTAATACTTTGAAAGGAAAATCTTACTTTTTTGGCCAATTCTTCTGCTGTTATGTTTGGATCATATGGAATAGGATCTCCAAAATATGTCTGCAGTTTAACTGGAAAGTTTCCATATAGAAGAAATACTGGCAAACGAAGATACTCATATATCGATCTTAGTAATTCTGATTAATTGAAAAAAGAGGGGTTAATAGGATAGCAGGTACAATTATGTATTTTTACTCACTTATTCATTTTAAACAATCTGAGCCTTCACAAATTTGTACAAAGTTGCTTCCTGACACAAATCTGAACACCTCGGAATTATTTGCCTGCTTCCAGTGTCATCTTCAGTTCTGCATTAGGAATTTAAAGCTGCATGGCAGCTTAGTAAAAATGTTAAAGAATCCTGTTGTGGTTCGCCGGCAGCAGGTACAGACGGCTGAGGTCTCGGAGAGCGAAAACTCAAATGAGGGGCCTGCGTATGATGCAGGGATGGAGCCAGGACCATCAGGGAGTGGAAAGCTGCCTTTAGAGATTGTGGAGGCTGGCAGCAATGATGAAGAAGTTGCCGAGGAGCTGTGCCCAGTGCGCATGCATGCAGGGCTGCTTGCAGGAAAGAGCAGCTGCAGCAGCATGGGCAACTCGGGAGTAAGGCTGCAAGGTAATGGCCCCTTCCTTAAGAGATAAAAGCCAGAGGAGAAACCGGAGTTCTTTGCAGGAAGCAAAGAAGTTTTTGCACTCGAGCCTTGTGGACGTTCGGAAGATCTTGGTTGGTGTTTGGAGACGCTTTGTGTTTGAAATATTTCTTAGTAACTTTACCTAATTCTCTTGGCAGCCTTGCACAACCTTGGCAAGGCTCATTCTTATCAGAGATAATTAATTTGAAACAAATTAATTATCTCTTTTAACCGTGAAGGAATGGAATTCGTAAAGAATCATTAAAAAGTTTTTCTGTTACCTCTGTTTCGTGTTTGTTTCCTTGGAACAAAGTTTGGGTCAGAACAGATGCCAAGCTAAAATATAATAAGCTAAAAAACTAGGAACTAATGAAATGAATAGAGATCAGAACAGAAGTAACTGCAATGAGAAGCAGTGCTTGCAATTAGTTATTATATTGATGTGGAATGGTCTGCAACAATTTTGAAAGTGGTCTTCATGGAAGACATCATTTCTAGTTTAACCTAAAAGGACTGGTTCATGATACTGAACAAATAGGGAAGCAAAAGTCACAAACGAGGCTGAAGAAATGGAACAATGTAAAGGTAAGTCAACTAATTCTTGAGTTATGAATGCAATGTAGTTTGACAGTTAGGGCCAGACATCAAGATAAATGTTAAATGAACTGCCTCAAGTAATGACAAGTGATCCCTGCATTCCTTAAATGAATGCATAGGTTTTTAAGTGGAGACTGGGGTGTGTCAGGGTTGGGGGAGATTGAAGGTACAATGCAGGTACAGGCCCACCTACTTTGGGCATCCCCAAGGCCTTCTCCAACCCTGAGACACCGCTTGAGATTCCACATGTTCTTCCCACATTCATTGCTATTACCTTTTACCATAAACCACTTGTGGAAGCTCCATAGAATGACAGCAAGCTGTTCCTCTCTTGGTATCTCTAGAACACATTCTAGAGGGGGAGAAAAGGGGGACACTGCAGCATCCTCACAATCAGTTGTAAGGATGAAAAGAAGAGAATACTAGATCTCATAATGTCCCAGATTTTAGTTAAGCACCTTTACTATACTAACCTGGCCTTGAGTTTTCAATGTTTTTTTTCAAACAATAATCTCTCAAAGGAGAAATATCAAACCTCAAAAAATGTTAAAAATTCTACATGCCCACACTGTAATGTAGTGCAGGTTAATGAGATGAATTTAATTCATCTGGAGTACTTAAATTTAGGTCTGTCTTTCATGTAGATTGCTGGGAACTCTGGACTGAGATAGATTCATATACTCCACAATACTATTGATCTGGAAATAAAAACAGAGGAAATCCAGGTATGTTGCTTTGAGGTGTGAGACAAAGATAAAATATAAAAGAAATAATGGCTTCTTTTATAGAACAGACCAATTTATTTATATATTAGAATATGGTAATAAAAATCATATCCACCAGTACTGGCAAGAAATGTAGCCAAAACAAGCTCTAATCAGAAGGAACAAAATGTAATCACAGATGATTTAATACGAAGTTGCTTACTTATTTGTCCTCCAATTACTCGAATATTTTCCCGAATATTCTGTGTGAATGTAGGAATGATGGGCTGAAAAAAATAGAGTGATGAAAACATACATTAAGAATTTACAGTATTTCCCTTAATTTACTTCCCTCAGAAGTATCTGCTTTTTGTGGCCTGCAGAAGTATCATACATAAAAGTTGTAGAACATTTCAGAAAAACTTTTGAAAAATGACATGAACTATTTTTGTTTCTTTTTTAAATCATGCATTAAATGATTAAAATGTAAATTAAAATTGTTTAGGTAAAAAAGCATGCCAAATCAAGAAAGAAAGTAATGTGTTCAAGAAATACGTTTCATTGCAGTTTCTGAAAATTCATGGAAATTGTTTTTAAAAAGAATAAAAGTAAAACCTGATATCCCAGAATTTTTAAAGCAGAAAAAGGCTATAGTCTGAGACTTGCATGTTTCTCTCCTCTTATACCAATAATGAACTACTGGTTTACTTAACAGCCATTGTGTTCACTTAATAGCTGTGGCAGTCACTTTACAGGTAACTTAAAATTGCCTTTAAAAAGGTAATGAAATCAGGTGGGTCATGTGACTGACTTATTTTACGGCCATCAGGACTTATGACCATGATGGGCAGGCTCCATTAGTCACAGACTATCTATATTTCTAAGCATGGCACACCAAAATAGTTGTAACATTGTCCTATTATACCAATACAATATTTACCACTTTTGTATCAATGGCCACTTGAGCGAATCCTTTACGATTTCTCCATATAATAGTATAATTTTCATCACTGAATAGTGCTTCCCGTACTCCCCCTGGTGAAATTATCAACAATTCTCCATTCTCTAATACTTTTCTACATTCTTCTTGAGATCCAGGCGTAATTTGTAATACATCAGATACAAACTTCATACCTGAAATTCATTAGAAACCATTGTAAGATTACATTGGTATATAATTATGATCTCTCCATAGTCATTATAGCCAGAGAAACATGGAGCAAACAGTGAATAACAAGGTAGATGTAAATAATGAGAAACCCACAAGAAAACTACATTTTCCCACGTTTGTAGCAAATTATCAATTCTATACTTATACTGTCCATTACAGGTATATCTTGAGCTACACCATTTGTTCAGTAGTTATTCGAAGTTATGATGGCACTGAACAAAAGAATGTACAATATGTCTTCAAATTTCTGGCTGTTGCAGTGTCACCAAAATAAAATTCAGGCACTTGGCAGCTAGCTAGCACTGATGCCAGTTGCACCATCCCAAGTTTATCCCATGGTTATGTGGGACCTAGATGACTGAGAATCTCCATAGACATCCCGTGCTTATGTGAAGTCCAACATTTTCACGACTTCCCAGGAGCAAAGTCAATGGAAAGCTGGCAGGGAAAGTTGCATGGACTACACCTTACTTTTCCTTTTGTCACCTGCAATCTCCAATGTCCTCCTTTCCAGCCCCACCCCCTTGTGCTCTCTCTCTCTCTCTCTCTCACACACACACACACACACACACACACTACACTTTCTCTGGCCAGTCTGCACTGACATGCACCACACACTCTCTTTCCTATACACCCTCTTTCTTACAACTCCTGGCACTTGCATAAACACATCATGTGCTCTTTTCTTAGTTTTCCTGCAGTTGAACACATGGAACACATATCCCACATCTTTTCTCAACCTCCCTGGGCTCATACTCATACATTTCATGCCCTCTCCCTGGTATCCCAGAGCTCAATCACACTGCAGTCCGTCCCCCTCCCCCAAATCTTGCATGGCCTATGCTGGCATAACATTGCACCCACTCCCATCTTATATCACTCCTGCAAGAGCCCTGTGTTGCTTAGTTTCAACTCCCCCCCCATTTCCCACTTAATGATTTTCATGCCTTGGGGTTAGAACAATAATCAAGATTGACTGGATTGTTGTTGCTAAGTGATGTGGTCAAGTGAAGTTGTGCTTTACAACTGCTTTACTACCTTGGAAATAATTTAACTAGAATGTGGCTGCCAAAAACTGTGTGATAAGAGACTTGAAATACAATAACAGAATAACAGAGTTAGGAAAGTTGCAGGTCTTCTAGTCCAGTGGTTCTTAACCTGGGCGATATTGCCCCCAAGGGCGATTTTGTTTTTCAGGGGGCGATGGAACGAAAAGGGGCGATGGGGGAAGGAATGGAAGGGGGGCAATATGGGGGATGGAGGGAGATATATTGGGAGAGAGAGAGAAAGAGATCTATATTGGTAGATAGGTAGGTAGGTAGACAAAAAGACAGACAGGTAGGTAGATAGGAAGGCAGGCAGGCAGGCAGGCAAACAAACAGACCTTTTGGATGGATGGATGGACAGGCGCTGGTTCAGGTGAGGTACAACAGTCAATGGGGTGAGCCTGCAGGGCCGGTGCCTCGAACGCCCCCCTGCCGCCTCTTAGCGTCCCCAAGAGGGTCAGCAAAGGGGTGCTAAGAGGTGACAGGAGGGCGTTCAAGGTGCCGTCCGGCCCTGCAGGTTCACCCATTGACTAGCACTGCTCCAGAGCTGGCGCATCCAATGCGGAAGCAGTGGCACATTACGTGCTGCCGTGGCCGCGTTCGACGCTCCGCTCCCCTGCCGCCTCTTAGCGCCCCTCTGCTGGCCCCCTTGGGGACACTAAGAGGCAGCAGGGGGGCGGTTATGTTGGGGGAGGGGGGCAATGACAACTTCCTCAATGGCTCAAGGGGGCGATTCTTTCAAAAAGGTTAAGAACCACTGTTCTAGTCCAAACTCTCACTCAAGCAGGAAAACCTATACAGATTCAGACAAATGGTTGTCCAATCTCTTCTCACAACTTCTGGAAGCAAGTCGTTACACTGATTAATTGTTCTAATTGTCAGGAAATTTCTTCTTAGTTCTAAGTTGTTTCTATTCTTGATTCATTTCCTTCTATTGCTTCTTGTCATGTCTTCAAGTACTCTGGATAATAGATTGATCCCCTTGTGACAGCCCTCAAATCTTGTTACCTCTTAGTCCTTTTTTTCCAGACATATCCTATTCCTGCAACTGTTCTTTTTATGTTTTATCCTTCAGTCCCCTTGTCATCTTTTTTATCCTTTGCACTTTTCTTTGTCTCAACACCATTTTTATATCGTGACAGCCAAAAAGCCAATACAATGGTATACATTAAGTTACACAGAAATCCACTTTTCTTTTTAATAGAGTGCAGCTAAATAAGGCTTCAGGATAAAAAATTAAGTTTAATGTACCAGAATACTTGACTAATTAATAGCAGAATGCATTGTTATTTAAAAGAAGAAAACAATTTAGTTCACTGGAGTTTATCAATATATATCTCAATATCTATCTATCTATCTATCTATCTATCTATCCTTATCTACACATTAAATAAGATGTACAAATAATTATGTTCATTTTTTCCAAACAATTACCTGGGATTGAAAATATATGATGATTAGCAACTATGTGAAGGAGTTTTTTCTTCCTGATAAAAATAATGACTGACAAGTACAACATATCTAAAAAGTTGCTCCATGATAATGAATAAGCAGTGCTGGTCCATCTGGTAATTTTTCCAGGCCATGCACCTCGTAACCTATTACGGACAGAAACATTCAATACTAGTATTTGATATTAAGTTTGAATAACAAAAAATATTCAGATATTAAAATTATGAATCACATGATTACAGGTACATTTAAAACTCCAGAAATTGCCACAGAGACCCAAGAAAATATAAAACATACAATCATACCATAGACCAGAAAACACAGAATCCAGAATCAGAACCAACTGAAAGCAGAAGGCAGCCCCCCCCCCAAAAAAAACTAAAGCAGGACCAAACCATTACCATTCTCATAGCACACAAATGCTGAACCATGGTTATTGTGGACAGAACACAATATATACAAAAAGCCAAGGAATTACTGGAGGACAATTACATTCCAGTAAGCACCAACCCAATACAGAAACTAGACAATGTGATCAAGAGAATCATCAATGACTTAACAGATAACAAATAATCAGTTGGAAGGAACCTTATAGGTCATCTAGTCCACCCTACACCATTTCTGACAAATGGTAGTCCAATCTGTTCTTGATGCTCCAAGTGATGATGCTCCCACAACTTCTGAGGGCAAGCTGTTCCATTGCTTGATTGTCCTCACTGTCAGAAAGTTTCTCCTTATTTCCAGGTTAAATCTCTCCTAATTCAGTTTCCATCCATTATTCCTTGTCTGGTCTACGGGTGTTTTAGAAAATAGCTTGACCCCTTCCTCCCTGTGGCAGCCCCTCAAATATCAGAAGACTGCTATCATGTCTGCCCTGGTCCTTCTCTTTACTAGACTAGCCAAGCCCAGTTCCTGCAACCGTTCATTGTATGTTTTAGCCTCCAGTCCCCTAATCATCCTGGTTGCTCTTCTCTGTACTTTTTCTAGAGTCTCAACATCTTTTTTATAATGTGGTGACCAAAACTGGATGCAGTACTCTAGGTGTGGTCTTACTAAGCCTTTATAGAGTGGTATTAGTACCTCACTTCATCTCGATTGTATCCCTCTGTTAATGCAACTTAACAGAGGGATACAATTAAAAGCTAACTGCATTAGATTTTTTGGGTGCTGCTGCACACTGCTGGCTCATATTTAGCTGGTTGTCCACTAAGACTCCAAGATCCCTCTCACAGTTACTGCTATTGATCTTGGTTTCATCCAGTCTGTATGTGTACTTTTGGTTTTTCTTGCCTAAGTGTTGGACTTCACTTTCTCTACATTGAATTTCATTTTGTTAGATACGGCCCAGTGTTCTAGCCTGTCAAGATCCATCTGGATCTTCAGCCTATCTTCTTGGGTGTTAGCTATTCCTGCCAGCTTAGTAAAATCTGCAAATTTAGTAAGTTCCTCTTCTATTCCCTCATCTAAGTCATTAATGAAGATATTGAAGAGTAATGGACCTAAGACAGAACCTTGTGGCACTCCACTGCTTACTTCCCTCCATTTAGACTTAGACCCATTAAGGACTACTCATTGAGTATGGTTTGTCAGCCATTTGTGAGTCCATCTAGTGGTGGTACTATCTATTCCACTTTTTTCTAGCTTACCAAGAAGTAGGTTGTGGTTTACTTTGTTGAATGCCTTGCTGAAATCTAAATATATTATGTCCACAGTATTTTGCTGGTCTACTAATTTAGTCACTATGAATGAAGAATGAAATAAGATTGGTTTGGCATGATCTGTTTTTAACAAACCTGTGCTGACTGCTAGTTATTACTTGTTTCTAGATGTTGGCAGATCTGTTTTTTAACTATCTTTTCCAGTATCTTCCCAGATACTTAAGTAAGAAAGGTCAAATCACAAAAGAAGAACAGTATGACCCCCTTGTCATAATAAAAAAGGAACAATTACGGAAGTCACATGAAACAATCAACCACACTTTTAAAGGAATACAATTCACAAAAAGCAACCACACTATCCTTCCTGCATATCCTCAACAGCAGAGGCAAATTAGAAATACAACTCAACCGAGGAACAACCCACACTCAACAAGTGTTCCATTATTAAAGTAACAACTCAACTTCCCACAAGATAAGCTTCATAAGAACATTATTCACATGAGTGTAAATGCATTGCAGCAACTCAGAAGACCCCCAAAAAAGAAAGCAGACCACCTATACAAAATGGATACCCACATAACTTTATCAAAAAGTCCCTGGCCACTCAAACTTTTGCAGCACAATTAACGCAAACTATCAAAAGGATAAATCTACCATATAGATATCTGATACACAGCCAACCAACTATTACAAAAAATGGCATCACTATAGCATACAAGCCAACTAAAGCTCTCCAAACATCTCAGGCAAACCAAAGACCCAGTACCCAAGAAATAATAAAACAGGAACCCACAACATACAGTAGGAAGATTGTAACAGCCACTATGTAAGGCAGAAGGCAGAAAACTCACAGAACATATCCATGAACAACCAGCAATCAGAAGTTGTGATGAAAATTCCTTAATCCCATAACAGATGGGCAAGATCAACCATAATTTCAACTGGAAAATTATGACCATGCCAGAAAAAGGCAAATACAAAAACACCACATAATCCCTGGAAACTTGGAATTCAGAAATATCATCCATTAATCAACATAGAGATAAAGCACATTTTTAACTTTATATTATTAACCTTATAGAACATTGTTAATTGAATAATGTACAAGTGGTGAAAATAAAAAAGGAAGGTGTTTTCTAGAAAATAAACTATCATGTTTAAGAATATAATTCCTATTCATCCCAGCTAATTACACTGATGAGAACTATAGAACCAATTAACTGAAGGATAATATTGAGAAACGGTAAGTCTATATTATATACATAGTAAGCATTCCCCAAACATTAAGATTCAGAACAATATAAAATGATATGACACTAAAAGCAATACTTTCCAAATTCCAGGAAAATGGAAATGTGCACCATTAAATTACCCATTGACTTAATATTTGCCCTTAAGTGTGAGGATAATTTAGTTCACAACTCTCATGCATAAGAAGAATGGTAGGATGCTTACCATTCCATATTCTTGCGTGAACATACCATGCAGTTGCCAACAATTGTTTTACATCATTTGAGAAATCATTCAAACCTTCATTTAGGTTTGTCTTTCTTTTGTAAATATAGACAAAAATAACACTAATAAAAAAGAAAAGGAAAATAACCAATGGAAGCAGAAAACCTATAAGTAGTAGTACAAGGAGGAATGTGATCAGGTAATTCAGGTATTCTTCCAAGTGTTCCACTCCAGTCCATTCTTCTAATAAATAAAGCAGGCATCCTAAATAGGATGTGGATATTTGCTCTCCACCACAGAATTCTTTTTGGATTATCATGTTCTCTTTAAAAAGGAAATAAAACATAAAGAAATTTAAACATTTTGACTGTCATATACTTGCTCTGCTAATTTCATTTTCAACTCTTCATTTGAACCATCAGACATTTTTCACTAGTGAGAACACAACAGGGCAAACCTATGTATATAGCTTGAAAACTGAGCTAGATTAAATATAATACAATTTAATAAAAAAAATTCCCGGCAAATGAATATAGAATTGCTATCTTCGGTAGTAAACAACATAAACTGCAGTCGTTGCCAAGCAATTCTTACCTGAGAAAAAAAATAATCTGGAATTTTGACATATTTGCTTAGCTCTTGATACTAATTCACGTGCTACTGAGTAGAGTACAAAGTTTTCTAAAATATTTTGTGTAAAGCTTTCTTGTAACATCCAGAATACTATATAAAAAGTAAACTCCATACCCCTACAAAGGTGAGAACAAAGCTTTAAAAAAATGCATGTATACATGCAATACTTCAATTCATGCAAGGCAAAGCTGTAAAACCCTCAAAAGGAGACTGAATTGGTGATATGTTCGTTGTTCTTGAGATGCCCTCCTATCACTTCCCATCATTTTCTCAATCTATAAGAGTTTGAAAAGGTTGCTGCTTTGCAGCAAAACCACAAAGAATCCTGAGGCACCTTAAAGATTTCCAAATTATTACCACATAATATTTGGTGGGCTACAATCTATGAGAGGCAACATCAGTCAAGGTCAGTTATGATCTGCAGAAAACTATAAATAACACCTTTGTTTATGGTTGGCATGTTTTGGACAAAGGCTGGATTGCCACCTGTCAGGAATTCTTTGAGGAATTTTTGCATGGAACAGGAAGCTATAAGATTCCTTCTGATAGATGCAGTTACTAGGAGTCAAACTGATTCAAAGGTCCACCAGAACATCTGAGATTACTGGCTGTACCTGCTCACTGGGAAGAAGTAATCTGGCAACACATCAGGAGGTAACAGCTGGTTTATGGATATGCTTAATTTCGAGAAAGGAAGATGTTCAGGTATAGCTTCTCCTTCAAAAACCTATCTGGTACTAATTTTCCCCCAGGTTTACCTCTCCTGAAAAGGAGTAGATTCCCATTTTAATATTAAAACTGGGGCAAGCTGAGAAGGAGAAAGGGCTTCTATTGTTTTTTCTTTGATCCTACCAAAGTCCTACCAAAAGTAAGGCCTGCAAAGCTTTGAAAGTGACCGTTTCTTCACACCAGCATCCGGAGGATTACTCTCTCAGCGGCAGGGGAAGAACACCCTCGGGACTCTCGCCTTTACAACGAATGTTCCTGCGAGCCTTCAAGAAGCAGAGCCGCCTCCCGTCAGGTTGTATCGGCAGGATTTTCTTCCGACCGGGGAGTAGGGAACCACAGAGAAGAGCTTCAGGACAGACGGACAGGAAAAGGTCCGGAGCTCCGCGGGAATCAAGGGTGGGGCTTTGGTCACAGAGCCGCCGCCGGTCAGCCAAAAACAACCCAATGCCAGTGCTGTCCTCCTCACCGGCCAGCATTCACTAACCCGGTTCAGTCCAACCAGGAAGACCGGCCCGTCCGACTCCCTCGCTCTCTTTCAAAGGCAGCAAACGCTTCGCCGTCCGGAAGACCCGAGCTTCTCTTCCTCACGCCTCTTATCCTATAGCGCCTCCAAGTTCCTGGCTGCAGCACCACCATAAGCAGAACGTAAGAAACCTATTGTTTTTCTACAAAGGGAGGCGGGGGCGGAGTGAAAGCAGCCTTAAGTCTGACCTAATTAAATGAACGAATAACCCCGATATCTCGCCTTTCCCCAGACAGCACACCAATTTTCCTCATTCCGGTTGTTTGCTTCTGCAAAGTTGTTGGCGCCGCCCTGTTGGGCCACAGATGAAATGACAGCATGACAAATCGTGTTGCCGGAACCCGCCAATCCGTGAACTCGAACTGTTTAAGTTCGGCCTATTTTAGCTAAAAGAGTTGTGCAATCGCAGTCTGACTCAGCCAAAGTGTTAACTGTAATTCCATAATCAAATCACGTTGCCACCCTAATTTCAGTTTCGTTGGGTCATCGTTTAAGACGTTTTTACTCTAAACGGGTCTATAGAATGACGTGGGCGAGCAAAATAAGCTGGGAGGTATTTTCAAGTTCCTACCTGTTTCCCCACTGAATTAGCTTGTTGGAAGCTTGCAGGAAAAAAAAAGAAGCATCTGCTGGTGGATGATCTCTGGCGGGCTGGGGATAAGGGTTATTCCTCAATCCTGGTCCTTTTAGACCTCTCAGCGGCTTTCGATACCACTGACCATGGTATCTTACTGCAACGCCTCGGGTTGGGAGTGGGAGGCACTGTTTTACGGTGGTTCTCTTACCTCTTGGGTCGCTCCAGTTGGTGTTGGCAGGGGGACAGAGGTCAACCCCGAGGCTCCTCTCTTGTGGGGTGCCCCAGGGGTCGGTCCTCTCTCCCCTTTTGTTCAACATCTATATGAAACAGCTGGGTGAGATCATCCGTGGTTTTGGGGTGAGGTATCATCAATATGCTGATGATACTCAGCTTTTTATCTCCACCCCAGACCAACCCAGTGATACCCTCGACGTGATGTCCCGATGCCTGGAAGCGGTACGGGTCTGGATGGGGAGGAACAGGCTTCGACTCAACCCGGCCAAGACCGAGTGGCTGTACATACCGGCATCTCGGATTGTCCAGGATGTTCCATCTTTGGTTGTGGGGGGAGAGGTGTTACCCCCCCGCAGAGAGGGTGCGCAGCTTGGGTGTCCTCCTGGATGCATGGCTCAGCTTAGAGGAGCAGGTGGGAGCCATGGCCGGAGGGCATTTGCTCAGGTTTGCCTGGTGTGCCAGCTGCATCCCTATCTGGACCGAAATGCCTTACGTACGGTTACTCATGCACTCGTTACCTCCCGTGTGGACTACTGCAATGCTCTCTACATGGGGCTACCCTTGAGGACCACTCAGAGGCTTCAGCTGGTGCAGAATGCGGCTGCATGGGTTGTGATGGGAGTATCCCGATACTCCCATATTACACCTCTCCTGCATGAGCTGCATTGGTTACCAGTTGCCCTCCGGGTGAGATTCAAGGTGCTGGTAATTGCCTATAAAGCTCTACATGGCTTAGGGCCGGAGTATTTGCGGGACCATCTACTGCCGGCAGCGATTTCCCAGTGCCCGGTGCGCTCCCACAGACAGGGCCTCCTTAGGGTGCCATCAGCCAGACAGTGTCGCCTGGCAACCCCCAGGGGGAGAGCCTTCTCTGTGGGAGCGCCCACCCTGTGGAACCAGCTAACCTTGGAGCTGTGGATGGCCCCTGACCTTCGATCCTTCCGTCGCGACCTGAAGACATGGCTCTTCCAGCAGGCCAATCTGGACTGAGGGGAGGAGGTTTATTGGCTCTTACTGGTTTTATTGCTTGTTGTGGGCTTTTAAATTATTGTTGGGATTTTATTTAATATTTTTTAATAATTTTAATTTTTGTACTCTATGTCTTCTTACGGTTGTGAGCTGCCCTGAGTCCTTCGGGAGATAGGGCGGCATATAAATCCAATCATAAATAAATAAAAATATAAATAAATATTTTCTTACGAAGTCCAACTTTAATTTTCATTAAAACGTTGAACCATCTCTTTTCACACAATTATCTTGTATTTATTTTACCTTTGTTTGTTCATTTATTATTCAAAATGTCTGCTTAAGTCTAATCTGAAGACTACTGCACTGTCTGCTACATCGAGACTCTGCAAGTTGTAATGGAAAGGGGCCACATTAATAAATTTAAAACTATTGGTTGTCTGCAGTGAAATAGCTGACCTGCCAACCAGGTGGAGCTAGCGGAATTGGTGAGGCCTAGAGGGGTTGGAGCCAGTTTGATTTTGTGGTAATGGTGGCAGATCCTTCCTGGTGATGAATTTATTTTTTATTATTAAAGAAAAACACAGGCCACACATGGCTGATGGGCTGAATTAAGGCCATATATCATGCCAGCCTGCTCTACATGCTTAACCAGACAGATCATCATTTTGAATTTCTAAAATTCCTTCCACTCAAAATACAGCACCATAAAAATTTAATTTTTGGTGAAATATTGCTTCAAGATAGCCAAAGATTCCCTGCTTCACAAAACCCCAATAGTTTCTTCAAAGCATCAGAGGGCAGGACAAGAAACAATGGCTGGAAACTAATCAAACTAATCAAAGAGAGAAGCAACCTGGAATTAAGGAGAAACTTCCTGACAATGAGGATAATTAACCAGTGGAATGGCTTGCCTTCAGAAATCATAGGCCCTTCATCACTGGAGGTTTTTAAGAAAAGACTGGACAGACGCTTGTCTGAAATGGTATAGGTTCTCCTGCTTGATCAGGGGTTGGACTAGAAGACCTCCAAGGTCCTGTAGGAAGTTAGCATCCACCGCTCTCCTAGAAAAAGGAAATGTTCTAGTAAATATTAAAAAGGCAGAATATTATATTTCCCTGGATGAGAAAAGGAGAAACATGTTTTAAAGACAAAGCATCTTCCTGCAGCTCCCTGCCCCCCCCCCTTCAGCTCCAGGGTGGTGGGATTAAGACATGGCCCTCAGAACATGATAGGATTACCCATCTCACTACATGGCATCTGGGAAGATTGCATTAGCCAGCACTCAGGTGAAGCCATGTGGTCCAGACAAAGTCTACAAAGTTAGCTAAGACCCCCACCCCTGGGAATCTGACAGCCAATGGGATACATTTCTTACACAGGATCAGGAAACACTAAGGTGGGGCCCAACAAAGGGTATAAACCCAGGCACTCTCAGCACCTCAGCCCTTTTTCCTTTCCTTTCTCAACCTGAAGCATGTGATCATCCTTCTCTGGAGCTCCAGGCCATGTGGTCCTGTTCACCATTAAACTTTCCAAGCAGCCTCCATGTTTCCAGTGTCTTTTTCCCCACTTGGAACTGAACCCAGAAGGATATTTCTTTCAACAGTCCCTTCCAGCTTCTATCCTATTTTATTCTATTCTGCATTCACCACGTTTTTTGGCTAAGAAGTCAGCAAATGTGATCTTTTAGAAAGGGGGAAAGGGCTTTTTCCAGCCAGCTTCTCCGAAAGCAACAGGATTGCTTCAGGATTACTGATACCTTGCATGGAGTAAAATCAATTTGATAGGTAGTCTTGTTGCTCTCAACTACATGATGGAAAAGTCCATAATAAAAGGTAAGCAGGATTTTAGCATAGACTCTTGAAGGACGGGATTTTTGAACCCAGCCTAATTTCAAAGTTCTATGCTGCAAGAAAACCAGACTAACTCTCTTGGCTTTTACTATGGATTTTTCAGCCGACATCTTTGAAGGCAGCTGTGCTGTTTTACAGGGCGAAATAAATTAGGCAGGCAACCCTTCCGCATTCAAAAAAAGGCAATGTCTCCTGGTGGACCTTTTTTCAGGAAACTCCTAGGAACCAGAGGGAGAACTACAACAGCAGCTTGCCACATGTCCAGTCAACTTCCCTGTTGACTTTCTGAGGAAGCAGCAGAGAAGATTGAAAATAATGATCACATGGTTGTGGAGGGCTTGGCAACCCCATTGTAAATATGAATGGATTGCAGTGAGACCAGATCACAATCACATGACCATGGAAGCACTGTAACATCTGTAGGTTCAGGCACGGGTCATAAGTCCCTTTGTTCAATACCCTCATAATTTTGAACAGTCACTGAACGACTGTAAATTAAGGATTGATTGATTTATAAAATTCTTCTTGTATTGGCAGACCCACTCCACTACATATTGCTGTGCATCTCACAATAGTGACTCTGTATGGTTTACAATGTTTACAAACAATACAATAACACAGTGTATGATATAAACATCAGCTAAGGAATCAAACCAGTCTAAAACAACTATTATATGTAGGTTTTGATTAGTGTGATTAATGAACCCAATGAAATGGTTGCATTATTCAAATTCATATGTTTAATAAAATCATAGAGCAGCTGTAAAAAAGCAAAATAAAAACAACACAAAAAAACCCCTTCCCTAAATTTGGATGTTCAATCATATCATCCTATTTTAGCATTGCTATGACTTGGGTTTATTTTGTTCACCTACATCAAATATTTGCTTTAATTAAACTTTTATTTTATAATTTATAATTTATTTGTAATTAAACTTCGTGTGATAGAATCTACCTTATCTCCATTTTGAATACATGAAGATGAGCAGTGTCTAAAACCACAACCACAACTGCATACCTGAAGCCTCTCATTAACTGAACTATATATATCTCATTAAATGCAACCTCATATCAAATTATAATTCACACTAAATTGGACATTTTATTATTCAGATGATCACTAATCATGACCTACCTGTGATTACATCAAAGTCTCTGACTAACACTCCAATCTGGGAATACACCCATGTCTTAAAAGCCTTGTGAAAAGCCACTTAAATTCTTTTTTGCATGCAAATGAAAAATTGCATAATACTTTATTCTTTCATAACCAGAAAAGTATAATACTAAATTAGAAATTAATTTTGATATCCTTTTATGATTCTGAAAGTCATAAGTAACAGTGTGTTACCTCCCTTGACCTAATCATAACATTTGACCTATTTACACCTTTTTCTTTTCTTTGTGAAATCTTTCTATAAAAGGGGAATCTTTCAGAGAACATTCAAAAGGCATCATTAGGGTTTAGTAGATTGTGGTGTTATGAGTGTTGCATTAAAATGATATTTTAATTTCAGTCTTGATATTAACTTATACTGGGTGTCCTTTTTTATTATAGTGATATATAAAAGTAACCAGTCTCTCTCTCTCTCTCCCTCCCTCCCTCCCTCCCTCCCTCTCTCTCTCTTTCTCTGTATAAATATATATCGGTACATATATTTAGTCAGTTCATATATTTATTTTTACCTATGATAAAGACAATATTCAAAAACAGAAACATCACTACACAATTTTGTTCCAAATGTTCTTACTCTTAAAAAATAAAGAAATAAACTTTGTACCTTTAAACAAAGAAGCCTTATTGCAGTGTATATGTAGCAGTGTGTTATTACCATGCTTGTTTATAATATCTATCCTAAATTGTCTACCTTAAATTATAATTATCTAGCCCTAAATTATCACACCTCATTATGTGATGTAGTATTGTTTTGAAAGTTATTAATCACAAAACAAAAACTTCCCAGAAATAATACCAATCAATAGTATTAATTCAGAAGAACTTTTGCACAACTTAGCTGGATAGGTTGGCTACTGGGAAAAGGTTTAGGAGGAGTTCTATTATTGCAATATGCTGTATCTGGGCTATCCTTGAAAAGTATCTGGATGCTTCAGCTGGTATAGAATGTGGCCATGTGAGCAATCTTGTGCACTCAAAGAACAACACATGTAACACCTCTGCTGTGCAAGCTGCACTGGGTGGGGCTTGCTTCTGCATCCAATTCAAGGTATTGGCAAGACCTTTAAAGCCCTACATGGCATGGAACCAGATTACCCACAGAAATGTCTTCACCTCATTATATAAGCATGTCCCACCTGGTCAATGCCAGGAATGTATATTGCGGAAGTTAAAGAATACTGATTTGTGGAATCCAGAAAGAAAGCCTTCTCTGCTCTTGTACTTCTCCTTTGGGTGACATGAGGGATGGGGTGGGCCCATAGACTCTTAGCTTTTTGGAAATGACACTACTATCTTGCTCTGGGAGCATAGGGGGAGCACACAGCTGTGGGGCTGGTTAGCACTGTGAAGGCCCTCCTCCCACCTTTTAATTAACACTTAATGTTGAATTTTAACTATCCTTGCCTGGTATATATATTCTATCATAACTGGTAAAGGTATGTAGGTCTTGGTGTATTCGGGTCTTGTCCCGTGTAAGATTGAGAATACCTTGGCGACGTTTTGACGAGATCCCACTCACCATCTTCAGGCTGGTGTCTTTGGCTTTGTGCTTGTGCCAGCAAAGCGTGATCTGAGCTGCCTTCTCTCTATAAATACTGGAGGGGAGGTGTGGTGTGCTGGCTCTGCTGTAAGTGGGTTGGTTGGCTGTGTTGTTGGCTGTGTTGTCGCTTCTTGATTGTTGATGGAATTGGTGTTTGCTGATTGGTTGGCTGTGTTGTTGGCTGTGTTGTTGCTTCTTGACTGGTTGATGGAGTTGATGTTTGCTGATTGGTTGGCTTTTTCGTAACAGCCTGTGTGGCTGAGGTGGTGGCTGTGTGTCCTTCAGCCTTTTGTGTTGTAGCTACCTGGGTAGTGGGCTGTGTGATGACCTTCTGAGTTTTATTGTTGTGACATCCTGGGTCTTGTGCTGTTATCTCCTGGGTCGTTGTCTGTGTTGCAACCTCCTGAGATTTTGTGTTGTAATCTCCTGAGTTCTATGATGTAGTATCCTGGGTGGAAGGCTGTGATGTGACATTCCGGGCCTTGGTTTGGCTCCGAGTTTGACGTCTGGCTCTGTGTTTATAGTGTGTGTCAGTTTGCTTAGTTTGGGGGTTGGAGGTGGGTGTAGCAGCTGGAGTTGCAGCTATGGTCTGGTTTCTGGACGGTGGTTGCCATTTGTCTGTGGGGTGGGCTTGGGTTTGAGTCTGGTGAGGGAGATGTGTCACCACCAATCTCCCTCACCAGACTCTGTGAAAAAATATAAGAAAAATTGTGCAATGTATTTAGGGAACGTGTAATTGTGATTTCTCTGCCACTCATTTTTCAGAAATTTCAGAAACATTTCTGCTCAGCTCTTCTATTAAAGTCATTGCACACCCTGCTACTTAAAACCTGGATTTTATTTTATTTTATTTTATTTTATTTATTTATTTAATTTATATTGCCGCCTATTCATGCCTGTGACTTTTACTATAAAACCTTATTTAAACCAAAAAATAAAAATAAAAAACAATAAAAACTAACAAAAAGAATCAAATAAATTAATAAAGTACAATAGAACAAAATCTGGGGAAAAACTCCTCCAGCAGATCACACTAGCCATTTGATGGGCTCTATCCCACTCTGGGTTCCCCAGGCCTGCTGGCAAAACCAGGTCTTCGGTGTCTTTCAAAAGAGTGCTGGAGTAGGGGCCATTCCAAACTCTGGGCGAATGATATTCCAGAAAGAGGAAGCCATCATGGAGAAGACCCTTCTTCTGGGTCCCACCAAGTGTATCTCCTTCAGGGATGGGACCTGCAACATTCCCTGCCTCCCCACTCTAATGGGTTGGGTAGATGTGACTGGCAAGAGACGTTGCCTCAGATAATCCAGTCCCAAGCCATGAAGGGCTTTAAAGGTGACAACGAGCACCTTGAATTGCACCCAGAAGAAAATTGGCACCCAATACAGCTTCTGCAGGAGACATGATACATGTGCACACTGGGGTCTGCACAAAACCATGCAGGCCACTGCATTTTGCATGAACTGGAGCTTCTGGGTGCTCTTCAAGGGCAGCCCCATGTAGAAGGCATTGCAATAATCAAGACAAGAAGTGACCAGGGCATGGGTGACTGTGAGTAGGGACCGTTGGTCCAGGAAAGGGTGTAACTGGTGCACAATCGCAGTTGCGCAAAGGCCCTCCTGGTCATGACTGCCACCTGCTCTTTGAGCAGGAGTCGTGAGTCCAGGAAAACCCCTAGATTACCCACAGGGTCTGTTTGGGTAGTGCCACTCCATCCAAGACCAAAGGTGGCAATTCTCTCTGAGCCAACAAATCCCAAACCAGAGCCACTTAGTCTTGCAAGGGTTTAGTGTCAACTCATTGCTTTCCATCCAGCCCCTAACAGCCTCCAGGCACTGAGAGGTGGAGGACACAGCAACACTTAACTGAGACATACAGCTGAGTATCAACAGCATATTGGTGATACCTCAGTCCATGGTGACAGATGATCTCACTCAGTGGCTTGATATAAATGTTGAACAGGAATGGAGAGAGTACTGAGCCCTACGGAACCCCATAAAGCAGTGGATGAGGGCTGGATCTCTCCCCTCTATCAACACTGAGAGCGGCTGCAGAGGAAGGAAGTGAACTAAGACAGCACAAGGCCTCCCACTCCCATCCCCTGAAGCCACCCCAGGAGAATCCCATGGTCAATGGTATCAAAAGTCATGAGAGATCAAATAGAGCAAGGATGGTTGCACTACTCCCATCCCGCTTCTGCCAGAGATCATCCAAAAGTGCAACTAATGCCATTTTTGTCCCAAATCCAGGCCTGAATCCTGACTGATAGGGGTTAAGATAATCCATTTCATCCAGAAACCTCTAGAGCTGCTGCGCAACCACCTTCTCAACAACCTTTCCCAAAAAGGGAAGATTGGAGACAGGTCAGAAATTATCCAACTGGATGGAGTCCAGTGATAGCTTCTTAAGAAGAGGGCGGACCACAATTTTGCAGGTGTTCCTCAAAAAACTGACGGTTGGATTAGACAATATTATATAACTATTATATATTCATATATATATATATATATATATATATATATATATATATATATATATATATATACCGTGTTCCCGAAAATAAGACCTACCCGAAAAATAAGACCTAGTGTGTTTTTGGGAGCCAAAATATAAGACAGTGTCTTATGTTAGGGGAAACACGGTATGCAATTTGTTCATGGTTTCAGTACATGAATAAATGTACATTGTTCTACATGAATATGGTGTTTATATATATATATATATATATATATATATATATATATATATATATATAAGACCTACCAATAAGACCTAGTGTGTTTTTGGGAGCAAAAAAAATATAAGACAGTGTCTTATTTTAGTATATATATGTATATATTTATATATATATAAATACATATATATATATATATATATATTATATTATATTATATTATATTATATTATATTTTTAGTAAAATTGAATTTTCTATTTGGATTAGATTAATATTTTTACCTATTTTGTATGTATATGTTTGTGTGAGTCACAGCGTCCCCCCCAGAGATGCGCATATAAATCCAAAAAAATAAAAAAAATAAAAAAATATTATATATTAAATATATATTAAATATTATATAACTGAGATCATATGCAAAAGCAGGAAACTGCACTAATTACCATCTGTCAGGTGGACAAAAATGCAGAACCAAGATGTCAGTAGAGACCAGCAATTATTGTGACATATGTATGGAGGTGAAAAAGTTGAAAAAGAGAGCAAGGGAAGAAACTGGAAGGCTCTTGACGTGGAGAAATGTGGTAAAAAGATGGAAAGCATGAGTTGAGGTTTGAAGGAAGATGATGATGTATCCTAAACATTTTAAGGATTTGTTACAAATTGCTTCTATAAATTATTTATGCTATCCATTTTTTCTCTATCAAGAAGTTGTACCTTATTACAGAGTACAAGATTCCTGAATATTCCTCCCAGATCACCCCCATGGGGTTCAAATTTTTGTACTACCGGTTCTGTGGGCATGGCTTGGTGGGTGTGGTTTCGTGGACGTGGCAGGGGAAGGTTACTGCAAAATCCCATTCCCTCCCCACCCCACTAACCTCCTTTCCAGCTCTGTTCTTCTGTGCAGGGCAACAAAAGAAGACCCAGCCAATCAGCTTGGACTCAGCAAGCAGAGTATAGATGGGGGCGGGGCCAGTTAGAGATGGTATTTGCCGGTTCTCCAAACTACTCAAAATTTCTGCTACCGGTTCTCCAGAACTGGTCAGAACCTGCTGTTTACCACCTCTGACCCCCACATACACCCCTTAACTCTGTAGTGTAAGTTTCCCTGCCCAACTTAGTGCCCATGGGCACTAAGTTGTAAGATAAACACATACGCACACTTAGCAGCACTTGCACCCGGCCTCAGCCTTAGCTTCTAGGGATAATATTTTAAAGGCTTCACAATCTGCTAGGCCTTATGGAATGAGATAATTTTTTGCATATTTAGTTACATTTAGAGCATAACTGTGTGAATAAATAGCCATTACCTTGGACATTCTGGTTTATCTATGGAAACTAGAAAGTGTTTTTTGATTCTGTAAGAGGAAAATGAAATAAACAAGAGCAAATTAAGCTTCTCTTGGAATTACAATTGTGAATATTTTTTTATTTTATTTTCAGGCTAATTTTTAGCTTCTATTTTAATATTTCAATTTATAAAAACTTATATCCAATGTTCTCAGATAGAATTTCCCCAATTTATTTTGGCAGGCTATTTGAAACTCTTGAAAATTCAAGCCAAACGGCACCAGTATTCTGTTTCTCTGCATCTGAGTGAATGGTAGAACTGGAGCACTCATTTGTTTTGGCCACATACTTTTAAATGATTTAAATATATTTGTTTTTATTTGAAACCTAATAGAAGAGCATACATACCTAATGTCAAGCTATTTCAATTGAATGCATAAATTATTTTCAGACTTTTTTTTTCAGATAACTCGTAAACTATGAAGCACTTAATCCCATTTTACTAAATGATTTCAGGAGATTTCTTTGATTTTCATGATGGTTCATTCCATTAAATTATAAAGGCATAGGAATCTGTCTATTCCCATTGGTATTTCCTAGCCCTACTTTCCAAAAACTATTTCATTTAGTTCTGAGGATGTTTAGTAATGACATTGCTGAACTGTATTATAACTAATTACTTATTGATGTAACTAAGTACTCTATTTCATTAACATCTAATCCAATTTGGGCCTGAGGATGTTTAGTAATGACATTGCTGACCTTTGATGTAACTAAGTACTCTATTTCATTAACATCTAATCCAATTTGGGCTCTGCGTAATTCTGACCTTTGTAAATACTTGATCAGGTTTTGGTCGTTTGCAAGGTTCTTGACATGAACCAATGCCAAATCAAGATTCAGAAAAACAGGACTGTTTCCCTATAGATAGCCAAAAAAAATAGATATGTTTTTCTATACAGAATTTTCTAAATTCTAAACTAAAGAATTTAGCTATACAATATACATGTGGCTGTTACATGTGTTACATGGGAATTAACTTAAAAACCCTCCGCATTATTTTTTATCCTCTGCTTATAAATAAAGATAAAAAAATACTTATTTTATTTACCCAGATATAAGATGTATATAAAGAACAATTATATTAAAATAAATTAAATTAATAACATAGCCGATAGGAAGTGTAAGACCAATAAATCAGTTTCATTTAAAAACTATATGTGGAAAGATGTATTAAACTGTATTCTGATTTATCAATGAAATGCACTCTGAAAAAAATGAAACCAGAATTTTCCTGGTTAATTTATGAAAAATTAACTTCAATATATATTATCCATTAGGTGGCTGCAGTACAGTTTAATTGATCTGATCATGGACTTTTTTGTATATTTTGGTTTTGGCTGTACATTTGCTTTAGATTTAGCTATCGTATTAACAGGGCTAAGCAAATAGGACAAGATAGTAGATTGATCATGCTTTTGAATGACCTCTGATGATGGTGGGATAGGGTTGTGGATCCATCCTTACCCTATTTGACCTTTCTGCAGCTTTTGATACCATCATCCATGGTATCCTCTTGGATTGGCTCAGGATGGCGCGAGGTGGGGTAGCAGCATGGTATTGTGCTAGTTTGCCATCTTTTTCTATGCCATTGAATAGTTACATTGAATAGTTGTAAACATTGTACAGATGGTATTTTGTCTGAAATGAAGATTAAAATAGATAATGGAATCGAAATATTTCCTATATATACAGTACCAGTGGTGGTATTCTACTGGTTCAGCCAAACTGGTAGTAAAAAAATGCTACTGGTTCGGCTGAACCGGTATTTCCGACAATCAGCTGTGCCGCACAATTTAGATTAGCTAGAAAGCAGGAAATACAATGAGTCATTGGATTTCTAGCTTTCTGGCTAATGTAAATTGTCGGCACAGCTGATCCCCCCACTCACTGTTGTACTACTTCTTTTTTCAGTGCCCATGAGATTTCCCTGAGGCCCAGTAGACAAAAACCGGAGTATGGGGGAGTGTTGTGCAGCACCCCCAAGCCCTATATTTTGCCTACTGGGCCTCAGGGAAGCCTCCTGGAGCAAAAACAGGGACGAGGGGGTGCGCACAGCATCCCCCATGCCCTGTTTTTTCTCCCAGGAGGCTTCCCTGAGGCCCATTAGGCTAAAAAATGGGCCGCAGGGGTGCTGCGAAAGGGGAAAAATCCATAGCCATGCCCCAGTCACATGACCCCCCCGGCCACATCCACCTAGCCACACCCACAGAACCGGTAGTAAAAAATTTGCATCCCACCACTGTAAACAGTACCTATATTAAGGCTCCATGTATAAAGTCTAATTTTTTTGGAGTCCTGATTGTAAAGAGTGTCTTGACAATTGCCTGCACTGACAATGGTTCAATGTGATAATAAATAACACAGGGTATGATGTATGTACTATAGTACCAGTTCTTTTAGTCTGTTAATTTACTTTAAGTTTATGATGAAATGAAATTCAAAATAGTGCTTCATAAACATTCCTTTGAATTCAATTTGATTTGAAAATTTTTATCTATTTGGATTTTGTAAATCATAAAGTACACTCTGGTCATTTTGCTGAGACTGGTCTTTTTATCAAAATGCATTTTATTTTGAACAAATGTACAATAATAAATATGGCTTATTTTTTTATTTTTGCTAGCTAAGAGTTACCGTATGTATGAGTACATAGCTATGGTTGCATAATTGCCCTAAATAAATAAAAAAGATGAGGTATCCTATTTGTATTTGAGAATAGGTTTGGTCAGTTGGGGGGCTTCCCTTTGCTTTTTGAATAATCCTTTTTTTCACATTATCTTTAAATGCAGAATTCCAATGAGGACTAGAATTTCACCACACCCCAAAGAGTTATAATAAAAGTTACTAATTAAATATGGATGAGACTTCTTGACAAAATTCAAGATCAGAAATCATTTTATTCCAAAATTCATTTAGTGACTATTTGCCCAATAGAGGTAGTTTTCAACTTACGACCACAATTGGGCACAAAACTTCCATTGCTAAGTGAGAGTTAAATGAGTTTTGTCCCATTTTACAACTTTTCTTGTTACCGTTGTTAAGTGAATCACTGCAGTGAAGTTAGTTGTTATGGCTGTTAAGTGAATCTGACTTCCCCATTGACTTTGCTTGTCAGGTCACAAATGGTGATCATGTGACCCCAGGACACTGCAACCACCATAAACATGAGTCAGTTGCCAAGCATCTGAATTTTGATCATAACCTTGGGGATGTAACCTTGGGGATGCTGCAACAATCGTAAGTGTGAAAATTGGCCATACGTCATTTTTTTCAGTGCCATTGTAACTTTGAACTGTCACTAAATGGGCTGTTGTAAGTAGAGGACTAACTCTGTACCAATTGAACCTAATGCACTTAGTCATGGATAGCATGCTGGTAGGAAGTTTGGCTTAGATTCCTAACCTTTAGCAAAAAGGTTAGCAAAAATAAATCATCCATTGTGTGAAACAAATTAAACTTGCCATGCTTTTTGTCCATTTATATGGTGCCCCACATCCTCATAGTGGCTCAGTGGCTAAGACGCTGAGCTTGTCAATTAGAAAGGTAGGCAGTTTGGTGGTTCGAATCCCTAGCACCGCGTTCTCCTGTTACTTGTTCCAGCTTCTGCAAACCTAGCAGTTTGAAAGCATCAAGTAGAAAAATAGGGACCACTTTGGTGGGAAGGTAACAGCATTCCATGCACCATGGAGATGTCTTCAGACAGCGCTGGCTCTTCGGCTTTGTAACAGAGACGAGCATCACCCCTTAGAGGTGGAAATGACTTGTATCCATATGCGAGGGGAACCTTTACCTTTACCTTTAAGAGGACCTTTAAGAGGACCTGAAAACCTGGTTATTCGAACAGGCTGGGCTGGGCTGATCTCCTGGGGGGTGGGATTAAATTTTAAATGGTATACTGGGGTTTTAACTTAAATTAGATTTGTTACTGTTTAATATTGTTTTAAACTAATTTATTGTTGTGTTCTGGTTTTAATTGTGAGCCGCCCCGAGTCCTCGGAGATGGGGTGGCATACAAGTCTAAATAATAAACAAATAAATAAATAATGTTTTCTGCCAATTCTTCAAAATAAAAGAAGATGAAATGCATTGTTTCCATTTTTACAATCAGTGAAAGAACAACTTTAAAAAATAAGAGTAAGAAAGTATGGCAGGCCTAATGGGACCTTATGATACTATTCTGGAATTCCAGTTCTAAGCTACAATATTCCAGTAACAACCATTTAAATTGCTATTCTATTGTCTTTGACATACATTTTTCTTTCAGGCTTCAGTTTTCCAAAGACACTATACCCATGATGGCGAACCTTTGCCATGTGTGCTGGAAGTGGTATGCAGAGCCACTCTCCGGGCATGCCAGCTGTCGCCTGTTGCTCTTCTGGGTTCCAGTGCACGCATGCGTGCCAACCAGCTGGTCTTCATGCACGTGGGAGTGCCAGAAACCAGAAGAGCAGCTCTCCCAGCATGCATGTGCATGCCAGCCAGCTGGTCTTTGTGTGCATGGGAGCACCGGAATCCGGAAGTGCAACTCCCCGGAGCGCATGCGCACGCTGGCCAACTGGTTTTCACGTGCACAGAAACACCAGAAACTGGAAGAGCAGGTGGCCAGCGTGCACATCCACTCCAGGGAGCTGCTCTTCTGGTTTCCAGCACATGCACTCCTGTTTCAGCACTCGGTGCCAAAAAGGTTTACCAATTGCAATGACTAACTAGAACAGTTTGATAATATAATTCCACTTTCTTTCCACAGTTCGCAAAGAATCACTCAAACCGGATGGCACTTTCATCTCCAAAACCCCAACATTCTTGAGAACTGAAGCAGCAGCAGCCACACAAATATATATATTAGCAAACACAGTCCAGAATAATAGAGCAAATCAGATAGACTTCAGTAAATGTGGAAATACATTCCTTGACAATTAATAATAATAATTAATACATGTGATAGAGTTGGGGACAAATTATAGCTATCCAAATTATTTGATACATGAGATCCTGAAATGTGAAGTAAAATACCTAATTTGGAAACATTGGTTGAGATAATATTATGAGACAACCAAAAAAAGATGGGGTCCAACACAGGTTATTCTGTTAAATAAACAATGTTGTATGTTCTTGTGAACTAGATTATCTTTACCTGTTGGGTTACCTTTACTGCCTCTTCTATCATAGGCAGTAGATTCAGTAAAAAGAAAGAAAATATCGTTTATTTGTAAATAAACAGACCAAGCAGTACAAGAAGGAATCACAGAAAATGTTAGATTTGCATGAAGAGTCAGACACGGAGTGCTTCAGTGAAGAGTTTATTAGTGACTACAGCTCATAACAGACCCAATTTGGCTGGGCTGTGGCTGCTATTTATAGCCAGCAGCTGCAGTTGCCAGCCAATCAGAGTGCAGGGTTTTCCCGCACTTTTTAAACCAATCATTTCTGACATTTTACAAGAACAGTTCAAACTTAACCAATGACATTCAAACCTGCATACATAACACCCCTCCCCACTAGGTTCAGTCCATACTCAAACCCCAACCTATCTAATGTATTCTTTTAAATAGGTGGGGCTCTTACGTGTACGTTGAGACCTTCGTGGTTCAGAAGTTTTAACATTCTCACCCAGTGAGAGAGGAAATGTGTCTGTTGACATTTCCCTACTGGGACTTCCTGTTTGATTGTTAGAAGACCCTGTTTGATTGTTAGAATCTGGTCTCTCCTCCCAACCCATCTCCAGTCCAATGTCAGCACCCAAGTCAGGTAGTGATGTGCAATCTTCCACTTGTAAGGATGGATTTTGGCATTGTGACAGGTTTTGGGATGGTTCCTGTCGTAATGGCTCATTACACATGGGGTTGATTCTTGCTTGCTGATTATCCTCATGCTCCTCCCCTTCCCCCCCTAGAAAAGGCATTAGGTATGGGAACTAGAGAGGAACAATTGCGATGTTCCTGAGGTAATCTGGATCTAACTGATCAATGTGCCTGCTCCAGAGGACACCATCCTCTGTTTGTACCCTGTAAGAACGAGGGCCAGTTATTTGAGTTATTTCAGCAGAATCCATGAAGGTTCACCCATAAGGTTCTTAGCATAAACAGAATCACCCACACTGAACGTGCGAACTTTGCTAGTGGAATCAAGTGGTGCGTTGGGTGCGTAAGAGGGATGAAGGCGGTCAAGGGGAGACCTAAGTTTCCTACCCATCAACAACTCTGCTGGGGATAAGTTAGTTGATGGGTTAGGAGTGATGTGCTGAACACTAAGAAGTTTTTCAACTTTCTCAGTGATGTCCCCAGGACCCAATTGCTGAAGCTTTTCCTTGGTAAAACGTACCATGCGTTCAGCCCGGCGTTAGCGAAGGGTGCCCAGGGGCAGTCAGGGCATGTCTGATACCCTGTTGTGCTAAATAGGATTCAAAAAGGTTAGATGTAAATTGAGGGCCATTGTCAGAAACAAGAACATCAGGTAACCCGTGAGTTACAAAAAGCTTTTTAAGCTGCTTGATGACAGCATCAGTTGTGGTGGATGACATAGGGATTACCTCTAGCCATTTGGAATATGCATCTACTATAATAAAGAAGGTGTGCCCTCTGGTAGGGCCAGCGAAATCAATGTGAATCCTAGACCATGGGCCCCTAGGACATTCCCATTCCTGTTTGGGGGAGAGGTGGGGCAGGCCTGACTACCTGACAGTTGGGACAAGATGCAACCCAGTTTTCAACCATTTTGTCAATACCTGGCCACCATACATAACTCCTGGCCAATCCCTTCATCCTTACAATACCAGGATGACCCTCATGTAACATTTCCAAAACCTCTCTTTGCAGTTTTGCAGGAATAACCACCCTGTTACCCCACAAAATACATCCTCTTAATACAGATAATTCAGTTTGCCTGGACTTAAAGGTTGGGCAAGGTGAGGTAGATCTTGAAGAGGCCAACCTTTCTTAATCCAGCCTATAATAGGAGCCAATAAAGTGTCTTTGGCAGTCTCTCTGGCAATTTCAGCAGTGTACTGGAAGCTTGGCAACAGTTTCTAGGAAAAAGGTGTGTGCCTCAGGTTCAAAGTCCTCCTTGTGACAAGGAAGTGGCAACGACTCAAGGCATCAGCATGTCCAATGTCCTTGCCAGGCTGTGGATAAGTTTGTATGAATAAGCAGCAAGAAATTCAGTCCACCTCAGCATTCTTGGTGACAGGATAGTGGGTGTAGGTTTGTCTCCTGCCACAATGCCTAACAAAGGTTTGTGATCTGTGACAATGGTAAATGTTCTCCCATATAAATACTCATGAAATTTCTTGATAGCTGCAACAATTGCCAATGCTTCCTTGTCCAGTTGGCTGTAATTCCTCTCTGCTTTGGTCAAGGTCCGAGAGTAAAATGCAATAGAGGCTTCCCTCCCGCTGGGAAGCCTGTGGCTCAAAACCCCACTCCAAAGGGGTTGCATCACAAGTCAGTACAACAGGTAAATTCTCAAAGAACTGTATGAGTACAGCATCAGACGTGATTAGTCTTTTAATATTGTTAAATGCTGATTGTTCCTTCCTGCCCCAGACCCAAACAGACTTTTTGTCAAGTAATCTGTGTAATGGTTCTGCAATGGTTGCCTTCTGAGGTAGGAACATGTGATAAAAGTTAATAAGTCCAAGGAAGGCTTGCAAATCTGTTTTGCATTTTGGTCTAGGGGCTTCTTTGATTGCTTGAACCTTGGCATCTGTAGGGTGGATGCCATGCTTGTCAATCATATAGCCCAAGAACTCAACCTTGTCAGTTCTAAGAGTGCATTTTTCTTCCTTGACTTTTAACCCCGCTTTCTTGAATCTGGTAAGGACTTCTCTGAGTCTCTCTTGTAATTGAGTGTCATTTTCAGCAGAGATTAACACATCATCAAAGTAAGGCACTACCCCTGGCAGTCCTTGGAGCATCCTTTCCATAAGGCTTTGGAAAATGCCTGGTGCCAGCTTACTCCAAACTGTAACCTTTTACATTTGAAGGCACCTCTATGAGTCACAATGGTTTGGGCCTCTGCAGTGGCATCATCAACTGTTAGTTGTTGATATGCCTGGGCCAGATCCAATTTGGCAAAACTGTACCCCTGCCAAGTGAATGTAATAAATGATGCACCACTGGAACTGGATATGCACTCTGCTGAAGCGCATGGTTCAATGTCCCCTTATAGTCTCCACAATTCTTACTGACCCATCAGTCTTGACTGGTGTGACTATGGTGTTCCTATCTGGAGTGGTCAGTGGGCTCTAAAACTCCTTGAGCTATTAGTTTATCTAATTGTGCATCAATTTTTTCCTTTAAGGCAAATGGGACCCTTCTGGGCTTTAAACGAATTGGGGGCACCTTGGGATCTAGGTTGAAAGTGATAGGGGTCCCCATATACTTGCCCAATCCGTCGCTGAAGACCTCTGGAAACTCAGACTTCAAGACCTCCTCCCATCCAGTGTTGCTCACGTGATTGATGCCAGTCACCTCGATGCCTAGTGGATTGAACCACTCAAGTCCCAGCAAGCTTGGGCGGTCTTTGTCCACGATGGTCAGGGGCAAACGTTTGGTGTGGCCTTTGAACTTCACGTTGAATTCTCTTGTTCCAACTACTGGAATCTTGTTCCCTTGGTAGTCTTTAAGAGTCAGTGCTTGCTTCTGGAAATGCTTCTTCTGAATGTTGGGAAGTAGCCTGTGAATAGTGTCCCATGACACCATAGATAAATAGGAGCCTGAGTCCACTTCCATTTGGCAAGGCCTTCCTTCAATTAGTACCTTCACATGTACTTTTCTGCTTCTTAAAGGGTGAAGAATGACCAATAGTGACTGTTTGATGAGTTTCATTCTTCCCATTTGCTTCTGTGTTGCACCCCATTTTCTCACTGAAGTTGTTATGCTTGAATTCTTTGTCAGGAAACTTCTTTCTGCTTGGTGGAGTTCTGGATGATTTGCAGACTCTTGCTAGGTGACCTCTTTTTCACAACAGAGGCAGATGGTATCAAAAACTTGCATTCAGTGGGGTGGCCCCCACAACCTCTGCAATAAAAGTCTTGCCTCTTTCTTCCAAGGTCTTCCTTTTCTTCTCCATTCTGAGTCTATAAATTCCTTCCTCCACCTCACTACAGTCTGAATCAGAATCTATTTGCTCGCAATGGTTTGTTGTGGATTTTTCCACATCAGGATGGCTTGCCCTTGTTAATTTTCTTCATGGCTGCTGCTGAGGACTTGGTAGCTTCCGCTGAAGAAGCTTCTTCTATGGCCTCCTTAAGTGTGATCTTAGGTTTCATTAATAATTTGCTCTGCAAAACCTTGTCTTTTAGGCCTAGAACAAATCGATCGCGCATGGCCTCTTCTAAGTTGATAAACTCACATGCACCCCCAATGTCCCTTAAACTTGCCATGAAGTCATTAACGTTTTGCTTTCCCCTTGATCCGACGGTAGAATTCGTGTCTCTTAATGAGGCACGATACTTGTGGCGCGTAATGGGCTCTTAATAACTTTTCTAAGTCGGGCCAGTCCATTACCTTCACGTCTGCAGCTCCGCCAATGCCTTCACCATCTTGAAAACGCCGGACCACAGTGGGTGAGAAAGACCGCCCTCTTCCGCTTGTCGAAATGTCGGCGAGATCGTTTCCCTCCAAATACATTTGGAAACGATCTGCATGAGTCCCAGTCTTCTGCCGTCGGATCGAGGGGCTGGGGGTGTTCAGCACAGCCATCTCTCTCAGCTTGTTCTCCGTTGTCTTCTCTGGGAAGGATCCCACCTTCGTCGCCAGTGTTAGATTTGCATGAAGAGTCAGACGCAGAGTGCTTCAGTGAAGAGTTTATTAGTGACTACAGCTCATAACAGACCCAATTTGGCTGGGCTGCGGCTGCTACTTATAGCCAGCAGCCGCAGTTGCCAGCCAATCAGAGTGCAGGGTTTTCCCGCACTTTTTAAACCAATCATTTCTGACATTTTACAAGAACAGTTCAAACTTAACCAATGACATTCAAACCTGCATACATAACAGAAAATACTTTTTTTCTGGAAGTAGGATTATATAATTTTCATTAGCATTGGCTACAATTCAATGTTCTGAGACCTCTGCCTCTTTATCCAAAATAATCCTGCTAGAGAAATGGGCTCATGGTAAAGCACTCTAGCTTCACATGTCATCTTCCTAAAAGAATTTGGATGGGGCAAAAATATAATAAACCTAACTTTTTGCTTAAAGGTTTAAAGGAAGAATTATCTTGGATTATAACTGTTAATACAGAATGGTTTTCATTTAAGAGCACTCACTCTGGAGAAGTATGAGAATAATGCTATCCTTTCTCCAAAAGTAAAAATGTTGCACAGAACATTTTCTAATACTTTTCTTCCAATGTTTTTAAAAGTTATTTTAGATTAATTAAAACAATTAACATAATTTATCTGTTTTGCTTATTTTAGAACACTTAGGATTAAAATAGGGGAAGGAGGAATAAATTCCAGCCTCCTAGGAGATTAGGGTTTCAGGACATGACCTATAAAAGGAAGAACGTCTATGTAAGTCCATGATTTGATCAATATATCCGGGTACAATTAAATTGCAACCATTTCCCCAAAAAGAACAAACTGTAATAGAATTAGATTTCATATTGAAGATTCAATATTAAACATTATTTTATGCTTTAAAAGTATTCAAAATTCCTCTTAAATATATAATCTAATTATTTTTCATAAAAATAAATCAGTGTAAGCCTCATTTGATAGACAAATTAAAGAGAACCTCTACCAAACTAGTAAATACCAGGAATAGAAAAAACTTCCAAGTTTTATGGAATATACCAAATTTAGTCCCAAGCATTGCTTATACTTACCAAACAAAGTATACACTTAATTTAAGACATAATGGAATGGACTAGACTAGGTTAGTTTAAGTCTGATTTTGTGTAAAATTATACATTTGCACAGCAAATGTATTGTTACAATAGTAACAATTGTAGCAATTCTTAAATTATACATCACATTAAAATATCAACATTCATTTTTTTACAATGATTTTCCAAAGTTATTCATTGTCTTGTTTCTCTTTTAAACTCATTCCATCAAAGTCCTCCATACATTTCCTGGTATTTTCTGATGTTTTTCTATTAAAAGCTGTAGTGCATTCTTTGCCTGTGAGGGGAGTGAAGGATAAGAAGTATAAATTATTATTATTGCATTGTTCAATGGTAAATGACATGTGAAATAAAAAGTAACAAATGAATCATTTTCAAAATACAGTATAACATTAACCAGATGTCAATAATTTAACCCTGAAATCCACAATTTGAATCACAGAAATGTTGTCTGAACATTCATATAGTATATTCTGGAAGTATCTTGGCAATCCATCCAGGAATCTTTATTTTAACCTTGTGGGTTGGGATCAATTCTTAAAGGAAGATCTTACTTTTTCAGCCAATTCTTCTGCTGTTATATTTGGATCATATGGAATAGGATCTCCAAAATATGTCTGCAGTTTAACTGGAAGGTTCCCATACAGAAGATATATTGGCAAACAAAGATACTCATATATCAATCTGAATAATTCTGGTTAATTGAAAAAGGAGAGATTAATAGGATAGCAGGTACAATTATGTATTTTTATCCATTTACTCATTTAAAGTCTCTGACAAGTAATGATTCACTACTCACAAATTTGTACAAAGTTGCTTCCTGGCACAAATCTCAACAGCAAGTTAGTGCCTGTGTGCTGTCCAGCCAGTTATAGTTAATGGGATTTGGGATAGTTACTTAGGAATTGGAAGCTGTCCCCTTAAGGGAATGCATCCTGGTAAATGTAGTTAAGGTATCCTAGGAAATGTAGTTCATGTCATGTGGCCACATGTGTAACCCTGATTGGTCACTGAATTGACCCTTGGTGAGTTGGGGAAGGTTTCTTCATTCTTGCCTGAACCTGTGTCATGGTAGCATCTCTACCCCCTGCTTCTGTGATATGAGACGAAAGAGATAACCATCTTTTTACCTATAAAGACAGACATGCAAAGGATTGGACATTAAGAAGAATCTCATCATAACTGTGAGTTAATGTGAATGCCTGATGAACCAATAAAAAAGACTTTGTATGGATGCTTTGTGGAGTTTATCTATCTGCTTTGTACAAGACAGAATAACCTGCTTCAAAAGTCATCTTGAGTTCTGCATTAGAAAGTTAAGCCTACATGACAGCTTGCTAAAAATGCTAAAGGGTAGAAAAAGATACCAAGCTAAAAAACTAGGATCTAGTAAAATGAGCAGTGTCAGAACTGAAGTAACTGCAAGGGGAAGCAATACTTGCAGTTAGTCGGTATACTGGTTTGTAATTGTCAAGTTTGGAGTCTGGAAAGAGTCTTCATGGAAGATGTCATCTATATTTTCAGCTAACAGAACTGAGGTACTCAGTGATCTATAATGTTGCTTCCTAACACAAATCTTCCTGTAGAAGTTATTACCATAACATTTCCTGATACCCACTAACCTGAATGATTCTAAAAGCAAAGGTATAAATTGATGGAAGGCAGGTCTGTTAAGAGCTATCAATCTTGAAGACTCATTGTTAACTCTGGGAATACTGTGTTTTTAAAAGGCAGTTATAAGGGATCCATGGGATAAGAGGAATATGCTTCTATATCCTATTTGTAAATATTGTAAAGCTATCTGGTTGGCTACTAGATCTTGACTTGATCTGGAAGAACTGTTCTTATGCATTAAATTTTTCAACAATAACAATTTTTATTTATAGCCCATCTTTATTTTATATAACCAAGATGGTGGACATAACGTTACTGCCTTGTATGTTCCCCACAACAATAGTCCTGTGATATTAGTTCAGCTAAGAGAAAGTGACTGAGCCAACTGGCTTTTATGCCTAAGTGAATACTAGAACTAATAATGTCCCATGTTCTAGTCTATCACCTTAACACATTACACTGACTCTGTAATGAGTTTTCAATATTTTCAGCTTTTTGTTTTTTAAACTGTAATTTCTCAAAGAAATATCAAACTTCAAGAAAAAATATTGCATGCCCAGACTGTATAGTGCAGTGGTTAAAGAGGTAAACTTGGATTCATCTGGGGTATTTAATTTTAGGTTATCCTTCATGCATATCTCTTAGCAATTCTGGATTGAGAAGATTCATATATTCCACAGTATTATTAATCTGGGAATATTAATGGGAAATCCAGATATTGCATTAAGCTACAAGAGAAATGCAAAATAAAAATGAAATAAGAACAACTCTTCTTTTATAACATATAAATTTATTTATATAATGGTATATAGTAATAAAAACCAGACCATTTTATTTAAATCATGCCCAACACGATAGACAAAAGGTAGCCAAAACAAGCTCTGATCAGCAGGAACAAAATATAATTGTCAGTAATTTAATACAAAAAAACCCAAACTAAAAGCTGCTTACTTATTTGACTTCCAACAACTCAAATACTTCCTCTAATATTTTGTGTGAATGTAGGAATGATGGGCTGAAAAAATAGGGTGATGGAAATATATATTAAAAAATTATTTCCAATAATGGAATTATTGTATACTAAAACAATGCTTTACATACTTGGGGCCTAAAGTCAGAAGACTGATGAAGTGAAAAGTGAAAGCAACAAGTATAGTAACGTATTTCTTACTCATGTTTCGATCTAGTAGTCGATCCAAGAAACTGAAACTTTTTTTTGTTTTTTTGCAAATTTACAAAGCTCTTTAAATGAGCTTTGTGGATGAGTGGGAATTTGAGTGTTATTCATCCATTTTGAATCTAACCCTTTTACTACAAGGATAAGTAAGCCTCATTAATGCAACTTCAATCTTCAGTCAGTAGGAATTCAAGGTCTGAGAATATTTGAGCTAGTATATTAAATTTTTGCACTGCTCTATATACCTGCAGGAAAATTGTTGTCCGCATTTCAGAAAAGCAACATTGTCCTGCAAGCAATTAACAAAATAGAAGATTATCCAGGATCTTCTCAAATTTTCACCTTTCATCAAGAAGTTATGGAGAAATCTGAGACATTGGCAATAATCATTTGGGACCACTTTGGTGGGAAGGTAACAGCGTTCCATGGGCCTTTGGCATTTAGTCATGCCGGCCACATGACCATGGAGACATCTTCATACAGTGCTGGCTCTTCAGTTTTGTAATGGAAATGAGCTGGAAACGACTAGCATGTATGTGCGAGGGGAACCTTTACCTAAGAATGGGAGAGATATTTTGCAATGTCTGTTGGCATTAGCAAAGTATTCATGCTTGAAAACATTCATTCAGCTGCTGTCTCTGGAAGTTCAGACAACTCCTTAAATAATTTTTTAGGTTGTTTATAAGTCTACATGAGGCAATACTGTCAGTGGAAATACTCTCATAGCAAAGCAGCTGTATATATTTCAATTGTGCTTACAAAACATTCTTGTAGGAGTAAATAAAGTTCTAAAGTTATAATGCTTTTTAGAAAGTTAATAAAGTAACTTAATTGCCCTAAGTAATAAGTACTGTGAAGTAGACTGAGTACCGACTGGCCCAGGAATCTGTGACTGAGGATGGCTTGAGTTTCTTTAGTATCTGTCCAACCTCCTAAGATCACTATAGGACACAGACTCTTTCTAATTTGGTTGAACCACCTCTCTTCATCACATTATTTACCAGAACACTTTTATTGTCAGAAATATTAAATTTCTAAGCATAGCACGTATAAACAGCTGTAATCTTATATTCCAGTTATTCCCACAAAATACTTACCACTTTTGCTTCAATGGCCACTTGAGCAAATCTTTTACGATTTCTCCACATAAGAGTGTAATTTTCATTACTGAGTAGTGCTTCCCTTACTCCCGCTGGTGAAATTATCACCAGTCCCCCATTCTCTAACACTTTTCTACATTCTTCTCAAGATCCATGCAGTATACAGAATACATTCATTAATAACTGTATACCTGGAATTCATACAAATATGTTATAGGACTAATATTGATATAAAATTATGATCCCCACAGATACTGTGTTTTATTGGACAAATATGGAATAAACAATGAAGTATAAATTATGAGAAAGACAAAAAACTGATACAAAGTATCAGTTCCACACTTATACTCTCCATTATCAATCTGCAAGTAATGAAATACTATCAAATCAAATCAATACTCTCAATTCAACAAGAAGTGGTATCAGGGTTTTCATCTCATAGTTTTTGATGAAAAGTTATCCTGGAAAGAAATCTGGAAACAATCAACATCCAGTAATCAATATCTTTGTAGAGATTATGCAATATATATTTTATGCTGTAAATCTTACACAATCCTGATGATTTAAAAAGCCCTTTCCTTAACTATCACTACCCTGAAAACAATTTAACTAGAATATAGCTATAGAAGGCTTCATGGTAAAAAATTTGAGACAGGAAGCTCAAAGTTACACAGAAATATACTTTTTTTTTAATAGAATGTAGCTACATAAGACTTCAGGACAGAAAATTAAATCTTAACAAGCCAGAGTACTTGACTAATTAGTAACTGGATTGTTATTTAAAATAAGAAAATAATTTAGTTCACTGAAGTCTTTTAATATATATCTTAACATAAATATGAAGTAAATGCTGTATATTATTTGAGATGTACAAATAATTTCTCTTAATTGTTTAAGATGATTACCTGGGATTGAAAATACATAATGATGACCAGCAACTATATGGAGAATTTTTTTCTTTCTGATAAGAACAATGGCCACTAAGTAGACAAAGTCTAAGAAAGTTGCTCCATGATAATTAACAATCATTGCTGATCCTTCCTGTATTTTTTTCTAGACCATGGACCTTATAACCTGTTATGGACAGAAACATTCAAAATTAGAAGTTGATATTAAGTTTGACTAGCAAAACATTTTTCAGATATTAAAATTATGAAACTGAGTACAACTGAACTGCTTTGACTATAAACTTAGCAGTCGTGCTCACAATGTATGTATTGTGGTGGTGCGGTGGTTAGAGTGCAGAACTGCAGGCTACTTCCACTGCTGGCTGCCTGCAATTTGGCAGTTCGAATCTCACCAGGCTCAAGGTTGACTCAGCCTTCCATCCTTCTGAGGTCGGTAAAATGAGGACCCAGATTGTTGAGGGCAATATGCCAACTCTGTAAACTGTTTAGAGCGGGCTATAAATCACTGTGAAGTGGTATATAAGTCTAAGTCAATATCAAATTCAAGGCCCATGAGCTGGATCCGGCCCATGAGGTGTTTAGATCTGGCCTGCGGGGCTGCCCAAGAAACAGCGAAGGACCGACCTGTGGGGCCTTAGCCCTTCCCAAGCCAACCGGGCACTGATCTGCAATTTGGTGGCAGCCATCCGGGCCAGGCAGTGACCAGCCTTACATCTGCGGTGCCATCTCAGCCCCACCCCATGGGTGTGTGCACAGGAGGTGGCAAATGAGCGGGGACTGGCCTCCTTGGGGACTGCATTCTGAGTGCTTTCCTTTCACCCAGGACTCCAGCTCTCACAGACTCTCAGCCTCCTATGTGCACACATAAGGGGCAGTGCCTCAGATTTGTTAATTGAATGATGTACAAGAAAATAAGTTAATAAATAAGTAAAAAACATGGAAGGTGTTGTGGCCCCGCCTCATAAACTAACTTGTTTAAGAATGTAATTTCTATTCATCCCAGCCAATAACACTGATAAGAACTGTAGAACCAATTAACTGAAGGATAATATTGAGAAATGGTAAGTCTATATTATATACATAGTAAGCCTCCCCTAAACACTAAGATTCAGAACAATATAAAATGACATGATACTAACAGATAACAGATAATCAGAGTTGGAAGGGACCTTGTAGGTCATCTAGTCCAACCCACTGCCCAAGCGGGAGACCCTACACCATTTCTGACAAATGGCAGTCCAATCTCTTCTTGAAAGTCTCAAGTGATGGCGCTCCCACAACTTCCAAGGACAAGGTGTTCCATTGGTTGATTGTTCTCACTGTCAGAAAGTTTCTCCTTATTTCCAGGTTAAATCTCTCCTGTTCAGTTTCCATCCATTATTCCTTGTCTGGCCTACAGGCACTTTAGAAAATAGCTTGACCCCTTCCTCCCTGTGGCAGCCCCTCAAATATTGGAAGACCCCTATCATGTCTCCCCTGGTCCTTCTCTTTACTAGACTAGCCAAGCCCAGTTCCTGCAACTGTTCATTGTATGTTTTAGCCTCCAGTCCTCTAATCATCCTGGTTGCTCTTCTCTGTACTTTTTCTAGAGTCTCAACATCTTTTTTATAATATGGTGAACAAAACTGGATGCAGTATTCTAGGTGTGGTCTTACTAAGGCTTAATAGAGTGGTATTAGTACTTCCCTTGATCTTGATAGTATCCTTCTGTTAATACAACTTAAGATTGCATTAGCTTTTTTGGCTGCTGCTGCACACTGCCAGCTCATATTTAACTGGTTGTCCACTAAGGTTCCAAGATCCCTCTCACAGTTACTGCTGTTGAGCTTGGTTTCACCCAGTCTATATGTGTACTTTTGGTTTTTCTTGCCTAAGTGTAGGACTTTACTTTTCTCTACATTGAATTTCATTTTGTTAGATATGGCCCAGTGTTCAAGTCTGTCAGAGTTCTAGTCTGCCTATCTTCTTGGGTGTTAGCTATTCCTGCCAGTTTAGTATCATCTGCAAATTTGGTAAGTTCCCCTTCTATTCCCTCATCTAAGTCATTAATGAAGATATTGAAGAGTACTGAGCCGAAGACGGAACCTTGTGGCACCCCACTGCTTACTTCCCTCCATGTAGACTTAGGCCCATTAAGGACTTCTCATTGAGTACAGTTTGCCAGCCAGTTGCGAGTCCATCTAGTGGTGGTGCTATCTATTCCACTTTTTTCTGCATACTAAGAAGTAGGTTGTGGTCTACTTTGTCGAATGTCTTGCTGAAATCTAAATATATTATGTCCACAGTATTTTGCTGGTCTACTAATTTAGTCACTGTGTTGAAGAATGAAATAAGATTGGTTTGGCATGATCTGTTCTTAACAAACCCATGCTGACTGCTAGTTATTACTTTACTTGTTTCTAGATGTTGGCGGATCTGTTTTTTTATTATCTTTTCCAGTATCTTCCCGGGTATTGATGTTAGGCTGATTGGTCTATAGTTTCCTGGGTCTGTTTTTTTTACCACATTTTTTGAAGATGGGAACCACATCAGCTCTTTTCCAGTCCTCTGTTAGTTCCCTGTGCTCTGAAAGATATGGTGCATTTAGTTCACAACTTTCATGCATAAGAAGAATGGTAGGATGCTTACCATTCCATATTCTTGCATGAACATACCATACAGTTGCCAACAATTGTCTTACACCCTTCCAGAAACCATTCATGTAACCTTGTGTGTCTGTCTTTCTTTTGTAAATATGAACAATAATAGCACAAATAAAAACAAGGATGAAAATGACTGCTGGAAGTAGAAAAGCTATAAATAGTGGTACAAGGAGGCATGTGATCAGGTAATTCGGATATTCTTCCAAGCATTCCACTCCAGTCCATTCTTCTAACAAATAAAGCAGGCATCTTAAATGGGATGTGGCTATCTGTTCTGCACCACAGAATTCATTTTGGCTTATCATGTTCTCTTTAAAAAAGAAATAAAACAACAGTTTTAGAGAATCATATATTAGTTCCTAAAGTGTGAATTTCTTTCAATTATTTTAATTATAACTTTTAAGAGAGAAAAACACCATCACACAAATATATGCACATATCCTAAGAAATGATCCCAATTAATAAAGTTTAATTCCAGTAAATGAATATATTATTGCTGCCTTAATAGGAAATAACTAAAACACGAGTGTAATTGTAGGAAAAATGAATCTGAGATTTTGACATACTGGGTTAGCTTGAAATTTTGATTCCAACTTCATATTTTTTATGTTCTTCACTGATGACATTACTTAGTTTGGTAATGAAACATCTACCCACTCAGGTTCTACTAAACAGTAATACAGGATTTGGTAATATATTCTGAGCAAAGCTTTCTTTAATCCTTTGCTTTAATGTGGTCCAATATTACTTTCCATTATGCTGCATCAAAAAGGCAGTTTGGGCAATAAAACTGGAAACATTCAAGAACATTATATAAAACATTCAAGAACATTATATAACACCACATCCTACAAATACAAGAACATAACTTTTTAAAAATATGCATGTGTAAACAAAATAGTGCAATTTGTGCAATGCTGAGCTGTAAAACCCTTAAGAGACTGAATTGGTGATACATTCTTGAAATGCTCTCCTATCACCTCTTGCATTTTTTTCAATCTGTAAGAGTTTATAAAAAGTTGCAAACTTTACAGCAAAACCACGAAGGAACCCGTGGCACCTTAAAGATTTCCAAGTTATTTTGACATAATTTTTGTGGGCTACAATCTATCAGAGGCAACATTACTCAAGAAGTTGATTATGATCTGCAGAGGAGTATAAATAATGCATTTGTTCATGCTGGCAAGTTTTGGATAGGGACTGGATTGCCACCTGTCAGGAAAGTTACTACCAGTCAAAACTGTTTCAAAAGTGCACAAAACATTCTTTGATGGCTTTTCTCCATTTGATATTACTGGGAAGAAGTTAGGGGAGGGTAACAGAGAGAAGCTGATTATTGCATATGCTTAATCTCCACAAAGAAAGATAATCAGATAGTTTCTCCTTTTCTTTTCAAAACCCTCTGCCTGGTACTGATTTTTCTCCAGGTTGATCTGTGCTGCAAAGGAGTAGATTAACATCTTAATACTAAAGCCGAGGTGAGCAGAAGAGGAGATGGAGAAAGAGGAAAAGTGACATTAGAGGGGATGGGGATTCTATTGTTTTTCCTTTGATCCTACCAAAACCCTACCAAAGTAAGGCCCACAAAGCTCATTTCTTCACTCCGACATCCACCGGATTACTCTCCCTCTAGCAGAGGAAGAACACCCTCGGGACTCTCGCTTTTACGACATTATGAACTCCCCTGGAAGCCTTCAAGAAGCAGAGCTGCCTCCCTTCAGGGTTTATCGGCAGGGTTATCTTCCGACCAGGGAGGGGACCCACGGAGAAGAACTCCAGGACAGACGGAGAAGGAAGGGTCCAGAGCTTCATGGGAATCAAGGGGCGGGGGGGAAAGGCTTTGGCCACAGAGGGTGCAATGATGCGGGTCAGCCGAAAAGAGCCCAATGCCAGTCCTGTCCCCCTCACGGCCAGGATTTACTAACCCAGATCGCGGCAGCCAGGAAGAGAGGCTCATTAATCTCCCTCGCCCTCTTTTCAACGGCAGGGATCTCTTCGCTATCTGCAAGGCGTTCCCTCTGCTTTTCCTTCCCACGCCCAAAAGGGCGGTATTAAGAGGATGCGCTTCGGAAGATGCTCCGAGAACCAGCATCGCCCCATTGGTCCACGAAAGAACACACTGTGTCTTCAAGAACCTGCCAATCCATGTCCTTAAACTTTGGTTTAACGAATGAAGTATTTTGGCTAATCAGAAGTAAGCGTGCACAAGACACTGAAAGTGCAAAAAGACGGCCTTCCTTTAGAAAATAGAGTTGCGCGATCGAAGCTAGTGAGTTGCTACAATTCCGTAGTAAATCGTCTTGTCACTCTTAATTTCTGTCTCTTTCAAGTCCAAGATCCCTGGATGCTGCCGAAAGTAAGGCAAGACTTTGGCGTATGCTCTTTTCGTTCTTTCAAACTTGCTGTTTTTCCATTTGCTTGACGCATTTTTGCGCCCGGGCTTGAATATACAAACGCAATTTTTAAAAAAAGATGTGTACTTTGTTTGCATTTAGGTGTGTGCTTTGTTTAGAGTTCAGAGATGACTACTGTATTACTCACAATGTAACAGTTCCAAAACCACGAAAAGTTTTATGACTTTTATGTTATAATTTGGAGGGGTAGGTGGTACTGTATCTGTGTTTTATATTTCATGTTTACATTCTAATATGCAATTTTCTTTGTTCATTTATTTTAAATTAAAATGTCTTCTATTGCTTATATGAGGTTCTGGGCAAAGATACGAAGACCATTACTTGATAGAATATTAGTACTTGGGAGTTGAACTGTGGCATCCTTGGTGCTCTTTGAGCTTGATGGTTTCTTGAAGATGTTTCATTAGCAAACTTGGTTACATCAGGTAAGCCCTATCAGCCGTCCCAGATTCACGCTGCGAATGCATGTAAACAGCGAATTATAGGATTCCTATTGAGGGAGATGGACAATTTCCATATTTGGTAAATAAAATCTCCATTGGTCCAGTCTCTCTGCTTCCCACACTTCAGTTAATCATAAAAGAAGACTTTTAAGGCTGATTCTCTTATCTATATCAAAGGGGAGTTCTGCTCTTGAGGAACTGCTTCAGAATTTGACTTTTCCTTGAAGAAATTAAGAGAGATTGTGTAATTTATTTAGGAAAGTGTAATTGTGCTCTGCCATTCATTTTTTTAAGGAATTGCAGAGAACCATTTCTGTTCAGTTCTTCTCCAAAGTTATTGCACACCCTGCCACATGAAACTTTAATTTTGCAGGTTAAATATGTTCCTCAAAAAACTTGATACTAATTCTAGACAATATTATACATGTATAAAACTGAGATAATATGCAAATCAGGAAACTAACTACCAACTGTCAGGTGGCAAAAGATACAGAACCAAGAGGTCAATAGAAACCATCAGTTAGTGTCGCATATGTATGGAATGAAAAAATTGAAAAAGAGAGCAAGGGAAGAACATTGGAAAGCTCTTGATGTGGAAAGGAAGAGAAATTGATAGCCAGTTTGGTCTAATGGTTAAGATACCAGGCTAGGAAGCAAGAGATTGAGTTTATGTCCCACCTTAGCCATGAAAGCCAGCTGGGTGGCTTTACAGGCAGCCAGTCTCTCTCAGCTGAACTCAGAGTTTTTGTGGGGAAAATAAGGGGAAGTTGCATTAAATAATTGTAAGGTTCTAATTTTTTCTCTAATGGCAACTGAACTTTCTTGGTTTTTCCTTTGAAAATGTGTTGCTTCTTATCCAAGAAGCTTTTTCTAACTAACTGATGGGGAATAGAAGAATTTATATCTGTGCAGTCATCTGGTTGTTAGCACACGGAGTCAGTCATTAGCTTTCTAAGAGTCCTTGAGGCCACTTGGGAGTTTATCTGTATCCTCAGAGTCACCTGAGTCAGAGTGCAATTAGGTGCGGAATCTTCTTCGGACTGCTGAAAAGACTGCATTGTAAAAAGGAGATAGGTGGTATTGTACCCCTTTCCCTCTGTTGGGGAAGAGCTATTCAATTTTAATACAGCCTTTCAACAAACACAATATACATGCACACTTTAAATCCAGAATACATTAAGGCAGAAGCTTGTCTATCCCAAGGACAAAACACCCAAAGAGTAATGTTGATATGTGGTGCAATGCCCGGGATGCACTACTTGACCCTGTTGTTACATCCTCAAATCCCCATCCCTTTATCTTCAAACTATCCACTATTGACCACACCCCATTCCTAAGAGGTCTGTAAGGGATATGCATAAGTGCACAATCGCGCCTACTGTCCCTGTCCTATTGTCCCCATTTATTTGTACCTATTTCCTGTATTTACAGTCATGTTTATTCTTATACCTATTATCTTGTAAGAGATTGACAAATCAAATAAATAAAATCAAATAAATAAAAAATAAATACAGTGACATGTGTGGACCTGGGCAAACTAAACAACCACTTCACAAACACATGGCACAGGAGTGTAAAGTCATCAGGAAAGGATTCAGCAGTCCATCTTCATCTGAAAGACAAGGTTCACTCTTTTGAAGGCAGCAAGTTTCACATTCTGGACAGAGAGGGCCACAGTTTAAAAGAGGACTCAAAGAGACTATATTAATAGAGGGGAAAAGATACGACTTCACCTATCTCCTGCTTACAACACAGTCCTTTTAGCAATCCCAAGAAGATTCCATACCTGTTTGCATTCTGATTCAGGTGACTCTGAGGCTACTGTTAAATCCCCAAGTGGCCTGAACTACTCTGAGAGTGGTAATGACCAGATGATTGCAAAGAATATAGGCAAATCTTTCTATTGCATACCAGTTAGAACTAAAAAAAGCTTTTTGGATAAGAAGTAAAATGTTTTCAAAGGAAAAAAACCAAGAAAGTCCAGTTGCCTGGATAATTGAGAATTTCCATAGACATATGTTGGATATGTTCATTGCCTTGAGTTATTTGTATTTGTAATAATTTATATTTGTAATATAAAATAAAGACAGGCTATAATGAAATGTAAATGATGAATTAATGGTAGAAAATCAATAGGTTAAGGTTAGAGAAGATGATGTTGTATCTTAAAGGCATTAAGGAGAGAAATAGCTACCCTTTGTGGTGCTGAAGAAGGCAGGCAGGATTTGCTACAAATCACTCTCATAAGTTATTCTTGCTCTTACTCTTCCGGAAAACATATACAACTTTTTAAGGTTTTATTCACACAAAAAAAGACTTTCCCTGGACATAGACACAGAGACACAACTGGGAAAAATCTTTAAAGCAGCCATTTGAGAATTACCTTACTAATGCTAAAAAAAATCACTTATGTTTTCCAGGCTCTAGTATTTAATACTAAAACATATGATTTTTCTTTTTCTTCAATAATTATAGTATTCAATTAAAAAAAACGTAAAGCAGTAGAATGCACACAGTAATATAATATGTAGGGATATTTTCTAGTTGTCACTTCTGCTTTATTCAGTAGGCATTTTTCATCACATGACATTAAAGAAAACAATAAGGAATAAGTGCAGATAAAATATGTTTAAATATTCTTTAAAATGAAGAATATTTCAATCTATTACTAAGATTTAAAAGCATTATTCAGAAAAAAATATCCAGTAGTATCCATAACCCCGATCTCAAAATATTTATAGGTTAGTTTCCTATATCACTCCTGGAAATACCTTACAAACACTTTTTAATAATCTAAACATTGAGTAATTGGTCTGAAAGAAAATAATTAAACATTAAATGAAATTGAAAATGTTAATTTCAAGTAAAAGCAATACATTTTACAACAACAACAGAGCTAAAAAAAACTTAAATGGGCAGAAAAGGTTTTCCTAAATATGGGCATTGGTCCATATCCCTGTTGGATTGTTTCTCTCTCTCTTTAATACTTTTCACAAATCATTATAGTGATGACTATTTCTAGTCTTAACTTTTTAATGATAATTATCAAACGGTCATCATAACAGCTTGTTTCCTTTTAAGATCTTAAGGGAGCCGAAAAGTAAAGCTAAATGTGATCATATAACATTAGATTTACATTTACCAAGTACAGTAGATTCAGTGGATAATAAGAAAGAAAATGTTATTATTTATGATGAATAAATAGTTAAAGTAGTACACATAGCAATCAAAGAAAGTACTTTTTTTCTGGAAGTAGAATTACATCAAACATAAGATTTCCAGTTCTATTTTCATTACTATTGGGCACATTTCAATGCTCAGAAATCTCCACCCCACTCCCAAAAATCCTCACAGAGATATAGGCTCATGGTAAAGCACTCTAGCTTCACATGGCATCTTCTTAAAACAATTTGGAAGGAGTTCTTTATGCATGCTAAAATCTGAAAAAAGACATAATAAAGCTAATTTTCTAGTTAATTTTTTAAAGAAAGAAAGTCCTGCTTTGTGGATTATAATGGTTAGTACATAATGGTTTTCAATTAAGAGCTCTGGAGAACTATCCTTTTGCCACCAAAAGTAAAAATATTGCTCAGAACATTCTCAAATATACCCTCCAAGTTTTAAGTTATTTTGCATTAATGAAAACAATAAAATAAATGTCCTATGCATATATCATAAATAAGCTACTCATAAGTAGGTTTGGACAGTTATAAATCTGCACAATAAACACATATGGAATGTTTAAAACAGAATCTAACCTTAAAAATGGATTCAAGACTATAAGGAACCTAAAAAATGCAACATTATCTATGAAAAAGGATTCCTGCAGATTTTACTCTGCTAGTTGTTGCTGACTATCCATGAAGGGCACTGTAAGAAAAGTTGTTGTCAATAATCATTCACTCATAGGTCTGAGCATATAGCAAGGCACAATGACATGAAAATGACATGTACACTGCAAATGATGTACACATCATTTGTGTACACAAAGAACTTGTGTCATGCTGTTTAACTAATTCAACCATTTGACTAGAGACATCCTTGATTTACAATACATGAATTGACCTATTCATTAATACTTAGCCCACTCTATATATTAACTGTAACCAAAGTGGAGAATACTGAAACATGTTCTTAGGAGGCAGATACTTTCCAATAAAAGGATTATCATTTCAACTTCCTATGCAAAAGTTCTCACTTTGATGGCATTGTAAACTGCTATGCAAGCCTCTGTTTAAATGATTATTGATCCCAGAATTATTATAGTTAATAAAACACATCTTGGTGGCTATGCATTGCCTTGGCACAGAAGTATACCAATAATTATGAATTTTAATTTCCAGGAACACAAGCTCATAATAAATTAGTAGTTTGTCCAAAAATGTACTACTTGCTGGGAAATAACAAAACAATTAATTTCTACAGCAGAAATTCTTCTCTATGCAGTGCCAATTCACATTATTTACAAAGCCTTAAATTAATTAACTTTCTGTTTTTAAGTACCAGTATAAGTAGTACTAGTCAGTAATATAAAACTAAATTCTACGTATAGTTCTAAGTATTAATGAATACAGATACTAGATCTTTCTTGCTCATATGAGTAAGCTTCTGCATACATAAATTTGATTACTTTAAACTTTTGGTAAAGAAACATAATTAAAATCTGTAGTATACACTGTAATTTAGCTGTTTTTCTACATTTTACATTTTTTCTAAATTTTCTATGAAACACTGATGAACACACATTAAAGTAGGAGAGAGGAAAGTAAATTAAGTAAAGTAAAAAGGAAATAAAATTAATCTTGTCTATGGGGAGTTTGCACTAGATATCAGATGACCTATAAAAGGAAGAATATCTATTGTTGCAACTGGAGAATGTATGGAATTTAAAAACTCCAAGTTTTACAAAAATACTAAATTTAATCCCAATCCATTTATAATTTACATTTAAGAAGTACTAGAAAAATGCTACGTATTTGATCCATTTCAAAAAGCCTAAAAATCATTTTTACATCTTATTCCTAATTAGGATTGTGGCTTTTAAACTATAGTTGTATTTCTGTGAACACATAGAGTTGTATTTATAGTGAAAGATTTACTTTCCTGAGCATACATGTAACAATAATCTTCAAAGCCTGATTTTCTGTAAAATTATACATTTGCACAGCAAATAAAAAAACTATAGTAACAATTCTTAAATCATATATCACATTAAAATATCATTCCAAAATTTTTTTTCACAATGATTTGCCAAAGTTATTCATTGTCTTGTTTCCCTGTTGTAATTCGTTCCATCAAAGCCCTCCACACATTTCCTGGTATTTTCTGATGTTTGTCTATTAAGCATTGTAGTGCATCCTTTGCCTACGAGGGGATTGAAGATGAGAAATATAGATTACTCATTATTATTGCATTGTTCAATAATAAATTACATTTAAAAAAAATAAAAAGCCACAATGAATCCTTTTCAAACTGCAGTATAACATTAACCAGATATTCAATAATTTAATCTTGAAATTACAGAACCCACACAAATACAAAATATATAGATTTCTCATTGTGGAAATTAGTTTTTATCAGACAATTTATACTTAGATACTACAAAATCAAATAATAAAGATGTAGATTTCAGCCACATTCTTCTAGGCTGCTCTGATTTTGTGTTAGTTAAAAGGAAATTCTGCCCTCTGCTGAATGACAAGGCATTCTGAAACTCCAAGTTCTATTGAGCAATGAAAAATCCTTTACGATCAAACTATTCTTAGGATGTTAATTCTGTTATTAAACCATATGTGCTTGCTAAAAATCCCAAGTGATTCATGTATGAAAAGTAACTCGTTACTTTTAGGAGACTTCATATAGTTTCATACTCTCCCACATCTTCACTGAAAAAATGTTCATGATCAAAGACTAATCTGGCAAGAAGAATAAAATCATTATTTTCATAAAAGAGAATTAGTGTAAGTAGGGTGAGACTTCTGGTCCATTTGAAATTTTGTGAAGGTCCTAAATTTAATCTGACTGATAGAATCTTTTTGTAAATGGTTCCAAACACAGTGAATTGCCTCCCGAAGAATATGCAGCTGTCCCTCCCTCATTTTTATTTTTTTTTAAAGTTTGAAAAACTGTATCTAATGGCTGTTGACTGCTGAGTTTTACTATCATATTGTTGATAGCTGATCTTCTTTTTTTTGGCTCTAGAAAAATTCTTTAAGCAATGCAAATTACATCATAATGTACTTTTGCTTTTATATGAGTGAACCAGTGGTATTCAGCAGGTCCTGACAAGTTCTGGAGAACCGGTAGCAGAAATTTTGAGTAATTCAGAGATCTGGTAAATACTACCTCTGACTGGCCCCGCCCCCATCTATTCTCTGCCTCCCAAGTCCCAGATGATCGGCTGGGTTTTCTTTTGCTGCCCTGCACAGGAGAATGGAGCTGGAAAGCAGGTTAGTGGAGTGGAGAGGGAATGGGATTTTGCAGTAACCTTCCCTCAGGAGTGGGGTGGAAATGGAGATTTCACAGTATCCTTCCCCTGCCACCCACAGAACTGGTAGTAAAATTTTTTGAATCCACCACTGAATTGAACTGTAAAATACATTTTTACTTCTACAATTTTAATGAACTCATAAATTAATATGCTACCTTTTAAAACAAAAAAGAATTCCTAATAGTTCAAAATCAATTCATAAAAACATTTAAAAGCAGTTCCTTAATATTTAAACTATAGACAATTTACCACTATGCATTTAAGGATAAGACATTTAAGAAAACTGGAGAATACGGCTGCTACATAAATAATGAATAAAAATTATTCCTTGTACTTTTGGAACTTTGCCTAGAAAATAAACCAACAGATATTGTCAGAATTTCCCTGATCTTTCATTCAGCTTAATTTTCAAACAACCCTGTGTTTTTTGTACTATTTATTTGAATCAAAATTTATGTTTTGTCAGAATATTCATGAATTGGCAGAGGCATGGTAACAAAGTCAGCCAATGAGGACTGTTGGGAAACTGAAACTAGGAAGAGCCTGGGCGTGGCTCTGTATTAAGCTCTGAGCTCTGAAGCTGCTAACTAGTCTGCAACTCTGAATCAAACTGAAACTGTTCTCTGCTGTTCTCTCCTCTGCTTGTATATTGCCTGTAATTGCTACCACGTTGGAAGAATCTGCTGTTGGTATTGTAAGTTTACTTCATGTATTATTATCTATATAAAGAAGTTAATGAATCCTGCTGAATCAATTATCTGTGTGTGCTTTCTGGATTTGGTTTTCTGCAACAAACTTTGATATGTTTCGATCCACAATTTAAATCACAAAAAAATGTTCTCTGAACATCCATATAATATGACCTGAAAGTATTTTGGCAATACATCCAGGAGTCTTTATTGTAACCTTGTGAGCTATTAATATTCAAAAAGGAAGATCTTACTTTTTCTGTCAGTTCTTCTGCTGTTATGTTTGGATCATATGGAATAGGATCTCCCAAATATGTCTTCAATTTAACTGGAAAGTTTCCATACAGAAGAACTGGTGGCAAACGAAAATACTCATATATCGATCTTAATAATTCTGATTAATTAAAAAAAGAGGGGTTAATAGGGTAGCAGGAACAATTATGTATTTTTACCTACTTGTTCATTTTAAAAAATCCAAAAAGTAGTGATTCAATCACAAATCTGTATAAAATTGCTTCCTAACACAAATCTGAACAGCAAGTTAGTGCCTTCATCTTGACCTCTGCATTAGAGGGTTGCAGGAGGCTGTTGCAGCCAAAAACGGAACTCAGGAGCCCATTTTCACTGGCAGAGATCTCAGGTCACCACAGGCACCCCAGACACGAGTGACATCAAGCTGGCCATGCCCACCCTAGCCATGCCCACCCCAGCCCCCCAAGGTCAAACAGAACCCTGATGAGGCCCTCAGAGAAATCAAGTTTGACACCCCTGCTGTAGAGGTATCAGTTGGCTACTAAATGGCTGCTTCTTGCTTGATCAAGAAGAACTGTTCTTATGAGCTAAATTTGTCAATAATTTTGATTTATCTGCTTCATTTTATATAGCAAAGGTACTGGACATAATGTTGATGCCTCATATTTTCCCCACAACAATCCTGTGATATGAGAGACTGAGCTACAATCACCCAATTGGGTTTTATACCTAAGAGAACTGGACCACGCAGAATGGTCCAGTTTCTAGTCAATCATCTTAACCACTATATTGAACAGGCTTTGTAATTGAGTTTGTCAATATTTTCAGGTTTTTATTTTGTAAAACTGTAATCTCTCAAAGAGAAATATCAAACCTCAAAGCAAATGATAAAAATTCTCTGTTGTCATGCAGAACAACCAACTAATTCTACATATCATAGTTAATTGTGTGTCTGTCCTTAATGCAGATCTCAGGACAACTTTACATTGAGACAGATTCATATATTCCACAGTATTGTTGCTCTGGCATTAAAAACAGGGAAAATCCAGATATATTGCTTTCAACTGACACAGAAAGACAATATATAAATGAAATAACAACAGTTTCCTCTTGTAGAACAGGCCAAGCAACTTATTTATATATTAGAACATGTTATTAAAAACCAGAGCATTTTATTTAAAATCATTTCTAACACTATTGGCATAAGAGTCAAAATGAGCTCTAATCAGGGCACACAAAATGTAATTACAATTGATAATACAATACAAATAAAGTTTCATACTTATTTGTCCTCCAACTATTCGAATATTTTCCCGAATATTTCGTGTGAACATAGGAATGATGGGCTGAAAGATTAATGGAGATATTTTTTAATAATTTATTTCTCATAATCAACTGATTTTTTACTAAATCACAAAGTTATATACTTGGATCTAAAAGCAGATAAAATCAATTAAGCTAAAAATGAAGAAAAAGAAGTATAGGAAACTATTTCTTAGTCACATTCCATCTAGTAGTTGATCTAAAAAACTAAAGTATCTTTTTTTGCAAGCACTCAGTGGGTGAATTTTGTAACTTACAGGGAATTTGAGTCTTAGTCATTCTAAATCCAACCTTCCCACTACAAAGTTAGATAAGTCTCCCATTATTGCAACTTTAGTCTTCAATTAATAGGGATTATAGGTCTGCATTCTGAGAATATTTGAGCTAAAATGTTAAGCAAATTAATTTTTTGCACTGCTCTATACACCTGCAATTTTTAGAAGCTCTCCACATTTCAGAAAAACAACCTTTTCCTGCAAGCAATTAACAAAATAGAAAATTATCTAGGATCTTGTCAAATTTTCCTCTTTCATCAAAGTCGTTATGGAGAAATCTGAGATGCTGGTACTAATCATTTTATCTGCATTAAGAATGGGAAAGGCATTTTTCAAAATCTATTGGCACAAGCAAAGCATTCATGCTTGAAAGCATTCATTCAGCTGCTCTGTCTGGAAGGTCAGACAACTTAAAGAATTTCTTAGGTTGTTTAGAAATGTATGTGAAGCAATACTTTAAGGGGCAATACCCTCAAAACAAAGCAACTGGGAAGGTGCCTGAAAACCCACAGAAGCTTCTGAGGACTGTATCTGCTTAGTGCTTTAAAACAGGGGTCGCCAACCTTTTGGACCTCAGGGACCACCAAACTCATAATTTTAAATCCCGGGGACCACTAATTTGAATTTTGACTGTCAGTGGCTTGCTGATATTGGTGGGAGACAGAGAGGAGAGAGAGAGATCTGATCTAACCTCTCTCTCTCCCTCCCTCCCTTCCCCCACTCTCACACACATACAGAGGCAGAGGTGGGATTTCTTAACAACTGGTTCTGTGAGCGTGGCCTAATTTGTGGGTGTGGCTTGGTGCTCATGTGACTGCCTGGGCATGGTTTCTATGTAAATATTATAAATATTTATATAAATATTGATTTTTTTATAAAGAGCAACTTTTACCCAAAATCAGGCAAAACAGGCAGGCAGTTTGAGTTGCTCACAGAATCAGATTCACTTAGAGATCTGTGTTTCTGCCATTGGCTACCTTAGTCTGCATTGCTTCAGTCCTAAGGAAGGTTCGGCCCTGCTTAAAAACAGAACCGAAGAGCTAAAGATTAGCTAGAAAGCAAGAAATCCAATGATTTCCTTCTTTCTAGCTAATCTAAATTTTCCGACACAGCAGAACAGCTGATGGTTGGAAAAATAGCAACTTTGCAGGCAAGTTTGCCAGGTAAGGAGTGGGGGGAGGGTTCCCACGGGCCATGAGAGTGGCGCAGCCTTGTGTTCCCGCGTAGCCTGAATTAATTGCTTTGGGGTTGCTCGGGGGGTGACATTTCTCTGTGGACCACCAAAATTTTCTCGCAGACCACCAGTGGGCTGCAGTTGGTGACCACTGCTTTAAAAAAACAGAGAGTTTGCTGATGCCAACTGGCTTTCCAATATGTTCCTGTGAAGACTCTGCAGTCGAAACAGTGATGCATTTGTCCCTAGAAAACCAACCAAAGGAAATATAAGATAAGCCCCAGAAAGAGTATATTAGAATTTGATTCATAAAATTTGGGAGTACCAGTATTTGCACTGTTCAATGTGAGCTGTTAATTAGCATTAACCTGGTATTAAGTAAAAATTACCACATTACATAATGCCATAGTATTTGTATAAATATTATGGGAAATTTGTATTGAGAAATGTGAAGTAACATTCGCACCTTGCCCTTTTTAATGCATAAACAGTTATGACTCTTTTTAATGGGTATACAGTTATAGAAGGATTACATCAACTGTTTTTATACAGCAAGAAAAGCCAAACAGAGGAGCAGGCTAGAAAACAGCTCCTTTCCCACGCATTGCCCAATGCCAAAACCATTTTTCTCCTAACTTTTTTCTGAAAAGTTGAAGAAATTTGAAAAAAATGAACTATTCTTAATTGATTTTTTAAATAATTTATTATGTCAGGGGTATCAAACTCACCCCAGGCCGGATGCGTCATGTGCTGGCCCCACCCTCACACGGTTTAGCAAAGGGGAAAAAAATCCTGATACATCATGTGACAACGCCATGATGATGTGAGTTTGATACCCCTGTATTAAGTGATTAAAATGTAAATTAAATTGGTTTACATAAGGAAGCATACCAAATCAATTCAGAAACTAACATGCTCAAGGAACACATTTCATTACAGTTTCTAGAAATATGTGGAAATTATTTTTAAAAAGGATTAGAGTAAGTAGAACCTGATACCTCAGATTCTGTAAAGCAAAGAGAGACTATAAATAAACTATATAGTCTGATACTTGTGTGTCTCTCTTCCTCCCTTCAACAGCTCTGATATAGTGATGTATGAAGTAAAAAACATTATTTTAAAAAGAACTACATGGTTTTTAACATAAATATTTCCCTTTCCACGCTTCTAAGCATGGCATACATAAACACCTGTAATCTTATATTCCAGTTATTCCCACAAAATACTTACCACTTTTGCTTCAGTGGCCACTTGAGCAAATCCTTTACGATTTTTCCACATAATAGTATAATTTTCGTCACTGAACAGTGCTTCCCGTACTCCCCCTGGTGAAATTACCACCAGTCCTCCATTTTCTAATACTTTTCTACATTCTTCCTGAGTTCCATGCAGAACACGGAACACATTAATTAATAACTGTATACCTGAAATTCATTAGAATCTGTTGTAAGACTAATATTGATATAAAATTATGATCTCTCCATAGATACGATATTTTATCAGAAAAATATAGAATAAATAGTTACAAAGCAGGTGTAAATTATGAGAAAGACAAAAAGGATTAGATTTTCATCAATCCATATCTAATCAAATACTTCCAAATCAAGAATCAGTTATAAAAATTGTAAATTTATAATTTTTTATAATGAAAATTTATCCTGATAAGAAATCTACCAATTAACATCCAATAATAAGATACTGTTATATAGTTTATGCCGTATATATTTTCTTCTGTAAAGTCTACATCATATTGATTATTTAAAAAGCACTTTTTCTCAAGTATCACTACCCGGAAACAATTTAACTATAAGGTAGCTACAAAAGGCTTCATGATAAGAAATTTGAAATCCAAAGCCAATAAAATGGTATACCTAAGTTATATGGGAATCCATTTTTCTTTTAAATAGAGTGCAACTGTATAGACTTCAGGATAGGAAATTAAATCTTAAGCCAAAATACTTGATTAATTAGTAACTGAAATGATTTAAAATAAGAAAATAATTTACCGTATTTTTTGGTGTGTAAAATGCATTTTCTCCTCCCAAAAAAGTGAGTGGAGATGTCTGTGCGTTTTATACAGCAAATGTTGCCAAAGTACCGCCCACCTACCAGTCCCCACGCTTAGGACCTCTGACACCAAGCACTTTGCCTCCTTGCAGCAAACAGCAAACATCGTAGTCAGCTTCAGCACAGCCTGATTTAGCACAAGCAGCTGATTATTGGTTGGATCTGCCTCCCGACGATCAGCCGTTTCAAGCTGCAGGGATCGCCATTGCCTATTGCCACCTCTGCACTCCCCATTTTTGGCCTCCACATCCCATTTTCTGCCTCTGCACCCTGTTTTTGACCCGTTCTGATCCTGCCACCTGGAACAGGTCGAAAATGGCACACAGAGGCCAAAAACGGGATGTGGAGGCCCAAAAATGAGGCACACAGAAGTGGCAATAGGCAATGGCGATCACTGCAGCCTGAAACAGCTGATCGTCGGAAGACAGATCCAACCAATAATCAGCTGCTTATGCTAAATCAGGCTGTGCTGAAGCTGACCAGGATGTTTGCTGCAAGAAGGGAAATTGCTGGGAGGCAGATTTTTTTTATTTTTTTTTATAAAAAGATTTTTATTTTTTAAGACAAACATATACAGACAAAACATAAAAACATAAAACCATCTTTCAGTTTTATATATATATATACAGTGTGTCAGTTGGTTACAAATATTTTGTGCTATCCTTTCATAGTCCTTACTCAACAGTTTATATAAGTTCTCACATTGTCAATCTAACATATGCGTATATATCAATTATTAATCATTCATTTGACTAAACTATTTATTCCATCATTTTATATGAGATATTCTAGATTTTATTATAAATTTATATTATGCTTTCATCCAATAATTATACATTTTATGTTATATTCTATATCAATCTATTAAACTTCTATTACAAAATTTCCTAGTCTATTTCATTACCATGTCTTTTTATCCAACCATTGATAAAACAAATCCCATATCATATAAAATTGTTTATCTTCTTGTTCTCTGATTTCAAATGTCAATTTACTAGGAGGCAGATTTCCCCCCCCCCCTTGTTTTCCTCACCAAAAACTAGGTGCATCTTATACCTCGGAGCTTCTTATAGTCCAAAAAGTACGGTAGTTTACTGCTATCTTTCAGTATATATCACAACCTAAATATGAAGTAAAGCTTATCCATACAGTACATTATTTGAGATGTATAATTTTTCTTAATTGCTCAGGACAATTACCTGGAATTGAAAACACAAAATGATCAGCAACTATATGGAGGATTCTTTTTTTCTTGAGTAAAATAATGGCTACCAAGTAGAAAAAGTCTATGGGAGTTGCTCCATGATAAAAAATAATCAGTGCTGGCCCATTTGGTAGTTTTTCAAGACCATGCACCTCATAACCTGTTATGGACAAAAACATTCAAGGTTAGCATTTCATATCAAGTTAATTTAACAAAATATTATTGAGATATTAAAATTATGAAACTGCTGAGTAAGATATCAACTATAAATACATTACAATGCATGGCAGTTATTCGTTACATTACAACCCCACTTCAGTTGAACATCTTTGTATTAATGTTCACTGATTCACTCATGCCAATCAGATATGTTGGCATGTTCACTCATGCCAATCAGATATACGGCCCTCTTGTTTTGGAGAATTATCATCAAAATGAATTTGGGCTAGCTGATGAAAAATAATTGCTTCTGGATTACATGACTTACTTACAGAAATACCAAAATCATAAATTAACATACATTGAATTTGTTAGCTTCTTATATAGAAAGTAATCCAGTTTCACAAAATCTTGGTCATTTTGTGATAAATGATATATTTTTAAAACATTTTCAAAAACATTCCTATTCTAAACAGGAAGTAAATAGAACATGACAAAAACAATGTAATGGCTTTCCTCTTAGCAAACAAGACCAAAAGAGGGAATCCAAATGGTGAATCTCTTAGAATTATATTATTATTGGTTCGTTGCACAGTCAGTGTGTTCTTACGTGGCAGGTGCCTGACTGCTTGAATTCTAAAGTCCTAGAGTAATTTATTTTCTTCATTTACTATGATTTTATCTTTTTTATGGTCCCACCATTTCTTGGTTTCAGGCAAATGATATTTCTTGCCCTTCAGACTGAAGATAATGTAGTTCACAACTGTCATGCACAAGAATGATGGGATACTTACCATTCCATATTCTTGCGTGAGCATACCACATAGTTGCTAACATTTGTCTTGCACCATCCCAGAAATCATTCAAATAACCTTCTTTTATGTCTGTCTTTCTTTTGTAAATATGAACAATGATAGCAGAAATATAAATGAGAAGGAGAATAACTGCTGGAAGCAGAAAACCTAAGAGTAGTGGCATAAATAGCCATGTGAGATAGATGAGGTAACTCAGATATTCTCCCAAGCGTTCCACTCCAGTCCATTCTTCTAATATATAAAGTATGCATGATAAATAGGATATGGATATCTGTTCTGTACCACAGGATTCATTTTGGTGTATCATGTTCTGTTTAAAAAAGGAAATAAAACAAAGCATTTTAAAAGTCTAGACTATTGTATATTTGTCCTTGAATTGTTACTTTGACTTATAATTATTAATTCAAATCAGAGAGAAAAATGCAAGAATACTAATCTACACATCTCCTAAGAAATGAGTACAATTAAACTTAATAAACCTTAATTCCAAACAAATGATTACAGAATGGCAGAATATACCATATTGTATATAATAAATAAACTTGAACTATAGTCATGTTTACCATGACTATATAGCCAAGTGTACCATACATAAGAAAAACATATTTGAAATTTTGACATACTTGCTTAGCTTGAAATTCTTGATTCTAACTTCATGTACTACTAAATAGCAATACAGGTTTTGTAACAAATATTATGCAAAGCTTTTGTGTGATTCCTTATTTTAATATTGTACTCACATGTTACTCTTCAATTACACTGTATCAAAAGGAAATCACTTCAAGCAATGAAACTTCTAATATCCAAGAAGATATAAAAAATCAAACCCACATCCCTAGAAATGTAAGAACATACTCTTATTTTTAAATATGCATTTTATACACAATAGTCCAATTCATGCTAGGCAAAACTACTGAACACTCAAAAGGAGACTGAATCGGTGATACGTTCTTGAAATGACCTATCTCTTCTTGCAAATTTCTCTATCTATAAAAGTTTGAAAAGGTTGCTTCCTTATAACAAAATCACAAAGAATCCCGTGGCACCTTAATTTCCAAATTATTACCACATAAATTTTTCTGGGCTATTAGAGGCAACATCAGTCAAGAAACTGATTATGTATACACAATAAATTTGTTCATGATTGGCAGGTTTTTGGACAGGGGCAGCATTGCCACTTGTCAGAAATTATTTTGGGAACTTTTGTACTGAGCAAGTCAAGATCTGTTCTGATTGATACATGCATTAAATAATGTAGGTCCATTGGGAATTAAGACAGCACCAACGTGCCTACCATCCCTGTCCTATTGTTTCTTATTTTTCTTATATGTATCCATTTCATATATTCATAACTATGTTTATACTTATACCTGTTATATTATAATCACTTGACAAATAAATAAATAAAAATAAATAAAGTATTCTTTGATGGTTTTCCTCCATCTGGGATTACTGGCTGGTCATGCTTACTGGGAAGAATTAATGTTGCAACTCATCAGGAGGGTAACAGACAGGGAAAGCTGCCTGTTGGATATGCTTAATTTCAAGAAAGGTGATCAGATGCAGCTTCTCCTCAGCTCTTCCAAAATCTGTGGCCGGTACTGATTCTTCTCCAGGTTCACCTGTCCTGTAAAGGAGTAGATTCACATTTTAATACTAAAGCGGGGGTGAGCTGAGAAGAAGAAGAAGAAGAAGGGATTTCCTTTGTTTTTCCTTTGATCCTAACAAAATCCTAACAAAAGTAAGGCCTGCAAAGTTTTGAATATGACTGTTTCTTCACAAGGGCATGCGGAGGATTACTCTACCAGCTGCAGGGGAAGAACACCCTCGGGACTCTCGCCTTTACAACGAATGTTCCTGAGAGCCTTCAAGAAGCAGAGCCGCCTCCCGTCAGGTTGTATCGGCAGGATTTTCTTCCGAACGGAGAGAGGTTAGCCACAGAGAAGAGCTTCAGGACAGACAGGCAGGAGGTCCGCGGGAATCAAGGGAGGGAAAGACTTGGCCACAGAGCCGCCGCCGGTCAGCCGAAAACAACCCAATGCCAGTGCTGTCCCCCTCACCGGCAGGCATTCACTAACCCGGATCAGTCCAGCCAGGAAGACCGGCCCGTCCGTCTCCCTCGCTCTCTTTCAAAGGCAGCAAACGCTTCGCCGCCCGAAAGTCCCGAGCGTTCCTTCAGCTTTTTCTCCCCACCCCTAGAAGGGCGGTATTGGGAGTGCGCGCTTCGAAGGACACCGAGGCTCCTTTGAAGCAAGGAAGGGAGCCCAACCAGCCTTCTACCCTACCGCGCTTCCTAGGTGGGGGCATGCATAAGTAGGTGGGCTCACCATAAGTAGGTGCGTTGTAGAGATCCACTGTCTTTCTACAAAGGGAGGAGAAGGCGGCCAGCGTGAAACCACCCTTAAGTGGGACCGAATCATATGAACCAGTTACCCCGCTCTCCTTTGTCCACAAGCCCCAGACGGCATACCGCTTTCCCCCATTCCAGTTGTATCCTTCTACAAAGTTGTTGGCGCCGCCCCGTTAGTCCACAGATGAAATGAAAGCGTGAGAAAACGTGTTGCACGAATTGGCCAATCCGTGTACCCAAATTGTGGTTTAATGAATTAACTACGTTGTCTGTTCTGTAATCAACCTACGTGGGCACAAGACTCTGAATTAGGAAGCAAGCGACCACTTTCAGGGAATACTCCCCCAAAAACACAACCCCAGATCGGAGCCTGTTATTTGTGGTAGTCTATCGTCTTGTCACTCTACTCATTTCTGGCTCTATCAAGTCCCGAGGACTCCGGACGCTGCCGAAAAGACAACGCATGCTCGATTTGTTCTGTGGCACTTCCTGTTTTTCATTTGCTTGGCGCTTTTGTCCGCCGGCGCGTGAATAAGTTTATAACCTTTATGTTATAATTGGGGAAGGTCTGTTTTATCTATTTTTATATTTGGTATTTACTGCACAATCTTCTGTAGGTAGGTATTTTAGATTACAATGCCTTCTGTTGCTTATATTCTGTTTCTGGACGAAGACCTTTACTTGAATTAGTAAAGCTATTACAATTTAGAATGAAGCAGATGAGCCTAAAAACATGTACCTTTTAAATTGATCTAGCAAAAAGATGCCCACATAACTGACTAGAAGACTATCATCCCACCCTCCACTTTTCTGGTTCCACTTCGAAGTGCTGCTGCTGAGCATGAATTGGAGGTCTCTAGCAAAACATAGTAAGTTTACTATTACTGAGTTGCTGCAGGAATGCCTCACTCATCCTCATTTCTCTAACCAACCATGGGTTGCAGGAACAGAAGGGAAGATAGTGGTATAATCTGTATCAAAAGACCTGCTGGCCCCAGCTTTATCACATGGAATTTCCATAAATATCCAAACATCTAGTTAGACCTCTAGTAGTCCTGAATGGCCCTGCAAGGAGTGTTAGGCAGAGAGGCATCAGCCCATGCTCAGAGCTTTGACCTACAAGACAACAAGAAGAGTGATATGGAGAAAATGGAATTCCAGGTAAGGCAATCTGCAATCTGTACTTCTGGGGGGGGAAAGGATGAGAAGACACATTTCCCCTCTTTTCCTGATGTCTTGCCTTTTGTTGTTACTTTTCCTAGGAACTGGAAGGGAGTGATGAAAAAGGGTGGCCAGAGTGGAATGAAAAAACAATGTTTCTGCCTTCATTTAAATAGTTAAAATAGGGATATTTCTATAATTGGAGCATTAAAATAAAATGAAATAAAATAAAATGAGCTCTCATTACTGTACTTAGGTTTCCACACATAATGGCTGCTATTCACCATATAGTTTACCAATACTGGACATGCTTTAAAAGCCTCTGCCTCACTTTGCCTCTTAACCGAAACCCTGATAGTCTTTCTACCTTTTCATTCGACTTAAATGAAATATTACTGGAAAAATTACAGGTAGTCTTTGATTAATGCCTGGATGCTTAATGACCATTTGAAGTTATGATGGCCTCAAAAAGGTTACTTTGTCACAAAACAGCCCAATCGTCATTTGACTACATTTCAGGTATATGCAACCCATTAAATTTAGTGTTCCATGGTCATGTGTCTGATTTGTAACATTTTTTTTTGCTGCATATACTGGATGTTTTAGAATATCTCGATTTATTCATAAATATAAAGATTAAAAACATGACTAAAGGATAATAATTCCAATTACTAATGTCAGAGCTTGAAAGAAGTATCCATAAATACATTATCTTACAAAGCCCAATGTCAGTTTTCACTGAAAATAGCTTTAGATCAGATTGGTTTCCACACAATTATCTTTTATTTATTTCAGCTTTTTTATTCATTTATTAGCCAAAATGTCTGCTGAAGTCCATTCTTAAAACTATTTGGACAACCTGCTACATCAGAGCTACACAAGTTGTAGATGGAAAAGGGCCATATTACTAAATTAAAAATATTAGCTGTCTGCAAAGAAATAGCTGGTATTCCAATTACAGGTACTCCTCAACTTACAACCATAATTGAGTCCAAAACATTTGTTGCTAACTGAAACATTTGTTAAGTGCATTTCCCCCCATTTTACAACCTTGTCATAGTTGTTAAGTGAATCACTTTAATTGTCAAATTAGTAACACAATTGTTAAGCGAATCTGGTTTTCACATTGACTTTGTTTGTCAGAAGGTCACAAAAGGTAATCACATGACACTGCAATGGCCATAAATGTAAATCAGTTCCCAAGTGTCTCAATTTTGATCATGTGACCATGAGGATGCTACTACAGTGGTGTGAAAAATGGTCATAAATTACTTTTTTTCAGTGCCATTGTGAATTTGAATGGTCACTAAGTGGACTGCTGTAAGTTGAGGAGTACCAGTCTGATGGCTGGTAGAGCAGGAACAGAGCTGGCAGCACTGGTAAGCCTGGATGTGTTTGAACAGTGTGGTAATGGTTGCAGATCATTCCTGGTGGAAGTAAAATTGTTTTTTTATTATTAAAAGAAATTTGGGCTGCATGCAGGCCATGTCTTGTACCAGCCTGCTGTACATGCTTATCCAGACAGACCATCAGTTTGAATATGATTGATACAAACAACATTTTCTAAAAATTCCTTCCACTCAAAATACATCCCATAAAAATTTACTTTGTTAAAAATGTCTGGTGAAATATTACTTCAAGATCGCCTACAAAGATTACCTGTTTCACAAAAACCCAATAGTGAAATTCTTTACCATTAAATATATATTGATGGGTCCACTCCAATACATATTGCAGTGAAGCACAACACAAATGGCATCTTATTCAATATAATTTTAATATTTTTTTAAAAGTATTTCTTGGATTTATACAACTGCCTATCTCACATTAGCAATTCTGGATGTCTTACAATGTTTAAAAACAATACAGTAGTGAAATGCACAATATAAACAGCCAAGAAATCAAATCAGTCTAAAAAGTATTATTGATTAGTGTGCTTAATGAATCCAGTGAAATGGTTGCATTATTCAAATTCACATGTTTAATAAAATCACAGAATAATTACAGAAAGCAAAAAAATAATTATTCCCTAAATTAATCCTAATTTAGGATTGCTATGATTATGTTCACGTCATTCAATTACAGCAAATATTTGCTCTAATTGCACTTGCATTGTTTTTCTTCAACAGACTCTGCCTTTTATCCATTTTCCAGATGAAGAGTGTCTAAAATCACCACCACGATTGCACAAGTGTAGCCTCAACTGAATTTTGGATCTCCTTATATGCAACTTTCAAATTGCAGCTGTCTTGTATCATTCACTAATCATGACCTACCTGTAAGCACATCAGTCTCTAAGTAACACTTTAACCTTAAAATACACCCATGTCTTAAAAGCCTTATAAACAGCTATTCAAGTACTTTTTGCATGCAAATGAAAAAAAATCGCATATTTTATCCTTTCTTTGCCAAAAAAAGGTACAATACTAAATTATAAAATAATATAAATTAAAAAAAATATATCCTGTATGATTGTCAAAATCATAATTAGCAGTGTGCTGCCTCACTTGGCTTAATCAAAACATTTGATCAATTTACTCCTTTTTCTTTTCTTTGTGAAATCTTTCCAATAAAGCCCGGCAGATGCTTCCAGGAATTTGCTGGTGCTTTCTAATTAATGACTGGAGTGCAATTTGGGTCTGAAAATGAAAGTAAAGAAAAAGGAAGAAATGATAAAACATTTCATTATCACAATTATATTGGTAATAAGGGTTCACTAGAAGAATAAATGATAAATTTATGAAAGAAACATCTTTGTACTCCCAAATCTAAGTACTATCTAGGCCCAATCCTTTGTTCTGTGTCCCCAAAAGGTTCAGAACAAATGGAGGCATTATATAAAAGTATAGCTGCTATTTAACTTTTTTATTCTCATAGAAAAGTATACAGGCTAGAAATATTTTGAGAAATTATTTGGGGGTCCCTTCTCCCTCCAGTTCCCAGATCTAGACTAAATAAGGTCTACGACTCTTATAAATCTAGTAAGATTACAACTCTTCTTTTTTATATATATTTTTAAATAAAGCCCTTTTAGTCTACCACTTCTTACTATACTTGACAAAAGTATCAGCAGTTTGTCATCAGTTCGTCAGGTTTTGTGATTCTATAATCCAAGTACTTGAGGTGGACACTTAACATTACAACCATTATTAGAAAGGCACAATAAAAAATGTTCTTCCTGCATCAACTCAGAAAATTCAAACTGCCCCAGGGGTTTGATACAGTTTTACAGAGCAATTATTAAGTCTTATCATTTGTACTTCTATACTGGTTTGGTACAGCAACTAAATAGGACAGTTACATACTCCAACAGATAGTTAAGACTGCAGAATTAACAATTGCAAGCAGCCTGCTTTCCATAGAAGACCTATATATTGCGCAGGTCAGAAGGAGGCTGAAAATATATCTTCAGAGCCCTCACATCCTGAACTCAAACTGTTTCAACTCCTTCCTTTGGGATAGTGCTGTAGGGCATTACATGCCAAAACAACTAGACACAGGGACAGTTTTTTCTGTTGTGCCATCAATCTGCTAAACACCTAATTTTCACAGTGCTGTCTAATATCTACATGTATTTACACATGTAATATGTATACTGCTATAGTATTATTAAAAGAAAAAAAGAGTAGCTCCAAATACTTACATATTTCAACCTATATATATTATAGTTATTTCAATCATGCTTAATAAGCCTTTTAAAAGTGAAAACTACAATATAATTTAAGTAGCTTTAGCTATTTTGTTTGTTTCAAAAGATAATGAATGAATACACTAACGGGAAGCTCCAAACTAAATTTAATTTTAGAAATAGTTTAATTAAATGGATTATATTTGCCTTAATACATTTGAAGTCCTTCTAAATATGGGCTGCTGAGGCAGATAGGCTGGCTTCAATGTGATGTTTTTATGTTTCTTTTTAAAGCATTCTCCAAAGTTCATCAATATAATATAATTTACAAAACAATGTATCATGATTTTTAATATGGAATTGCTTGCTAAAATATGCTTACTTCAGTGTTTTTTAATAAGCACTTCTTTGAAATTAGTTAAGTGCCAGACTTCCTAACCAACTGTCACTGCAAGAAACCTAGGTAGCCTCTGAGAACTGACCAGGAATCCGTACTAGAAATAAGATCTTTTACCTCCTACTGTTTCCAGAATTTTTACAGAGATTTTCTTCAAACAATTATTTATTACTCTTATGGACATGCATTAGCTGGGGGTACAGGCAGCCTTCTGGTTAAGAACAAATTCCATTCTTAACTCTGTCTTTAATCTGATTTTGTATCTAAGTCGAATTTCATACATACAAACTGGCTACCTGTTGCTAGAAGTGGCAAATGGTATACTGCTTCCTTAAACTAGTGAACTACTGGGGCAACTTGTTGCTTTCAGAAACCACTGAAAACAGGCTCTATACTCAAAGAGTATGGCTTCAGCCATCTGTTGGCTTCTGTCTTCCACCATTTTGGTGATGGATAGCATGTTTGGATGTCAGGATTTTCTTTAAGACATTCTTAGCCCAGTGATTGTGTAAATTTAATATCAAGTTTGTTATTATGCAGCCACTTTATTTCCCCCACTAAATTTATAAAGAATTAAGATACACTTCTTAATTCTTAGATTCGTTACCCTAATAAGGAGGTAAGAATACAATAACTTCAATTGCATTCATGGACTTCAATAAGGCACCACTAATTTGGGGGCCTCCAGAGGAGGTATGGAGAACTAATTTCACAAAGCCAATGGCCATGGAAAATCCAAGGAATTAGTGAGAAGACCAGTTCCATAGAATCTCTCTGGATAAAGAGAAGCCAAGAGATTGTGCATATATGTGGCTGCTGTTTGTGAGACTTCAGGAGGCAATTTTGTATGGGTTTGGGTGCTGAGAAAAATAGGGATCAGTTGTGATAGATCAGCACCCAATGCTTGGTTTCCACAAGAGCCTGAGAACCTCGCTCTGCCAATTGACCTGAGGCCCCAATGGGTTTGCCGTAATATTTTAATGTTTTTACTATATTCCTTTTACTAAGCCACCTAAAGTTCCCTTTTGGTAAGATGGGTGGCATATCAGTTTCATAATAAATAATAAAAAGACATCACTAATTTTAACTATAAATTTAAGAAGGCACAATAGCTTCATACATTAATCTATAAATCATAACAGTCTATAAATAAACCTGGGGTCCTGAATGTGTTAAGGGTCCTGTTTCCTGGTTGTGTTGCTAACTGGCCAAGTATCTCAGCTGCTATGTATATATTTTTAATGTTTTTATTGTTTCTTATTGTTTTAAAATGTTTTAGTTTTTTAACTGTAATCTATTTTTTTGAGTTGTAAGCTGCCCAGAGTCAGAATGAAATGGACAGCTATAGAAATTGAAAAAATAAAACAAAATAAGAAAATAAAATATAAAATAAAATAAAGTGTAGTTTCCACAATTTAGTAATAGAATTTGGTCATGACTAGATCTTATTTGCACTGTTTTGAACATACAAAAAGAAAATACTTTTCCAGAAATAATTTGAATTATATTAGTCTTATAGAAAACTATGAGACAGTAAATTAATGTAATACATTAATTTAAAATATAAATATTTTTGAAATTTGTTGACAATTAAGCAAGAATTGAAGATGTTTAAATTGATAAACAAATCATACCTTTGCAGCCAATTCCTCAGCAGTTACATTTGGATTATACTGAATGGGTTCTCCAATGTAAGTACGAAATTTGACTGGAAATCCACCACACACTGGAAGGAAGGGGATTCGGCTATATTCATATAGCCGCCTAGCAAAAGCTCCTGTGAAAGAAAGAAAAAAAAGTTAAAACCAAAATATAATTTGAATCAGATTAAATATTTAAACTACATGTTACAGGAATCACTTTATAGAACTATAGTTGCTCTTCAGCTGCAATATAGTCATAAAGCTAATCATTTAAATAAAAATATACACACCTGCATGTGCATACACACACACACACAATTTCTGTGCAAGCAAAAAATTAAAACAGATGGGTTTCTATTTAATATTGCACCCCAAATTCACTCCCTTAAAAAGGGGGTTTGACAAAATCTATTGTTTCAACTGGAGAACAAGGAATCTGTATAGCAAATTAACATATGAAAAAAATTGCTGTAAGAGACCATATTCTCTATCTCCTGGGTTGTATGTTGGCTGGTTATTTCACAATTAGAAAAGTTTTATGAAGAGCTTTTATAGACACCGGGCTTCAGCAGAAGCACAGATTCATCAATATATATATATTTATTAATTCTTTCTACATTGTTCAGTTTTGTACCATGGTTCACAGGCTGCACCAGTCAGATAGAATAGGCATTTTTTCCCAAGAAACCAAAGAGAAAAGGGGCATAGGGAAGACTGCTTTTCTTTAAGACCTTGCTCAGGCAACACTTAATTTACCTAAGGCTTCCTCTGGATTCAACCAAGATTTCACCAGAATATAGCCAATTTCTCTTGTTAACATTTGATTTAGCAGATGCCCATATACCATGCCTCTACCTTTAGATTCAAAAGACTATTTTAGCTAAACAATTGATTACACGGGCAATTAAACTAAATAGTAATCATGAAAATACTCTGCAAAGGAAAAAAATCCCATAGACAGAAATATATGTGCTTATTAGAGGAGCCTCGGGGGTGCAGTGGTTAGAGTGCAGTACTGCAAGCTACTCCTACTGCAATTTGGCAGATCGAATCCTACCAGGCTCAAGGTTGACTCAGCCTTCCATCCTTCCGAAGTGGGTAAAATGAGGACCTAAATTGTTGCTGACTCTGTAAACCCCTTTGAGAGGACTGTAAAGCACAGTAAAGTGGTATATAAGTCTAAGTGCTATTGCTATTGTAACATGATTTACTTTTTTTCCCCCAAATATGAGTACTTAAACTGCTATTTTTAAAATAATTATAATAATTACACATTCAACTTAGAGATCTGTGAGAGATAGAATCTGACTCTTAAGATTCTTGGACTCTTAAGACTCTCAGTTTTGTTACATGTTTATGCCTTAAATCATACTGTTTTCTTCATAGGAACTACAAGAATTATAAATTCGCTTAGCATTGAGAAGTCTACCTCAATAATATAATCCTTCTCTACTTGATTTTACTTTATTAGTATAATTTAAGATGAAAACCATCAGCGCAATTCTTCTTCTAAGGCAAGGGCATGGTAGTCTTTTCAGCTGCTATATTTTAGTAATATTAAAAATATAATTTGAAAGATCTACAGATAATATCTGGAGGTGCTGTTGGTACTCTTATGCCTGAGGGTGCCCTCCTTTTGCAGCACATCAGATTATCTGCTATCAAAGTGGGATCTTCTTCACACCGAGTTACTGTTAATAAAGAAGCAGAAATTTAAAAACTTAAGATTAGGACCTTTCATTAACAATGGTAAAGCAACGATTTTCTCGGCAGCAAATTATAGTTGAGAAATAACAGGTTTGGTTACCAGGAAGCATGGAGCAATGTGATAAAAACCACTGGTCTATCAGTCCTGGTCTAATTAAACTCTTCCTATACTCTTGAAATTATAAACAAGAAGCAGAAATTCACTCTGGACATTGTTACAAACTAATGTAAGCTTTAAAAAACCCTGTCTTGACAATATTAGAACATAGAATCATAGGCTGGAAGGGACAATGGAGGTCTTCTAGACTAACCTCCTGCTCAAGGCAGGATACCTTACACTATCCTAGTCAAATGGTCTTATTTTTGAAAATCTTCAGTGATGCAGAACCCACAGCTCCGAGGGCCAAGCTATACATTGATTAATTGTTCTCAGTGTCAGAAAATTTCTCCTCCTAGGTTTCATCTCTAACAAGCTTCCCTCGTTATTCCTGTCCTGCTCTCTGATGCTTTAGAAAATAACTCAATCCTCTCTTTTCTGTGACATCCCTTCAAGTACTGGAAGGCTGTCATCATATCCCCCTTAATCATTTTCTTTGATAAGCTAGATATACCTAGCTCCCTCAGCTGGTCATCATATCATTTAGCCTTCAGACCCTTCATCATCTTCATTACTCTTGGCAGAGAAGAGTATGCAGTTTCTAGGGTCTCACAACCTTATTTGCATTTGGATGCAGTATTCCTAGTGCAGTACAGAACTGTTATCATTTTTCATGATCTTGATGCTATCTCTCTGTGGATGCATTCTAGGATTTCACTGGACTTTTTGACAGCTGCAGCACATTGCTACTTATACTTTAGTGGTGGTCCCCTAGGACACCTAAGATTTTCTTTCACAATTGCTATTGTTGAGGCACAAACAGTCTATTCTGTACCTAGGCATTTGTTTTTTTCCTACTTAAGTACAGGACCTTATTGTTTTCACAACTGAATTGCATCTTGCTAGATATGGCCCAATGCTCAAGACTGCCAAGAGCCTTCTGAAAGTATTAGAAATTCCCCCCAGCTCAATGCCATCTGCAAATTTGATGAGCTCCTCTTCTATCCCTTCATCTAGGTCACCTATGAAGATATTGAAGAGTACTGGGTCCAAGACAAAACCTTGAAGTACTCTACCACAAGCTTCCATCCATGTAGATGTAGTCCCATTGAGGACTACATACTGGGTGTAGATGATCAGCCAATTGAAAATCCATCTGGTGGTGGTTACTGTCTATCCTGCATTGTTTTATCTTACCAAGAAATAGATTGTGGTCTACTTTGTCAAATGCCTTATTGAAGCCCAAGTATACTGTGTCCATAGCATTTTGCTAGTCCCCTAATGTAGTCACTTTATCAAAGAAGGCAGTACGGTATGTCTGACATGATTTTTTTTCAACAAATCTATGCTGGCTTTTAGCAATCACCGCTAAATCATCATTTTTAGGTGCTCACAAATCCTTTGCTTGATTTTCTTTTCCTAGATTTTCCCAGGTACTTCATATCAAGCTAGTTAACCTATAATTTCCTAAACCCATCCCCCCCTTTTTTTTGTAGATTTGAACCATATCAGCTCTTTTCCAGTCATCTGTTATTTCCCTGTGCTACAGGGGTTTGAAAGATTACAGTCAGTGGCTCTGAGATTATTTCTGCCAGCTCCTTAAGAACTCAGGGATCTAAACCATCTAGAACAAGTAATTTATACTTCCCCAGGCTGGATATCAATACTGATTCCTCGCCTATTTTGCAGATTCAAGCTATTTTCTGGTTTTCTGTTTTGGTTATATTCCTCTCTTTCCATTTTTCATACTTGACTTTTTTCTATGGTGCTTTTTGTTTTTCTTTCTCTCTGGTATTGTTTTTTCTTGGAACTTCATTATCTTATTTTCTCAGTTGATTTTCTCAGGCTAGTTAAAATCCCCCCTAACTACAGTGGTTTCTTGTACAGCTCAGCTAACTGAGTATCAAAGATTTCATCTATTCCTCTGGTTTGTTGGGTGGCCTGCAGTACATACCTATAGTTATTTCTTTTTCACCTGATGTTTACCCAAATATCCTCAAGGAGTCTTTAATCCCTAATAATGCGTAGTAATTCCCTATGCACAAGTTTCAGTAATAGCTACATCATATTTGCTCTCATAAACTAGGATTTTGTGCTATCCCACTTGTTTCCCATACTTTGGGCACTGGTATTCAGGCATTTGAACCCTTTATGATTGACTATAGTTTTGCTTCCTTTATCTTCTGATTTGTACTTGTGTGTCCCTTGTTCACTATTCCCTTTCTCATTATCTGGTTTGCTGTGTTGGGTTTAGTCCTATGAAATAATTTCCTTCCTCCTCCAATTTTAGTTTAAAGGCCTTCAGATGGTCTGAGTCAGTTGTTTCCCAAACACTTACTTGCTGGTCTTTGTGAGGTGCAATCTATCTCTTGCTAGAAGCCCTTCCTGTAAGTAGTAAATCCATGTTCTAGATGGTACCATTATTTAGCCAGAAATTTACTTCTACTATGTTCCCTCAGGATGTTGACCTTTTTGTTGGATATACAGATGAGAGCACCAGTTGCACTCCTGTCTCTCTGGTTTTCCTGACTAATTGCTCACAGTTTGTTAGAATTGTTTTCAGGCTCTTAGTTGTATCATTTGTTCCAACGTGACTGAGGAGAAAGAGATAGCAATCCATAGGCTTGATTATTTCTGTCACATTTTTAATCTTTGCAACATACTTCCCTTAAGAAATTGTCTGGTCTACAAATTGATGAATCTGTTCGTCTGACATTGAGTCATCACACACCTTTTTTTCTTTGGGAAAGTCTGAGCTACTTTATTTCTTATTATTGAAACCTTATTTATCACTGAAACATTTGAGAAAGCTTTTTCTTCAGCTGTCTATGTGTTTTCTTCCTGGGGAACGCTATGAAAGTTTCAGTTGGGTTACCTTCTCAATCTTTTTGTTCTTTACCTGACATACTACCTTTCCCTTGCCCTTCTTCTTGTTTGGATAGAGACTTCTAATTTTAAGAGTTCATCATGTTCTTCATCTTCACTATTGAAACTTGCCTAAAGTGTAAGATGGGTGGCAAATAAATTTGATAAATAAACTAACTTGAAAGTGTCTAGTGTGGGAGTGTCAGGAGTTTTAGTGGCTTGACTTGCCTTTAAATTTTTCACCTTTTATTCAAGTAATCTAACTAATTTACCCCTATTGCAAGTGTCATTTGAGTCCTCCATAGGTAGGAATACAAACATTGTATACACATTGCATGTAACAATGTTACTAGACTCTTTCCCCATGGCTTTGTTATTTTTCATACAAAAATTTATTCTATAGTATTTTATAACTCCCCAAGAAGCAGACAAATAGTTTTTCTCTTGTGGCATTGTTTATAAGTCCTCAAGAAGTAGAGCAGCCTTTATAAAAAAGTAGAAAACATACATTATATTTAAAAAATCAAGAAATAAAACAGTTTTATAAAAAGAGAAAATTATAATATGTATAAAAATAATAAATGAAAAAAAAACCAGATACATATAGATATGTACATATAGATATAGAGACCCGAATACACCAAGACATACATATATATATATATATATATATATATATATATATATATATATATATATATAGTCTTGGTGTATTTGAGTCTTGTCCGTGTAAGATTGAGAATACCTTGGCAGCGTTTGAGAAATCTCATCCGTCATCTTCAGGCTGGTGTCTTCAGCAGTTCTCCGGAGAACGAAGCTGAAGACACCAGCCTGAAGATGACGGATGAGATTTCGTCAAACTTCCAAATATTCTCAAATCTTACACGGACAAGACCCGAATACACCAAGACCTACATATATATATATATATATGACATAAAACAGAAAAATACAGAGAAGACTGCTATTGAATATCTCTTTTGTTTTCTTCATTTCCAACAAAAAGACATGTTTCAAATGCCATTAAAAAAAAACAGAATAAAGAAGGTGGGTTGTAGCTTGAAAGCATGGCCAGGGGATTTATTTGGAATGAATTTAAGTCTCCAGGGTCAAATTAATTGCATTCTAGATACTGAAGGAGCTTGCCAATAATCTGATCAAGTTAACAATCAAGTAAGGAAAGATTTATGCAAGGGGTAACACACTGATCAGAAGCTTACCAACAGTGTAAAGATTCAAATGAAAAGAGATTGCATAGCAGGTTGGCAGAGCTAAGTAATAAATTTGTTTAGCTCGTGGCTTAGTTAACACTGAGAACTGATAAATTTGGTTCTGATTTCAGACTGCCACAAAAATTCTGTATGGGAATGCTACAATAAGTCCTAACAAGACAGAAAGCAGATTAACAATTTATAGCATAAGATGATGGGGAGGTTCATGGTATAGATGAATGAATAAGAAATCTGGGATGTAAAGAAATTCCATATATCAATCAAAGAAATTCAATATATCAATCACAAGTAAATGGATGTAGGAGATGATAGATTGTACCAGAGGGAGACGTCAAGTGAATCATCAGTCTCAAGTCTCTGCGCCCACAAGGGATCTAAGTCCAGCCCACCTTGAATTCTGTTGACTCTATCTACCACCAATTCACTTTGACCATTAATAGTTCAGGTTCTCAGAGTATTAGCCTGCAATAAATGTGTATTCATTTGAATCAACTTGGCTCCTGATTTCCTGTGCTTGACATGCTTCACTTTGCTACATTTTTATTTCAAATATTGCTCTTCAGTTATCAGCAATGAGCAGAGAACAGGGTGTAGCAAATTGTAATAGGGTTACAACATCTCTTTGCAAGGCAGCCTTGATGCATATCACTCTTGTGATTAAAAGCTATAATTATTATGCAGATTCCCACCTTCCCTCTTCATTTTCCAAAAAGGAAAAAGGATAAAGCATTTATTTTTTTGTGGATCCTCTAACAATCTAAAATGCTACTAAGTGTTTGGAATGATGTGAAGCTAAACAACAACTCAGCATTTGAATTGTACGTCAAGAAAATCTCTTGCGTCACCTATGAGCTCTGTCACTACGCGCGCAGCATGAGTGTACCCAATACATTCTTTAAGTTTCCCAAGAAAAGTTTGTCAATATCAAGGCAATTAAAAGTATAACAGAGTAAAAATAATTTATCATTCTATTACACTGGTGGACTTAATCATGAACTGAGTTAGACTCTTTGCTCCACAAAGAGAATGGGGCTATGGACCTCTTCATGTTTTATACTCTATGCATAGAGTTATAGACTGAACCATAAATAATTTTCAAATTAAAATATGCAATGTAAGTATGCCTTACTTGATTGCCCAAAGATCCAATATCCTTCCCGAATATTTTGTGTACACATGGGTATAATAGGCTAAAAAAAAGAGATATGTTTTAAAAATATTTAATTATATTAAAGTATTAAGAGACCATCAGTCCCTATTTTATTTATTTATACAGGTAGGCTTCAATTTACAACAATTAATTTAGTAACTGAAGTTACAACAGGATTGAAAAAAGTTACTTGGGACCATTTTCACACTTACAACCATTGCAACAACTCCCATGGTCACTTGATCAAAAATAAGACATTTGGCAACTGGCAAGTTTATGACGTTTGCAGGGTCCCAGGGTCATGTGATCACCATTTGCGACCTTCTGACAAGGAAAGTCAATGAGGAAGCAAGATTCACTTAACAAAAGTGTTATTAACTTAAGAACTGCAATGATTCATTTAACAACTGTGGCAAAGATGTAAAGTGAGGGAAAACTCACTTGACAACTGTCTTGTTTAGCAACAGAAGTTTTGGACTCAATTGTGGTGTAAATCAAGGACTACCTGTACTTCATATTTCTTAATCTCCCATTTCCCTTGGAGAGGGGATCTGGGCAGTACATGATATCATCAATACAATAAAACATTAAAATCAGAATAATTTAAAATTAAAAGTTTTAAAATTATAAAAACATTATTATAAAAATTTCAGAAGGTGAAGAATTAGTCCAAGAAGCACAGGTGGCTGTTTTGAATATGTATGAGAGGAGCCAGGTTCTTCATCATTTTAAGCTACTCTTCGTACAAAAGTTGGGATAAACATTGAACTCTTAGGCACCCCTTATTTTGATACCCTGAGGTCTTTTCACAGAGCAGGTATCAATTTCTTACTGATCTTGCTTAGTTATAATGCACACATAACATTCTTATCTTTTCTAACTCAATCTGCACTTAAAGTATGCCTCATTATTGTCACTCATTGACTGGAGTTTTTCTTTAATATTTAAGACTGCCTTTCAGCCTCATAATCTTTAATTTCTATATGCTTAAAAGAAGTATAAGGCTAGCAACACCAATCATAATGTAGTAATGTCTGGACAAATAATTTTATTACATTTTGCAAAGCATACACATAAAAAAAAAAACTAACAATCAAGGAAAAAGATAAAGAGTAAAAAGAGAGTAAGGATAGAAAAGTATAAAGAAGAAGAAAGGAAAACACAAATATATACAAACAATGGTGCCTGACTGTTTCCAAGTATATGAAGAACTCTTTTTTTTATTTTCCCTTTTCTTTTGGGAAGAAAATGGACATTTTGTTATGGTCTTAAACTAGGAGTTGAATATAATGTAGTAATGTTTGTATTGCAAGTCAATCACCCATGCTAAATGTCAATCAATTACTCAGTCATGTAAGCAGGAAGTTCTGGATTATATTTTACATTTGTCTGTGTTTAATATCCATAATATATTTGGTTATTCACAGCATTGCTCCTATGTAGTATGCATCTCATGAACCAAATGGCTTTATTTCCAAGCACAAATTATAAAGAGAAACTCAGATAAAAATAGAACAGGCAGTACTAAAATAAACACTCCTTCTAAAATGGAAGCAATAGTGTTATCACCCAGAAAAAATCAGAACTTTTTAGGGCCAATGGCCACACAGGAAATTTGAACACTTGCAGCAAATACTTTCATCGTTTCCTGTTGCACCTTCAGAAAATAGTTTCCATGTGGATATGACAGGTCACAAAAAGCCCTATTTATTACAATTTTTAAAATTGCAGCCCACAATCCCTATGATGTTCTCTATAATCCTAGGTTTGTTTCTGTACCATCATCATCTCCACCATCCCATTGCTTTGTTGAGAAACATCTATGTTAAATCTTCCAGCACCTAACTAGCCACCCAGTTATTTGATGAGTGATCATATATATTTCTTTTTCATTTCTTTTCTAAGAAAAGTTATGAGAGGGCTAAACAAGTTTCTAGAAATATACAATAATAGGCAGGAATTTTGGATTCCTGCCATGCCCATTTTCTAAATGCTATTTTCTAAAAATAGTGGTAAGTCCTACTTGATTGTCTATAGACTGCTTTAACTCAAACATTTCTTCTACTAACAGGTTAGTGTTGCACATGATCTCAATTATTTCATAGGCCTCTTTAATAACGGCTTCTGGGATTTGTTGCTCATACATGATAGCTCATTGGTTATTTTCATTCTGTGCTTTCACATCAGTGATGGGATTCAAAAATTTTACTACTGGTTCTATGGGCGTGGCTTGGTGGGCGTGGCAGGGGAAGGATACTGTAAAATCTCCAGTCAGAGGTGGTATTTGCTGGTTCTCCAAACTACTCAAAATTCCCACTACTGATTCTCCAGAACTGGTCAGAATCTGCTGAATACCACCTCTGTTTCACATGTATTTCACACATGTATTTCAAGACAACAACTCTCTTTGATACTCATTATTCAATCTCTGAAGTATACTCAAGACAGAGCATCTGTAATTTACTTAATCTTTGTTTAGGTTAAAACTGAAGTCAAAGCCTTATCACCGAAATGTCAAAAATGGTTGGATTCTGAGTGCAATGTTAATTAGTCTCTCTTCTTATATTGGAGATTTGTTTTCACCTTAAACTTTCTTCTATGCATGGATAAACTTACTAATCATTCAATTATTTTGGTTTAATTTGGTAGACGTAATCTGAAAATAAAATGTTATTACTTTACTTTTTTCATGGCCCACAAGAAGTCTCAAATTTCTGCAATAGGATTTAAAAGGCGTTGCTTTCTTAATCCCTGAATATAAATGTAGTATACAATTCAAGGAAATCTGCTCCAGCCACTGCCTAGAATTTTCTATGTGACCCTTTTTTCATGGCAGCTAATTGCTGTCATGTAATCCTACCTGTCAAGAAATCCTTGCTGAAAGGATTTCCTTTGATTTCCCAAGCCTCATGTTTAGCAATGATTCCAGAGCATCTTTTAAAAAAAAGAAGAGGAAGAAGAAGAAGCTAACAGCAAAAAAAAGCACTATTCTGTAAAGGTTGTTCTGTAATGTTGCAACTGATCTTCCAGTCTTTTGCTGATTCTGTTTTACAGTGCAACAATAATCACTGCAAAACAATGTAAACACTGTAAAACAGGTTTAATAAATCTTTTATTAAAAACCAGAAAGTTTTAAAAAATGTTTGGTTTTGGGCCATTACTGCTGCAAAATAATTCATTTCTGAACACCATGTGTTGTTCATTTACAGAAAAGCTATGGTATGGTAGAAAAGAGAAGACAATTTAAAATTGATGGGGTAGAACTACCAACAGGCCACATGGCAAACATTCACACCAGTTACAAGTACCCGGTATCCCACAATTACATGGGAATCACATGGCAGGCAAAGAAGACAGCAACATTTAAGTACCATCAAAGAATAACACAGGTCCTGAAGAGCCAATGCAATGGGAAGAACAAGATACACACCATCAATGTGTGTGCCCTGCAGTCATCCGATACCCTAACAGTATAGTGAACTGGCCAAAGCAGGACATGCCAGTGTAAAGTTCTGGAAGTTTCTCACAATGTTTGGATGAGAAAGAAAAGAGAAGGAATCTGGTATCAAAATAATTGTTGTGGATGAAACTCAGAATATTCAAGTGTACATCGGTAAGAGAACACCAAAAGATGAGATCCTGAAAAAATGCCTGAAGCAGAAATAGATATGGAAGGAATAACAAGCAGAGGAAGTGCCATGGCAAGGCAAGGCCCTGCATTGGATGCATCATTAACATTTGGGCCATCCTACTTGCACTGAAGTACTGATCATAGCAGCACAATAGTAACTAAGCAATAGAGTAATAAAAGCATGAACCAAGTATAGTAGACAGGTTCAGACTATGCAAAGAAGACACAGTTGAGCTTCAGACTATGCAAAGAGGACACAAGATTTCATTTATTCCCCTTTCATCCAAGTCACTGTTTTCTATGTGCTACAGTCAGTTCCAGATAGGCCCATAGATACTTAACTTGGTCAATTGAGAATTTTACATAATGCTTTTAAATAAGGTGATAATAACAATTAGATTATCAGTTTTAGTAATGCTTGTGACAAATGCAGCATTCACTACTAATGATAAAATCAGCTGGTAATTTTGACCAGAGTACCACAAATGGAAACGAAGTCCCACTTTAATGCAAGATAGATTCTCTGTTCTAACAAGTAAGATAGCCTTGTTGCAGTGTATAGCTAAACTTAGTAAACTTATTTTTCGATAAAAATGAAGTGAACTGTAAATGGTTGAATAAGATGAGAATGCCTCCCCTACTCTTGATTATTAAAAAATAAAAAATACTGGGTCTGAAGGGATAGAATGAAAAAAAACCCACCAGGGAACAAAGAAGAGTTGAAATTCTAGGAATTTAAGCAAAACTGAACCAATTGAGACTTAATTTTCTCTCCAAGTTCTGTACAGTGATACCTCAGTACTCATCACTGTTTCCAGGAGGTGTGATGAGTACCAGAAACAATGAGTACCAAACAATTTTTTCCCATAAGGAATAATAAAGTGAGTCACAAGGCAGCCTACACTGTCAGTTCTAATTGTATGTTAAGTACCAAACAAACAATGAGTACCAGGACAAAATTTTCCCATCAAGATGCATTGAATACCAAATTCGATGAGTTTCAAAGCAGTTGAGTACCAAGGTATCACTATTTTAAAAATTATTTCTATTTGCATGATTAGCTTCATTAAACATTCTAAAATGGCCCTTAATGTTTCTGAATTTTGCCTCCATATTGGATACCTGTTTCAATCATTATTATGTATACACAAAATAAAAAAACTTTGGAATAGGTCAGGACTTCTCATTTTTTTGCTAAATGAATATCTAAAAGGGTTAAAATATAAAAATTGTAGTTGTTTGTTAAATAATTGAATATTAAGAAAATATTTGATATATTGAAATATTTATCATTAAGAAGAACAATATTTTCTTTCATAGCAGTAAAGTCACAGAAGCAGAGGTGGTATTCAGCAGATTCTGACCAGTTCTGAAGAATCAGTAGTGGAAATTTTGAGTAGTTTGGAGAACCGGCAAATACCACCTCTGACTGGAGATTTTACAGTATCCTTCCCCTGCCACGCCCACCAAGCCACACCCACAGAACCAGTAGTAAAAAAAATTGAATCCCACCACTGCACAGAATATATGATATAAGCAGTAGAGGAGTACAATATGGACCTAAGTTATTGAAAGAAAAGTGTTCTACTGTCATGACCATGAAAAAGTAAGTCAAAAATGATTCCCTTTGTTCCAAACTTGAGAAATATGAAATACACCAGTTAATGCTTGAACACCTGAAAGAAAGTGCAAGATTACAGTAATATACTTTATGAGCTGTTATCCTCAAGAAAACCTATTATAATACTTCTCTAAAAAACTAAGTTTTCCAGTTGTTTAACATCATGTTTTGTCTGTAAAAGAAATATATTTTTAGTCTTCATTTATTTTAATTTTAATTTAACCTGAAGGCTGAAATATCAGTTGCATGAAAACATACTTTCAATTAAATAACATACTTTTAATTTTCTATGTTAAAAGGTTCAGAACCTATTTCAAACTGATACTTTTAAATTATTTTTAATACATGTAAGTCATTATGGAAATATTTCACATATTTGGCCAAATAAAAGCATTTTCAAAATTTATACTATTAAAGAATTTATTAAGACATTGAAAATTAATCAGTAATACAAAAATTGTGTCCATACTATATAATTTTTTTAAAAGGCTAAGAAATGGGCAATGCCACAGCATAATTTTATATTACTTTGTTAACTGTGTTGCCTAATCAATGTACTTGTGTAGAGCATTTGAAATTTGTATGGAAGTGTGTGGTTTTTAAATGAGCCTAATTTAGAATATAAAAGAGCAATTCAGCACTATGCCAATGCAAGATGAGGTGCATTATGCCTGCACTACCTAATTTACAAACAGTTTTTTTCTTATTTGTGGAAATGAATTAAAGGAATTAAACACTACCCTTAAACTCAGTTCAGGTCACTCTAAGGGTTTGTTCCATATTCTCTATGCTAAAAAAACTCAGTTCATCAACAGTGGTTCTGCAAAACATCCAGAACTGCAGTATGTTTGTTTGAGGTTAGTTTTGTGTAACACTTCTACTAATGACCTATTCTTTATTATTTCATTTTCTTTTCATGAGCAACCTATTCTAAGAACTGATTAGATTATGTCAGAGGCCTATGTAGAACTGTTACTTTCATATATAGATAAGAATATGATTCAATACTTTTTCCTACTCTTTTGCTTAACATCCTTCTAAATCATTTTGTAGCTAATACTAGCTAATAATTTCTAGCAAATTAGAAAGTGTTCCCTAAAATATGTTTTGAGAACTTTTGACAGTTGCTGGCTACCAACACAGGAAACTGATTGTATAAAAAATCCATATTTTAAGCTTCCCAAAGTTTAGAAAAACAAACTGAATGAAACATTTTACCATCATACATATTAATATATCTTATAAACATCACCTGGAAATATGAAAAGACAATCATCTGCTATTGAGTAACAACACCTGCGCTTCAGAATAAAAATTTTAGCCAGAAAATACAAGTAGTCCAAGGGAACCGCTCCATGGTAATAAATAATTAGCCCTGGTCCATCTGGTATGTTTTCAATGCCATGTAACTCATATCCTGTTTTAAATGGAAAGTATAAATCAATGGTTATTATGCAATATAAACCAATAATGCACTAATTAAAATACCATGCACTTTTACTACATGACTGTTTCTATTGCAAAATATCAAATTTTAAATATGATTAACTAGTAAGTACCATAGTCACAGTCAAACAACTGCCTGAAATTCCCATGTACTGAAACTGCCATCTACGGTCAAACATAGTTTGAATTATGAGTATATTTTCTGTGGAATTAAGAACTTCTTTCATTTATAGCAAATTAAGTGGAAACTAATAGGAATTTCCAGAGCTGTAGTCTGCTTCAGAAAAATTAGGCATGCCTCAGACTTCAGTAATACAACTTCTGTAACGTTGCTAAGAAAACTGTATTGCACATGTCTAGTATGATGTTGGGAAAGTGCTAACCATTAAAAAAATAGTTTTCCAAAAATCCATTCACTGAAACATTCCAGTGAGTGAGCAAGAGAGAGGCATTTTCTTCAATTAACTGGTCTTTTTGCATCCCAAGATCTATCCAGAACTTGTATCTACCTTGCTCCCACCTTCCAAGAACACGGTACAGTTTGCTACAGATTTTACAGGGAGGGAAGAACCAGCAAATACTACTGCCTCACTTCTTTATTCAGAGCACCCACAGCAGAATTCTTATGAGATGTCTTCAATGATAGATTCCTGTGCTAGAAATGAACTGTCTGAGGAACGCTTGGCAGTAGGGAAAAGGCTATGCCATGGTGCATAAACTTGAGCATCTGCAGATAACAAGCCTGTTGCCCAAGTGCTTCAACTCAAAAATTGGACTCAATCAGTTGGTAGTAACAAGGATGCTGCAATTTGTTTTTATAATCACACCACAAGATACTACTGGAGCAGATGTATTCGTAAATCTGTAGCCCTCACAGAGAACTGTGGTAATGACCCGTTGTTCCTCCTGACCAAAAGCAGAGCACTGTAAATAATCAACTGTTTGGTGTTGGTTTGTTGGCTAGTAACAAAAGCCTCTTCCCAATCTTTCAATTTTGTACCAAAATGCAAATGTTTTCTACTACAAAAATGTGAAATAAAATTTGCTTTCATTTTTGTGTTTATGTTTGTGACAAGTCTCTCTTTCCAGGCATCTTATGATGTAATGAAGGCTATACTGCCTTTGGGCTCCTTTACTGAATCATAACATCCAATCATATTGGGTTAGTAGAAGTTGAAAGGAAAAACAAGACCAGAGTCTCCTCCAGCGACTCTCTTTTTTCTTTCAGTGCAGCAAAATGCTTTAGCAACACTAATTGCTTTAAAATGGCATTTCTCAAGTAGCAAAAAGCCAGAACTAATTATAATGGTAGGCATATTATGGTAGCTGTGGTACCAATAGGAAACATAACTCTTAACACACACCATCATTCACTATTAGATTTGCAACCACCAGGAACTGAAATTTAACATTATTTGAAGGATAAGTAATTGCCCAACCCTATACTGCAGGGCTGGGTGATTTCTGATCCTTCAAACAGCTAATGACAAAATCCAAAGAAAGAAGACACATCAAGTAAAGTGACACAATTATTTAAGAAATAAGTAAAGTGTATTAAATACTAAGATATTATTTGTGAGCACACTCTGGATGTTGGTCAATGTTCCCAATTTTAGTGGTTTTGTATAATGCATATTGACAATTGGAGAGCTAATAGTAGCTATTTGTTTAAAAACAAATATTATTAACTGTTGGTTCTTCACACCCAGAATCATGTTCAGTGATATAGGCAGTCATATACATTTATTAAGTGAATAATTTATGGAAGATTTTAATACAAAATACTGTGAGCTAAACATCCATTATCTCAGTAAGTACAGTTATGCTGATATAATCCAACAAATGTAGATAATTCTGTAACAGATCTAAGTTTCTCACTAATACACATTTTCTTACCATGCCATAATCTTCCATATCCATCCAATATGATTGCTATTATTAGCCTCACAGGATCCCATATATTACTAGAATAATTTCCATTCAGTTTGCGAGTCCTTTCATACAGGAGGAGGAATAAACCAGAAAAATAGAAAAATAATACAATGGCAAGTGGAACGGCAAATAATATAGTAGCAAGCAGCAGCACTGAGTAAACAACTATATAAAGAAGATTGTTAAGAAGCCATTCTTCCAAAAGATATTGAAGGCATGTAGAGAAGATCATTGTTGACTATCAAGGAAAGCAGTATTTAGTCACATTCTTTCCACAGCACTACTGTGTCTTCATCCCACAGAAAATAATTCAAGTGCCCAGTCAGAAATATCACAGAGGTCTAAATATGCTAGCTATGCAACAATCAAAATAATCTTGATAAAACACACCCAAATCTAAATCAACCAATCCAAATGGTAGATCCAGTTCAAATTTATGGAGTACAAAATTAATTACTGGGAAATGGAGCAAAAAAAAAGGAAAACATTTGTTAGGAGAAGAGAGATGAAATCAGCTAGAATAATACTTCTGTAAAATGTATTATTTGGCTGTGTCCTAGAACAGGACAAAATGTTTCCATCAAGTAGCAAAAATACATTTTTTTCCAAATTCCATATATACTGGATGACCATGAGAGGGCAACAAAGCCTTTTTATCTTTTAGCTGCTCCCTAAGGATCCTCTTGATTTCTGCTGTTCAGATCTGGCAGTCCTTCTGCAGACCAGTATTTCTCAACTTTAACATGGGTAGATTTCAGCTCCTGGAATTTCCCAGCCAGTACAGGGAAAGCAAAGCTAATTTATTGTTGACAGTATTTCATATTTCAATATATATTTTAATCTAAATATAAAATCTTAACAGAAGAACTATATGCCACATGGATTTTCTCCACGATCTATTTCTAATGTATTATTTCAAGTCTTGTGGAAATCGTTTCAAACCACAGCTGACCTTACCTGCAAAACATCTCAGATGTCCATACGCATTTATAACCAGGAAGAATAACCACGCACAAAAGCACCAGCATTAAGGCTACAGAATTCAGAGGACCGCTAAATAGAATTTTCAAATTAAGAGTTTTCGTAGCCTTTTGCTCTTCTCCCTAGGCCGTAGGGATTTTCTGCAACCCGGACGCTTTAGTGTTAACCAACACAAACATGTAAATTATGTACTCGAGAAGGTGAAAAACATTTCTTCTCTTTAACATGCAAAGTGGGTCAGCGTATTAATTTCGAAGGAAATGAGCGACAAGGGTTTCCAGAAAATATTTAGCAGATGATATGGGCACAGTACTACATCCTCAATGTGGTGCCTCCAGATGTATGGGGGGAGGGCGGTTCCCAGGTTGGGAATTCTGTGACCTGAAGTTCAACACAGGTGGATAACCTGCTCAGAGGAAGAGGTTCCGTCTCACAGCCACTCATTAAACCAGTTATGCCATTTTCCTCCTCCATTACGCCCCTTTCTTTTTCAAGCCTTGTTTTTATCGTTCGCCAAAATATGCAAACCGAAAGCCTGTCCTAACCACGCAAACCTACAGAAGCTCCTAGGCGACCCCAACGGTATTTCCTTGCCTCGACTTCACTTGCCGTCTCGTCATCGCTGCTTCTTTCCCTTTCCATCGCTCGTCCCGCGGCAGCTCCTTGTCAGTCTTATACTCGGTTTGTACCGGAGGAAATAAAAGATAATAAAAAAAATCAGGGCTCCAAGCAAAAAGAAACTTGGCAACCACGGGTGAGGAGTACAGAAGGGAAGAAGAGACCCACGATGCTCCAGAGAGCGAGAGTGGGTCCTTTACACCTCAATCTTCCTGATCCAGTTTGAAGATTTTGTGTTCTTTTTTCTCAGCGAATAAAACACCCGCTGAGCTCGCACTTCCTTCGATAGTAAATTTCCGTAACGTTTTCATGAAACCTGCCTGAGGAAAATCCGTACAGGTTACGCTGGTTATAGAAACGTTGTTGCGACACCAGTTCTCACAGAAAAGCCAACGGCGTTCAGGAGCTGAACCGGAATTCGGTTGGCACCAACCTCTGTGTAACATAGTGGCTACCAGAACCATCTCCAGGCATTACAAGCGTTGAAGTAAAATCAGTTACTTTAAGAAAAGTAACCCTCTCTTTTGATTAAGTTCCTAACACCCCAGAAACTTCTGGATGAGGGCAGAATGACTCTCAATGCCCATTTCACAAATGTGGGATTATCCTGGAGTAGAATTAGAGATAATATTTGTGTCATAAAAGCCAATATATTTATTTACTTTTATTTTTAATTTATGTGCCATCAAAAGGGCCTTGGTGGCTCAGGCTGTTAATTTCCTGCACTTAAGTTCCAGCTGCCTACAACTGCTGTAGGCTCGAATCCCACCAGGCTCAAGGTTGACTCAGCCTTCCATCCTCTCGGGGTAGGTAAATTGAGGACCCAAGATTGTTGGGGGCAATTAGCTGACCTTGTAAAAATGCCGCTTAGTAATAAGCAGGCATATACAATGGAATGAAGGCTATTGCTGAGCACACTGGGTTGCATCCCAAAAATTGTAAGCCGCCCTGAGTCTCCGGAGAAGGGCGGCATATAAATGTAATTAAAAAAAAAAAGTTGTTTTAGCGGCCACGTAGATTTTCTGTATGATTCCAACATATTCTTTCACGTCTTCCAACAGTTCATTCATCACCACTGTAATTGAGCCGATCCAGATTGCTGCTGGTCATCTTCTTTTTCCTTTTGCTTCCACCTTACCAACATTAGAGACTTCTCTAGGGAGCTAGTATTTTTTCTGATGTGCCCCAAATAGGATCATTTTAACTTGGTCATTTGTGCCTTGAGTGAAATGTCTAGCTTTGTTTGTCTGATGATCCATCAAGTTTGGGGTGGGGATTGGCTGTCCATAGTATTGGAGAGGGGGGCATGATGGCTGAGCAGTTAAAGACGCTGAGGTTGACAGCTGGAAAGCTAACAGTCTGCGTTCAAGACCCGAGCACTGGATAGGGGAAATCTTTTTAGTGTTCCCAGGAGTCTTTTCTAATACCAAAGTTCAAAGGCATCTATACTTCTTATCCTGCTTCTTTAATTTCCAATTTTTGCATCCATAGGATGTCACAAGGAATACTTTGACTTGCTCATTAAAAAAAAGCTTCAAATTATCAGAAATCCTGGTAAAATCTATATTTCAGGAAATGGGTCAGCCAATTATGTTAAGCAGCTTGCCATTAATTTTCAACATTGGTAAAATAATATTGATAGAATCTATGAGGCCTGATGATTTCATTTGGAAAGGCATTTCGGAGCAACACTTTTTGATGACTCATGGAAACATCTGTATTTGTTTACTAGATTTGATAGCATATCTGGAATGAAATCCTCTTTATAACAACTATAAGTTCCTGCAGAGTGACATGATTTGCATTCATGACTTGTACATATATTCCTTGATTTACAACTACAATTGAGCCAGAAATTTCTCTTGCTAAGCAAAACATTTGTTAAGTGAATTTTGTCACATTTTACGACCTTTCTTCCCTTGTTGTTTGATTCACTTGTTAAGTGAATCACTGCAGACATTAAATGAGTAATGCGGTTGTTAAGTGAATTTGGCTTCTCCACTGACTTTGCTTATAAGAAGGTCGCAAAAGTGGATTCAGGACACTGCAACCCTCATAAATATGAATGATTTGTCATCTATTTGGATTTTGATCATGTGACCAAGGCGACACTGAAATAGTCATAAGTGTGAAAAATGGTCATAAGCCGCTTTTTTCAGTGACATTATAACTGAATATTCACAAAATGAACTGTTGTTAAGTCAAGGACTACTTGTAATGAATAGAAGAACCTTGGTGGTGCAGGCTGTTAAACGCCTAGCACTTAGTTCCAGCTGCCTGCAATTAGTGCAGGCTCGAATCCCACCAGGCTCAAGGTTGAGCCATCCTCCCGGGTTAGGTAAACTGAGGACCCAAGATTGTTGGGGGCAATAAGCTGACTTTGTAAAAATGCTGCTTAGTAATAAGCAGGCATATACAATGGAATGAAGGCTATTGCTGAGCACATTGGGTTGTGCTCAAAAAAAAAAATTGTAAGCCGCCCTGAGTCTCCGGAGAAGGGCGGGATATAAATATGAATTAAAAAAAAAAGAATTGCAGGCACTTGCTGCATTCATATTCCTATTCTTCTGAATTAAATCTTACAAAAAAATCCAGAAAAAAACCATTATACCAATATTCCTGAAACACTAAAAAGCTAATCAAAAGGAATAAACATTAAATAAACAGGCTGTTCATAGATAAGTAATAAAAATCTAGATTTTTCTGGAATCTTTAGAGAGAAATGTGATAAATTTTAGTCTTTATTGCTTTAAAGCCTTCTAATTCTATTTTATTGGTAAATTAACTGTGTGCCAGAATAAAGATGCATTTTTATTAGATTTGACTGATTGTGAACTAGTGTTTTTATCTTGTCATGGGGGAAGTATTTTTACATGATGAATAGAAGTACAACATTGAAAAAATATCTAAAAATAATGTATTTATTCATCTGTAATATGGACAATAATAATCTCCAAATTAGAAAATGAAGTAAATTCCATTTAATTTACTTCAGTTATTTCATCTTCAGTTTCTCCATTTCTATCATTTATATTTAGGTTGTTTGTGTAGGTAGTCCTCATTTAGTAACTGCCCCAGATGACAGTTGTTCGCAGTGATGACAATAATTGAAAAGTAACTTTGCAACCAGTCTTTCTTGTATTTACAACCTTTTGCAGATCTATAAAGGAAAGGAAAACTGACATAAGATCTTAAGCACAGTCACAATTTTACTTAGTGACCACTTTGCTTAATAACTGAGTTGCCAGTCCTAATTGTGGTCATTAAACAAGGGCAACCTGTATGTAGAAACTCAGAGTCCTTCTTATGTCTGTGTAGTAAATTCCATACTTTTATATGATGTCTTTTAATCATTTTATGCTGTGCATTGTCATTATGAAAGTGAGAATACTTTTTCATTCTGTTCTTAAGTAATGTCATTTATTTCAATAGAGCTAACTGTTAAATGGAAATAAATCTGGTTCTGTGAGTGCTGCACCATTTCAACATTGTAAGATAGAAAGCAGAATAGATTCATTTTAAATTCAAGTAAAGAATACTTTCTAAATTCTACTCAGTTAATTTTATGATGTACTACACAACCTGTTACCCATTGGGTCATCATTTTGGAGGTATTTCTTTACCCAAACAGAGAAACAGAAGGAACTGCATGGATAAAAAAAGCAGTGGGAGCAGAAGTAACTTCCAATTTTCTGTTGGCTTTGGGGAATATTTCCAAAATGATGACCCAATGGGTAACTGGTTATGTAGTACGTCATAAAATTTCCCATTGATTTTGCTTGTGGGAAGCTGGCAGAGAGCATTGGAAATCATGATCACATGACCACAGTTAACTATGGTGATGCTGCGGGAACCACAACTTTGCAAACAAAACTTCTTACAATAATATCCTAATAGTCATTCAAGAGGAATAATGGATTCTGAATTTTTAATGCATTTTTAAGTTATTGGATTTGAGGTATATTGATTCAAAATTCTTTGCACTATGATGCAATTTTTGGGTTAATTGAAGTTTAGAAACATGCAAAAAGTTTACGTAGTATATAGATGTCAAGTTTCAATTCATAAAGTATATGAAAAGTTTGATTTCAGTTGTAAAGAATATGATAATGGGAGTTGATGAGAGAGGTCTCTATTCTTCTGTCCCTTTCTTGGTCTAATCCTCATTTTAATGGGGATTTTGTTTTGACAAATTTGTGCTTGGGTGTTCCTATTCACTTTGTTCTGTTTTTATTCATACCACTTCCTAAAGGACTAACAATTATATGTCTTGCTGTTCCTGTTTAGAAACCAGAAATCAGAATTGCACAGTTACTCTTGCACCTAATAGATCAGAAGCAATTTCTCAATTCTTGAATTCATCTAGAACTCTCCAAAAGAATGCCAACTGCCCATTTTCCACCTACATTATTATTACTGCCATTAAGATTAGTAAAGTTCTACTTACTGATTAAGAACAGTCAGTTTCATGCCCTGTGTGATTACCTCCTACTGAAACCCACTCTCAAACACCATTCATTCTATTTGGCATGGCCATAATATTTACTGTTCTTCATATTATTTGAATAAATACATACATAAAGGCTGGTTCTGACCATTAGTTCCCTTTTGACTTAGCTGAGTACCTGGTATCAAATTAATCATCATAATTATTAAATGTTTACAGAGTTTAACATACTAATTTAATGGAAGGAGGAACTAAAAGGTAAGGAAAGAATGTCATGGGAAAATGTCTGTGAAGATGTACATAAGATGGAGTAGTGCCATTTCTGTATTCTGATTTTAAATTCTGACTTCGTACTGCAAATTCATCAACATCTCAGAGGAAGGATCAGGTAGGTTAGGAGTTTTGCAAAAAGCAGAAACTAGTGGGCTGGTTTGTTACAATTGGCAAACTGCAGACTCATCATGTTCCTTTTTCATTCAGTACCTCTTCCCTTTTGTAGAGACCGAGGGAGATGACATTGACAAAGAGGAATGAAATATCCTTTAAGTCCAGGGAAACAAAATAAATGTTTCCGTGAGCCACTGGGGTAAAAGAAAGGGGGAAAGTGTAGCACAATCAGACTTGTAAGATTTTATTATTATAGCCAATCTCAATGAAGTGTAGTTTTAAACTTTCATTGGAACTTACTTTCTGGACTAATCTACCTGTTGGGTCTCACACCTTTTAAACAGTGATGGGACTCAAAAAATTTTTACGACTGGTTCTGTGGGTGTGGTTTGGTGGGTGTGGCAGGGGAAGGATACTGTAAAATCTTCAGTCAGAGGTGGTATTTGCCGGTTCTCCGAACTACTCAAAATTTCCCCTACCAGTTCTCCAGAGCTGGTCGGAACCTGCTGAACACCACCTGTGCTTTTAAAGCTTATTTTGTATAACATAATGATTAATACTCATCCCTCTCATTGATCTTATACTCCACTTCTCCATATATAAAGCAAGTATTTATCTTTTTTTAAAATTTGTCATATTCTATATATGTCTGTAGTTAGCTACTAAGTTTCTTCTTTAGCTTGCACTGTTATCTAAAACAAAACACCAGGTAGACAAGTAGAAATTGACATGATATCTATACATAATTCCAATAATCACCCAATTAATTTCTTACATTTCCTATGATTCTTCCAACTCTCTTTAAACCTTAGCTTTTTTTTCACATGTTATTTCCATTGATTAAAATATTCTAACTGTGTAGTTTTCAACCTTTGTCATCTCACAACACACATCTTATAGTTCTGGGTCACAAACCCAGAAGTCCCATGATATCCAACACATGTATTCTATTGTCTGGATTAATAGACAGCAGGTCTTCTATTTTCTTTCTCAGCCTTGGCATGTTTAACATGTGTGATCTTCAGCTCTAGAATTCCCCATCCAGCACCTTAAAAGTTACCAACACTGTTCTATATAACATCCTTCCAAAGTATCTTTTGAACATTATATGTTTCAGTTCATAGTTCTGTTTATAATAATTATTTGCTTTAGCTCAGATCAGTGTGTAGGCAGAAGAGTACACTATCAGAGAAAAATATCTGTTTATATTATTTTTTCTCCCACATCTTGAAGGCGTATGCTGATGTTTTTCTTCATAACAGCTATGAAAGATAAAGACAAAATTGCTACTTTATGAGTCAGAGCATACTTTTCATACAACGACAGTGAAAAGCAATTATATTTAGTTACATCACTTCTATTATCCTTAATATGATAGGAAAAGGAAAGAGCACCTTTTAAAAATGATCAGTTAGATTAGATTCCATTCTCCTTATTTTGAACAGCCTCATATTTTAAAGTAATTTGTGGGTTAAAAAAAGCCTGGCTATATAATAAATGGCTTACCTGAAATAAATAACTTGTATTGAAGGTTTCAGAATCTTCTGGACACAGAAGATTCTATATTTAATTATTTACATGGATGCAAATAATTAACAATCCAGTAAGCTTTTAGCCTGGCTTTTTCTCCCTGAATTGAGGTTAAGGTATTTCTTTTAGCCATGCTGCCTGGTTGGGGGGAGTTCAAATACAGTATACACTTCTTTAAAAAATGAATTGGGAATAGTCATCAAGTAGTGCTATTGGTTGGACATCATTGATCTCACAATAATAGAACCAGGCCTTGTCAGGTGAAGGAACTCCTGAGCTGTAAAGTTTGAGGTCTGATATTGAAGAAAGCCAGCTGTCATATAGTGGTAAAGCTCCACATAATGCTGCATTCTGCAGAAATGTTCCTTCTGATGAAACATTAGCAAATACTTTTTTAAACAACTGAATCTTGCTAAAACTTAAATATGATAATGAGAACCTGGAAAACAGAAGTTAATAAGAACAATTGGGTAGGATCAAAATCAATAATATCTGGTTTGAACAAAATGTATTAAAACCAAGGAAGAATCTTACTTAACTAAGCACATTTAGCAGCGGTGGGATTCAAAAATTTTTACTACCAGTTCTGTGGGCATGGCTTGATGGGTGTGCTGTGGTTGGTGAGTGTGGCAGGCAAAGGATACTGTAAAATCTCCATTCGCACCCCCACTCCAGGGGAAGGTTACTGCAAAATCCCATTCCTCCCAACCCTACTAACCTGCTTTCCAGCTCTATTTTCCTGTGCAGGGCAACAAAAAAGACCCAGCCAATCAGCTGGGACTCGGGAGGCAGAGAAAAGATGGGGCAGGGCCAGTCAGAGGTGGTATTTGCCAGTTCTCTGAACTATTCAAAATTTCCACCACCAGTTCTCCAGAACTGATCAGAACCAGCTGAACACCACCTCTGACATTTAGTCTAAAATCCAAATGTGTAGCCTTTCCCTTCTTTCACTGAAAAAAGATATGTTTGTGAGTTTCAGAATTGATTGGACAAAATATAGACTACAAGAGCCTACAATTGTTTTTCTTTAGTTGCAGAACAAGAACAGAAAAATATCGGTTTCCTTAAAAGGTGCACTATTCTAGTTAACAAGACAAATGGAATTTCGCTAATGCGTATAAACTGCCAGCCCTTCAAGGTAACCAATGTCAGAAAACAGCCTAATAATTGCTACATTATTGTTGCAAGGTACAATGATATTCATCCATCATGTTCAAAGAGGATCTTGACATCTAACAGGTTGCAGGCTGTCCACCATGTGTTTGCAGGTGACTGGTAAGGCCTATATGGGCACAAAATGTACTGCCACATGTCAGCAGACATGTGTAGGCACCATTGTTAATGTACGGTGTATGGGGTGTTTAGGAAGGGATAGCACCTCTGGTGTAGGGGCATGCCATGTCCTTTTAGGACAGCTCATCCATCTTTGGTCCCCACCTGTCACTCAGCCCTCACCTGTGACTCCTAGTAGCATTTACAGCAGCCACACCCCAGGAAACAGCTTCAACAGGCTGGCCAAACCAGGTTGAGAGTAGCCGTTGGGTCATTGACCTTCAGTGAGACAGGGACTTGTCTATCCCAAGCAAGGTACAATAACAGAGACTTGAAACTGTTAGATTTGCATGAAGAGTCAGACGCGGAGTGCTTCAGTGAAGAGTTTATTAGTGACTACAGCTCATAACAGACCCAATTTGGCTGGGCTGCGGCTGCTACTTGTAGCCAGCAGCCGCAGTTGCCAGCCAATCAGAGTGCAGGGTTTTCCCGTACTTTTTAAACCAATCATTTCTGACATTTTACAAGAACAGTTTAAACTTAACAAATGACATTCAAACCTGCATACATAACACCCCTCCCCACTAGGTTCAGTCCATACTCAAACCCCAACCTATCTTATGTATTCTTTTAAATAGGTGGGGCTCTTACGTGTACGTTGAGACCTTCGTGGTTCAGAAGTTTTAACGTTCTCACCCAGTGAGAGAGGAAATGTGTCTGTTGACATTTCCCTAGTTGGACTTCCTGTGAAAGAAGACCCTGTTTGATTGTTACAATCTGGTCTCTCCTCCCAACCCATCTCCAGCCCAATGTCAACACCCAAGTCAGGTGGTGATATGCAATCTTCCACTTGTAAGGATGGATTTTGGCATTGTGACAGGTTTTGGGATGGTTCCTGTCGTAATGGCTTGTTACACATGGGGTTGATTCTTGCTTGCTGATTATCCTCATGTTCCTCCCTCTCCCCCGTAGAAAAGGCATTAGGTATGGGAACCAGAGAGGAACAATTGCGATGTTCCTGAGGTAACCTGAATCTAAGCTGATCAATGTGCCTGCTCCAGAGGACACCATCATCTGTTTGCACCCTGTAAGAACAAGGGCCTGTGATTTGAGTTATTTCGGCAGGAATCCATGAAGGTTCACCCATAAGGTTCTTAGCATAAACAGAATCACCCACACTGAACGTGCGAACTTTGCTAGTGGAATCAAGTGGTGCGTTGGGTGCGTAAGTGGGATGAAGGCGGTCAAGGGAAGACCTAAGTTTCCTACCCATCAACAACTCTACTGGGGATAAGTTAGTTGATGGGTTAGGAGTGATGTGCTGAACACTAAGAAGTTTTTCAACTTTCTCAGTGATGTCCCCAGACCCAATTGCTGAAGCTTTTCCTTGGTAAAACGTACCATTCGTTCAGCCTGGCTGTTAGCCGAAGGGTGCCCAGGGGCTGTCAGGGCATGTCTGATACCCAGTTGTGCTAGATAGGATTCAAAAAGGTTGGATGTAAATTGAGGGCCATTGTCAGAGACAAGAACATCAGGTAACCCGTGGGTTACAAAAGCTTTTAAGCTGCTTGATGACAGCATCAGTTGTGGTGGATGCCATAGGGATGACCTCTAGCCATTTGGAATATGCATCTACTATAATAAGGAAGGTGTGCCCTCTGGTAGGGCCAGCGAAATCAATGTGAATCCTAGACCATGGGCCCCTAGGACATTCCCATTCCTGTTTGGGGGCGAGAGGTGGGGCAGGCCTGACTACCTGACAGTTGGGACAAGATGCAACCCAGTTTTCAACCATTTTGTCAATACCTGGCCACCATACATAACTCCTGGCCAATCCCTTCATCCTTACAATACCAGGATGACCCTCATGTAACATTTCCAAAACCTCTCTTTGCAGTTTTGCAGGAATAACCACCCTGTTACCCCACAAAATACATCCTCTTAATACAGATAATTCAGTTTGCCTGGACTTAAAAGGTTGGGCAAGGTGAGGTAGATCTTGAAGAGGCCAACCTTTCTTAATCCAGCCTATAATAGGAGCCAATAAAGTGTCTTTGGCAGTCTCTCTGGCAATTTCAGCAGCATGTACTGGAAGCTTGGCAACAGTTTCTAGGAAAAAGGTGTGTGCCTCAGGTTCAAAGTCCTCCTTGTGAAGGAAGTGGGCAGCGACTCAGGCATCAGCATGTCCAATGTCCTTGCCAGGCTTGTGGATAAGTTTGTATGAATAAGCAGCAAGAAATTCAGTCCACCTCAGCATTCTTGGTGACAGGATAGTGGGTGTAGGTTTGTCTCCTGCCACAATGCCTAACAAAGGTTTGTGATCTGTGACAATGGTAAATGTTCTCCCATATAAATACTCATGAAATTTCTTGATAGCTGCAACAATTGCCAATGCTTCCTTGTCCAATTGGCTGTAATTCCTCTCTGCTTTGGTCAAGGTGTGAGAGTAAAATGCAATAGGGGCTTCCCTCCCACTGGGAAGCCTGTGGCTCAACCCCCACTCCAAAGGGGATGCATCACAAGTCAGTACAACAGGTAAATTCTCAGAGAACTGTATGAGTACAGCATCAGACGTGATTAGTCTTTTAATACTGTTAAATGCTGATTGTTCCTTCCTGCCCCAGACCCAAACAGACTTTTTATCAAGTAATCTGTGTAATGGTTCTGCAATGGTTGCCTTCTGAGGTAGGAACATGTGATAAAAGTTAATAAGTCCAAGGAAGGCTTGCAAATCTGTTTTGCATTTTGGTCTAGGGGCTTCTTTGATTGCTTGAACCTTGGCATCTGTAGGGTGGATGCCATGCTTGTCAATCATATAGCCCAACTCAGCCTTGTCAGTTCTAAGAGTGCATTTTTCTTCCTTGACTTTTAACCCCGCTTTCCTGAATCTGGTAAGGACTTCTCTGAGTCTCTCTTGTAATTGAGTGTCATTTTCAGCAGAGATCAACACATCATCAAAGTAAGGCACTACCCCTGGCAGTCCTTGGAGCATCCTTTCCATAAGGCTTTGGAAGATGCCTGGTGCCACGCTTACTCCAAACTGTAACCTTTTACATTTGAAGGCACCTCTATGAGTCACAATGGTTTGGGCCTCTGCAGTGGCATCATCAACTGTTAGTTGTTGATATGCCTGGGCCAGATCCAATTTGGCAAAGACTGTGCCCCTGCCAAGTGAATGTAATAAATGATGCACCACTGGAACTGGATATGCGCTCTGCTGAAGTGCATGGTTCAATGTCCCCTTATAGTCTCCACAGATTCTTACTGACCCATCAGTCTTGACTGGTGTGACTATGGGTGTCTCCCATCTGGAGTGGTCAGTGGGCTCTAAAACTCCTTGAGCTATTAGTTTATCTAATTGTGCATCAATTTTTCCTTTAAGGCAAATGGGACCCTTCTGGGCTTTAAACGAATTGGGGCACCTTGGGATCTAGGTTGAAAGTGATAGGGGTCCCCATATACTTGCCCAATCCGTCGCTGAAGACCTCTGGAAACTCAGACTTCAAGGCCTCCTCCCATTCAGTGTTGCTCACATGATTGATGCCAGTCACCTCATGCCTAGTGGATTGAACCACTCAAGTCCCAGCAAGCTTGGGCGGTCCTTGTCCATGATGGTCAGGGGCAAATGTTTGGTGTGGCCTTTGAACTTCACGTTGAATTCTCTTGTTCCAACTACTGGAATCTTGTTCCCTTGGTAGTCTTTAAGAGTCAGTGCTTGCTTCTGGAAATGCTTCTTCTGAATGTTGGGAAGTAGCCTGTGAATAGTGTCCCATGACACCATAGATAAATAGGAGCCTGAGTCCACTTCCATTTGGCAAGGCCTTCCTTCAATTAGTACCTTCACATGTACTTTTCTGCTTCTTAAGGGTGAAGAATGACCAATAGTGACTGTTTGATGAGTTTCATTCTTCCCATTTGCTTCTGTGTTGCCCCATTTTCTCACTGAAGTTGTTATGCTTGAATTCTTTGTCAGGAAACTTCTTTCTGCTTGGTGGAGTTCTGGATGATTTGCAGACTCTTGCTAGGTGACCTCTTTTTCACAACGGAGGCAGATGGTATCAAGAAACTTGCATTCAGTGCGGGGGTGGCTTCCCCCACAACCTCTGCAATAAAAGTCTTGCCTCTTTCTTCCAAGGTCTTTCCTTTTCTTCTCCATTCTGAGTCTATAAATTCCTTCCTCCACCTCACTACAGTCTGAATCAGAATCTATTTGCTCACAATGGGTTGTTGTGGATTTTTCCACATCAGGATGGCTTGCGGCCTGGTTAATTTTCTTCATGGCTGCTGCTGAGGACTTGGTAGCTTCGCTGAAGAAGCTTCTTCTATGGCCTCCTTAAGCGTGATCTTAGGTTTCATTAATAATTTGCTCTGCAAAACCTTGTCTTTTAGGCCTAGAACAAATCGATCGCATGGCCTCTTCTAAGTTGATAAATTCACATGCACCCACAATGTCCCTTAAACTTGCCACGAAGTCATTAACGTTTTCGCTTTCCTCTTGATCCCGACGGTAGAATTCGTGTCTCTTAATGACAAGATACTTGTGGCACATAATGGGCTCTTAATAACTTTTCTAAGTTGGGCCAGTCCATTACCTTCACGTCTGCAGCTCCCGCCAATGCCTTCGCCATCTTGAAAACAGCCGGACCGCAGTGGGTGAGAAAGACCGCCCTCTTCCGCTTGTCGGAAATGTCGGCGAGATCGTTTCCCTCCAAATACATTTGGAAACGATCTGCATACGAGTCCCAGTCTTCTGCCGTCGGATCGAACGGGGCTGGGGGTGTGTGTTCAGCACAGCCATCTCTCTCAGCTTGTTCTCCGCGTTGTCTTCTCTTCGGGAAGGATCCCATCCTCATCGCCAGTGTTAGATTTGCATGAAGAGTCAGACGCGGAGTGCTTCAGTGAAGAGTTTATTAGTGACTACAGCTCATAACAGACCCAATTTGGCTGGGCTGCGGCTGCTACTTATAGCCAGCAGCCGCAGTTGCCAGCCAATCAGAGTGCAGGGTTTTCCCGCACTTTTTAAACCAATCATTTCTGACATTTTACAATGACATTAACAAATGACATTCAAACCTGCATACATAACAGAAAGCCCACCAGAGTTTTCCTCTGCCCTTCTTACACCAGACAGGGTTATTTTGAGTTTCTTTCTTACACCTTCTTATTTCCCAGGACCAACTTATCTTTTATTTTTCCATTACTTGTTTCTGCATGTCTTCTTAAAGGTTATCTCTATCTAGTCTTCCCACTTCTCTTTCCTCCAGGTTGTGTCTTCAAAATGGTTTTGCACTACCTTTCTGAAATTAAGTAACCCTGGGCAATAATATCCTTTCTGATAAAAGGACAACATTGTCTCTGTCCTAAAATGCAGTTATCAATAATTTTTCAAAGAATTATTCAAATATTGTACTAACAATTTAGCTTCCTTTCTCTTATAACTAACAATATCTTCTTGAATCCCCTTGCAATCTGCATCTGTTCATCAGCCAAAGATTGCATATTGCCATCTTATTTCTTTCTCTTTGTCCAGCTTCCTCACAAATGATCTCCTGTCAGCTTCTTAGTCCATTTCACCTGCCCTTTCCTAACAGGAACCGTGCTATAGACCTTCTAAAAGGTTTCTAGAATGTTCTGTAAAGTCTTTTTAAGAATTTTCTTACACAAATGTAAGAGTCATTCATTGCCTTAATCCCTTTTTTAATGAAGGTATATGAGGTCACTGCACATTTTCCCATTGCCTTGGAAGTAGTCTACAGTACATGATAAAGAAGAAACAATCATTATCTGACAGTATATAAAGCAATGTATGTATATAATATACATTTCTTTATAAGAGAATAAATACATCTGTAAATAAAATGTAGACTTCTTTATAAGCATATAAAGAAATTTAAGTGAGAAATAAAAAAGAATCTCTCTTATGAACTCAAATAATCCTGTTCAGAAGTATGATTCAGTTCTTAAAGTAACTCAGAAGGGCCAAAAGAGACACAAATAAGTATCAAATGTCTGACTTCTGAAGAGGAAGACAGAGTTACTGAGTAATCTCTGGATGCTGTGGATGGAAGAAAGAATAATAGCAGAAAATATAAAATGAAATAGGCTTGTGAAAGGTGAAATAAAGAATAGCCTCCTTTAATATCTGCCGATCTTGTAGGTTGGAATTTGATTCAAATGCCATCTGTCAGGATTTCAGAAGTCCACCTTTTGTAATGGAATGAGGGAAAGATCTTGGGAGACTGGGTGAAGAGAAACTGCCAAGAGAATGGTTAGATAAAAGACAGCATAGCCTGCAGCTGGATAATGGGCAGAACAAGAGGCTCAGGGAAGACATGCCCTAGTTTCTCAAGCTGTAAAGGAGATGAGATGAGAAGAGAAATGTACTTTAAGATTTGCATGATTCTGTCAATGTAGCTTTATAATAAAGTAGTATTAGCTCATGTAGTAATGTTTCCTATCTTGTTTGCCATGCTAGGCTATCCCAATCTTACAAGTCTGAAAGTACAATTCTCTCCCATCTCCTTTCCCACTCTTAGCCATTTCTGGAAAGGTTGGTAACTGCCTTGCCTACTAATGTGCATATGTATGTATGTACTGGTCATGTGATACTCTGCCTTGCCATGTCTCTTCATTGGTCTGTCATGTAGGCCAGTTCAGTCTAGTACTTGTCAATGGAGATCCTCAATCATCCAGGTCATGGTTATCTTGGACTTTCTTGGTGTTTTTTTTTCTTTGAAAATTTTTGCTTCTCATCCAAGAACTGAAGACGCTTTTGGATGAGAAGCAAAATGTTTTCAAAAAGAAAGAAAAAAACAAGACAGTCTAGTTGCTTTTCGAAAAAAGCACCTTTGGGACAGTCCAGTATTCAGTAAACCTTCATGGTACCCTACCTTCAATGCATTTTCTTCACTGTCCATCAGTGAAGTGCAGTCTTCCAATGCCCTTTTTTCTTCTTCAATTAACTGGTGTACAGGTAGTCCTTGCCTTATGACCACAATTGAGCCCAAAATTTCTGTTGCTAAGCAAGGCAGCAGTTAAATACCCCCCCCCCCCATTTTATGCCCTTTCTTGCCACAATTGTTAACTGAATCACTATAGTTCATTTCAGTTAATTTCATTTTTTTGGATTTATATGCCACCCCATCTCACGAAGGACTCGGGGTGGCTCACATAAAAAGTATAGCATACAAAAGTATTAAACCCAATCCAAATAAACGATAAGATCCCACATTAAAATGCCCAATTAAAAACCCCAATCCCCCTCAATCCAGGCCAGCCTGCAAAAACAGCCAAGTCTTTAGATTGCGGCAAAAGGAACGCAGGTCAGGGGCCAACCGTAATCCCAGGGGTAGCTGGTTCCACAGGGTGGGAGGTCTCACAGAGAAGGCCCTACCCCTGGGGGCCGCCAACCGAAATTGTCTGGCCAATGCCACCCAAGGAGGCCCTATCAGTGGGAGCACACCAGGTGATTGGAGCTTGATGGTAGCAGAAGACGCTCCTGCAAGTACCCCGGACCCAAGCCATGTCGGGCTTTATAGGTCAACACCAGCACCTTGAATCTTACATGGAGGGCAACCGGCAACCAATGCAGATCGTGCAGGAGGGGTGTAATATGGTATTGGGACACTCCCATCACAACCCACACGGCCACATTTTGTACCAGTTGAAGCTTCTGTATAGTCCGCAAGGGCAGCCCCATATAGAGAGCATTGCAGCAGTCGAGACAGGAAGCAATGAGCGCATGGGTAACTGTGCATAGAGCATCTCGGTCCAGATAGGGGCACAACTGGCGCACCAGGCGAACCTGAGCAAATGCCCCCCTGGCAACAGCTCCCACCTGCTCCTCCATACTAAGCTGTGCATCCAGGAGGACACCCAAGTTGCGCACCCTATCCACGGGGGGTAACACCTCTCCCCCCATGACTAAAGATGGAACTTCCTGGATAACCTGAGATGCCGGTACACACAGCCACTCAGTCTTGGCCAGATTGAGCTGGAGCCTGTTCCTTCCCATCCAGATCTGTACTGCCTCCAGGCAATGGGACATCATGGAGAGGGCATCACTGAGGTGGTCGGGGTGGAGATGAAAAGCTGGGTATCATCAGTATGCTGATGATACCTCATCCCAAAACCATGGATGATCTCACCCAGCGGCTTCATATAGATGTTGAACAGGAGGGGAGAAAGAACCGACCCCTGAGGCACCCTACAAGTGAGGGGCCTTGGGGTTGACCTCTGCCCTCCTGCCAACACCGATTGCGTATGCCCCAAGAGAAAGGAGGAGAACCACTGTAACACAATGCCTCCCACTCCCAGTCCCTGAAGGCACCACAATAAGATACCATGGTCGATGATATCAAAAGCTGCCGAGAGATCTAATAGGACCAGGATAGAGGAATATTCTCTATCCCGAGCCCTCCAGAGATCATCAATCAGTGTGACCAATGCTGTGTCCATGCTGTAACCGGGCCTGAAACCTGATTGATATGGATCTAGGTAATCAGCTTCCTCCAGGAAAGCCGGAAGCTGCTGGGCCACCACGCTCTCAACAACCTTCACCACAAAGTGAAGGTTGGAGACGGGATGAAAATTGTTCAAATTGGCTGGGTCCAAGGTAGGCTTCTTAAGGAAGGGCCTCACCACCCCCTCCTTGAAGGAGGTGGGGAAAGACCCCTCCCGCAATGAAGCATTGATAACTGCCTGGAGCCAACCACGTGTACCCTCCCGGGCAGCATAAACCAGCCAGAAGAGGCATGGGTCCTATAAACACATAGTGACACTCAGCCTCTGCATAATCCTGTCCATCGCATCTAAGGTCACAGGGTCAAACTCATCCCAGATAACCTCAACAAGACTTGACGTCGCCTCCATGTCCGACTCTAGCCAGTTGGTGTCCAAACCAGCCCGGATCTGAGCGATCTTATCCAGCAGATGCTGACTAAACTTTTCAGCCTGCCCCTGCAAAGGGTCCCCCCTCACCCCCTGATCTAGGAGGGAGCATGTGACCCTAAACAGAGTGGCCAAGCAATTATCTGCGGGTGCGATGAGAGCAGAGAAGTAAGCCTTCTTCGCCACTCCCATCGCTGCCAGGTAAGTCCTTGAAAAGGATCTTAACTGGATCGGTCAGATTCGGGTGGACCTCCAACTGCTCTCTAGGCCCTCCTCAGATGCTTTATCTCCTGGAGCTCCATGGAGAACCAAGGAGCTAACCAGGATCTGCGTCGGGTTAAGGGCCGCAAGGGGACAATCCAGTTGAGTGCCCCAGAGGCAGCCTGTTGCCAGGCGTCCACTAGGGCCTCAGTCGAGTTGTGGATCGGGGAGGTAGGTAATGGCTCAAGCGCCATCTGGAACCTCTCAGGGTCCATCAGGCACCTGGGGTGGAACCACCTCATTGGTTCCACCTCCCAGCGGCAAGGGGTGGCATGCCAGAAGACCAGCTGAAGGAGATAATGATCTGTCCATGACAGGGGCTGAATAGTTGGCGAACCCCCCCAGATCATTACACCACTGTCTCAAGATAAAAACCAGGTCCAGTGTGTGTCCCCCCTCATGAATCGGACCCCAAATTATCTGGGTCAAGTCCATGGTCGTCATGGAGGCAATGAACTCCCATCCTAAACCCGACCATTCCCCCAGAGAGGGCAGGTTAAAGTCCCCCAAAACCAGAAGCCTGGGGAACTCCACCGCCATTCCTGAGAGGACATCGAGTAGTTCGGGCAGGGCCATTGCCACACAGCTGGGAGATAGGTACACAAGCAACAGACCCAACTGACTGCCCGGACCCCACCTCATGAGGAGAAACTCACATCTGCCTATCTGCGGGACAGTGATCTCCCTCGGACATAAGGACTCCCTGATAACAACCGCCACCCCCGCCCCTACCCTGGGCCCTAGGTTGGTGCAGCACCCAGAAACCTGGTGGGCATAACTCACCCAGAGGGACTCCTCCCTCCAGACCCAACCAGATCTCCATGATGCAGGCCAATCACCGAGGAGGGGAGCTTTATTTACCACGGACCTGGCATTCACATAGACCAACCTGAGCCCAGGGGCCTGACCTCCCGAATCCCCAGGGTAGCAGGCAGAAACATGGGGGTCAGAGTGCACCACAGCTTGAAGACAGTGGGGGCGCACTCCCGGTTGATGATACGGCCCCCCATTTCTTCACCTCCCGCCATATCCAATCACCATGGGGATCATAACCCCACCCTGGCCCCCAAGGCCCCAGGGCCCCCCACCCCCACTCCCCCCTCACCACGATCCATCCTCGACCTGGATGGAGCTGTGGTATGACTCGGCAGAACCCCCCCACATTTCTGCCCAAGTCTATGTCCCATCCCTCTCCCTAACCCCTTTAAATACATAGTAGTTATAAAATTTAAAAGAGACCCTTTAAAACCCTTATGTTTACAAAAATTAAAAAAACCCTTCACACAGTGCCACCTCTCAGGATCCCAGGATCCATCATGAAGGCAGGCTTTAGCTAGTCCAGCAGGCCAAACTAAGGACAGGGGGACCCTCCTTAGGGCCTGAAGTTCCGCAGCCGTATAAGCTATAACCATGGTTCAATCAAGGAAAATATGGAAGTGAAAGGCCAGATGTTATGTTCAAAGTCCAGAAAAATGCGCCACAGCATCCATGGGAACAACCAACCTGTTGTTGTTAGTTAGGAATGTGTTTGTTACCTGAATCTGGCTTCCCTGTTGACTTTGCTTGTCAGAAGGCCACAAAAGGGGAGTACATGACCTGGGGACAACTATATGGGAATCAGTTGCCAAGCATGTGAACTTTAACATGTGACCATGGGGATGCTGCAATGGTTGTAAGTGTGAAAAATAATCATAAGTCACTTTTTTCAGTGCTGTTGTAACTTTAAATGGTCACTAAAAGAAGTCTTGTAAGTCAAGGACTACCTGTATTTACAACATTCCATGGCCATCTATGCTCTTTGGTAAGTAGAGTTTCTCAATGCTGCATGGACGAAGAGCACAATTCATTCTAATCTGTTTTTTCAATCCAAAGCTTTTAGTTCTGCTTGAGCCCATTCCATTATTCTAGTTGTGTATCTAATGACTGGAAATGTCGCAATGTTAATTGCCTTGATGGTATTCAACCGACTTTTCTTTTATTGGTCCTATAGAGCTGCTGGCTCTGGTTGTTCAGCCAAGAGTCCTGAATCCTAACCCATTTGTCACCAGATGTCCAAAACTTCGACACCTAGGGCAGTGGTGGTAAACCTTTTTTGGCTCCCGTGCCGATAATTGCACTCACGCTCGTGCACGCGCGCTTGTGTGCCAGCACCCAGAAGGCAATGTATGCTGGGCCCGCCCACCCCCCTGCACATGCGCACAATCCCCCTGCAGTGCACCATGTGTCTGTGCATGCACACATGCGCACCTTGCACCATGCATGCGCACCTTGCAGCATGCCACACACCTGTGCATGCACATGCGATCAGCCCCTTACACCATCCATCTGCGCATGCATGTGCGACCTCCCCAGCATGTGCTGCATGTTTCTGCGCCCCCCGCCCCCTCACACATCACACCAGATACCCGACAATCAGCTGTCGGGCAGCAGCGGCGTGCGCACATGCGCAGTGGGGCCCTTCTGAGTGCACTCTCTCGCGTGCTGGGGGAAATGGCTCTGCATGCCACTTCCGGCATGTGTGCCATAGGTTCGCCATCACAGACCTAGGGCATACCTTGTTGACCTGAGTGCGGACCAATCTGGTAAGAATTTCTGAAAATTACATCTCACTATATTGATTATTATTACCCTGAACATCTCTGTCAACATCGGACATATCCATTGTTATCTGAGTCAGGCCAAATATTAATGCTTTCATATCAAGGGAGGGTTTTCTAGTTTTGGGTTTGGTATGGAAGGTATTTACTCAGCCAAGAAGGTAAGAGTAAGAAATATTAATAATTATAGAAATAGAGCAAAATGAAGAAATTTTTGAAGCTGAATGCTTGTTTATCTATTTCCAGTCCAGTCTGCTGCAATACCAGTTCTATTGCTTCTTGCCATCTGTCCAATGCAGTAAATTTGAGAATAGATTAATATATATTATAAAATTACTGCTAATATACTCAAGAAAGTTAAGTACTTTCTTCACTAACTTATAATTCCCCCAGCTGTCAATTCAATTTTAGTTTCCATAAATCTTGGCTATGATGGTCAATGGAGATGTTTTCTGAGTTTTGAAGTTGCAGTCCAATATATCTAAATCCAGTCACATCAGGTGTCAAAAGGGTCTCCATGTGATAATGTGTGTGTATATATATGTGTGTGTGTGTGTGTGTGTGTGTGTGTGTGTGTGTGTGTATCATTCCCAGAATATTATCTCTTCTGGATCTTGTTGAGAAAGGGAAAGTTCTGGAACATTATGACTTCCACATCCATTGTTAATAACAGTGTAATTTGTTTCATAAAAATCATTCTGCAAATCAAATGTGTTATTTATTTATTTATTTATTTAATTAATTAGATTTATATCCCGCCTCACTTCCCTCAAGGGGGAACTTGAGGCAGCGTACAAAAGGATAAAAACAATTTATGTACAATATAAAAACAAGAAGCTCATTCATACCAATCCAAAACATACACCGGGGAAAAGCAAAATCTCAAGATCTCAATACCATGCCCTCCGACAAAGCCAGGTCTTAACGGCTTTGCGGAAGGCAAGTAGATTTGGGATGGTTCTAATCTCTGTGGGGAGCATATTCCAGAGGGATGGCGCCGCTACAGAGAAGGCCCTAGCCCGTGGATCCGCCAGCCAACATTGCCTGGCCAAATGTTTATGCTGGCACTTTGTCATAAAATCATTAAGAAATTTCATGAGTGGAATTTAGTAATCCAATAATAGATTGGTAATGAGAGACACCATAATTGTGTGCATAAAAGTAACGTTGAGAACCACTGTTCTTTGTCTACATTTTTTAGTATGTTCAATTCTTCTGGACATTTTGTAATCCTATTACATTATATGATTAAATATTCATTATTTTCCATTGTGTATTCATGTACAGTATATAAACTCATTTGGGGGGGGTCTCATTTGTTTAGAAAAAAATGAAGCTTTAGATATGCCTGGTTAGAAGCAAGAGAACATTATGAATGAGGCATAATTGTTGGAGTCCTATTATAATACTAAGACTTCGGTGCTAAAATATTCTGGTTGTTATTTACAATATACTTTTTAGATACATATATAATCTGTGAATTACTAGGCAACTAAAATAAACACTTTCAGTTTATTTCACTTACAGTAGTCAGTTAAAAATTGATGTAGACTTTGGTATTATTTTAACTATATTAGTTTGCATTCTCAGTTTATCTCTCAATCTAGCAATGTAACATGGAATTCCCATTTCTATATTTATTTTGGTGTTCTTTCAAACACAAAAATCTCACCTTCTGTGAGAAAGTAGGTAACAGTAATCAAACACCATGGAATAGCTCAGTACACCATGGTACATGCTAAGCTGCTTTTTAAATCTTTTTTCTTCTTTAAATTTTTTTTAAAAAGAATCTGTTTTTATGGCACTTTATTGTATTGGAGTAATGTTATATAATACTAATGTAATCATAAAATAACCCCTTAACACATACCTTGGAGAATAAAAGTTTCAATTTTTAAAATTACTTTCTTATATTTAATAAAAATTAACTCCTACCCTCAAAACGACGCTGCATACCAGAACAACTAGACACAAGAACAGTTTTTCCCCGAACGCCATCACTCTGCTAAACAAATAATTCCGTCACACACTGTCAAATTATTTACTAAGCCTGCATTACTAATATTATTACTATTAATCCTCCCATCCTTCCTTTCACCCATCTTGTGACTGAATGACTGTAATCTTGTTGCTTGCATCCTAACGATTTTTACTGACTGTTTCCTAGTATGATTTTTTTTTTTAAATTACATTTATATGCCGCCCTTCTCCGGAGACTCAGGGTGGCTTACAATTTTTGGGATACAATCCAGTGTGCTCAGCAATAGCCTTCATTCCATTGTATATGCCTGCTTATTACTAAGCGGCATTTTTACAAGGTCAGCTAATTGCCCCAACAATCTTGGGTCCTCAATTTACCTACCCTGAGAGGATGGAAGGCTGAGTCAACCTTGAGCCTGGTGGGATTCGAGCCTACAGCAGTTGTAGGCAGCTGGAATTTAAGTGCAGGCAATTAACAGCCTGAGCCACCAAGGCCCTATTTAATTGCTTATTGTACCTATGACTATTATTAAGTGTTGTACCTCATGATTCTTGACTCTTGATGAATGCATCTTTTCTTCTATGTACACTGAGACCACATGCACCAAGACAAATTCCTTGTGTGTCCAATCACAAATGGCCAATAAAGAATTCTCATTCTCTCTCTCTCTCTCTCTCTCTCTCTCTCTCTCTCTCTCTCTCTCTCTCTCTCTCTCTCTCAATTGCAAATGATACTTTTCAAAGGAGGAAAAATGGGAAAGATTACTGATTACGTAGTACTGATACTAAGTGATGGGCATCAGGAAAGGGTCCCTGAACTTCAGGTACAAAAATTTATGGTGCTCCATCTGACTGTTTAAGGGAGATAAGCGTTCTGAATGACATTAGTAAATCTCTTAAATACTTGACTATTACAGCCATCTGTATTTTGATATAGTTTTTCAACATCTAGCAGTAATATCTGAATTTAATGGATTGCATTAGACTATGTACTAGATTTTCTGTAAAGAATTATATTTCATCCATCAAATTTATTTATATGCCAAGGAGCCAATCCTAAAATTAAACTTGATAACACAAGTGCCCTTGAGAGAATCCCCCCCCTCAATTCATGTATGTGAAATAGCTTGGCTGACCTTTAATACTTATATTTTGACCCTGCTAGATAGATACTAGATGCTACTTCATTTCAGGCAGCAACATATTTAAGGACAATCATGAATTAACATTAAAATCAAAGTGTCCTTTAATATGTCTATTTAGTTATTTATTGAACAATGTAAATACTGGCAGCTTGAAAGATTCTTGGCAATTTATTATTACCATCAGTAATAATAAAACATCAATGAAACAATCCCCAGTATAAATTTTATAATCACAATAAAATACTACAATTAAAGAAAATATTATTTAACAATTTTAATAGTTTTAAAATCATTTTAATTAAACAAATCTTTTTTCAAACTACTTTCTTGACCAGGGATCAGGACCCTTTCATCTGAACATTGCCTTGGTGGTAGCTCTTCTTTTTGTCTTTCAAAGACATTCTCTCTCTCCTTTACAAATGCCTCCTTCTTTCCAGAAAAAAAATCAATAAACCTTAGAAACATCAATTGTTCCATCAAGCACATGGGATAAGACTTCCTAACTAGTACACCACACTTGCAGAGATTAAGTACGGCAGCACATGAACAAAATAATGACTCAGTGGTGGCCAAATACTAATGTCAATGTCCTCCAACTTCAGATTTTATCTCATCTGCTTCAAGGGAAAGGAAAGATATAATATGTTATTATTAATAACATATTATTATTAATTATCAATAATAATTTAATATTTAATAAAAGTTTATTATATTTATTATATGTGTTGGGTCCAAGATCACTATCATGCCCCTGTCGGAATCTGATTCCGAGGGGGAGGCGGAGCAGCTGACAGGGAGTGGGAATGTGGCTCCATTGGCTGTGGAAGAAACTGGGGAAGGGCACAGTCTGGCTGGGCAGAGCAGGGGAGAGGTAGAGGTAGAGTAAGGCATAGGGATTTCAGAGGAAGATCCAGGCTCACCCCTCTTCATCCTAGGGCATGCAGGGAGGAATGGAGAAGGGAGAAACATGAGTTGCATGCCATACGGGGGGAGAAAAGGGCCCTGATTCCCTTCATCAGCTGCAGCTGGGAACACAGTGTTTAAAAGGGGAGTTTGTGCACAGCAACTTGTTGGAAGCAAATCGTGAGTTATCTTTTGTTGTCGAGGCTTTTCCTAGCATCTTCCCAACTGTGTGTGTTTTGTTGGCCTTTGAAGTCTGCAATTCCTTATCCTGCCCTGTCCAGTTGCTGCAGCGTGGTTTGTGTGGATTTTTATCTACAGTTTATATGTACTTTGTTTTCGGACTGAATTTCTTCAACTTAAAGATTGTTCTTGGAAGTTTTTTCTCCAGCTGAAGGTAACTGGAGATTGGGGGCAAAATTGGAGGTATTAAAGGGACTTGTCTTACTTATGTGACTGTGTTGCCTTTGTGCCACACCCCAGGTCATCACAATCATGTGCAACAAGCTCATGTTTGCCATAGAAACTGTGAGATTCCAAGCCCAAATGAATTACCCACCCAAGGCATGGAGAATGAAATCCTTCAGCATTGTTGCCTGGAAGACTTCAAAACCAGCTGAACTATGAGTTCCAGGAGCCCATTTAGTTAAATGTGTATATAGCAACATCAAAAGGCTTCATTTTAACTGTTTACAAGTTTATAAGAGTAGTAATATTTCAATAATGCATGAGGATATAGAATTACAATAAGGATAAGGCTGTCATTGTTACATAGTATTTTCACTGCAATTATTCATTTTTCTTGTTATGAAACCGTGCCAACAGAGCTCTTCTTATACTTCCAGGTAGTTTTTGGTTTTTTTCTATTAAAGTCTGTAAACTATTTTGTACCTATTAGAAGAGGAAAACACATATGTAAATTTCTCTTGACTCCCCTGAATTCTTTTGCTTAATGACATTCACATATAGATCAGTTTACCTTTTTCACCAGCTCATCAGCAGTTATATTTGGATCATATGGTATGGGTTTTCCAATATGTGCACGCCATTTCACTGGAAACCCTCCATACAAAATAATTAGTGGCCATCGAATAAATTCGTACAGGTGTTCTATATGATGAGAAAATTAAGTTGCATATTAAGTATATAAGACAGTCTTCAAGGTTAGGTTCACATAAACAGCATTCTAAAGTTAAATTATATGATTTTATGGTTTTGTTGTCTTTTATGGTTTCTACTTCATTAAAAATTTCTTCAATAAAAACATTTTAAAAGGTGATGTGAAATTACAGCAGCTCCTAAATTATCAATGCCTATTATGTCATTGATGACAACTATTAAATCAGCAATCTGTATCATTCTATGTTCAGCATACAATATAACTGCATATAAGAAAGCATTTCTTTTCGTTTTTATTATTTTTTTCATCTGGCATGTCAGAAAGAAATATAGGGAGACTTAGGGCTATTTGTCTATCGACATATTCATTCTTAGAACAGAAGAGAATAAAACCAAATTTATGATGGTGGGCCAAGTAGGGAAAGAGAGTTGTAAAATCTGTCAAGGACCTTGGAGTACTCATATCAAATGACCTAAGTGCCAGAGCTCACTGTAACAGTGAGCCTTACATGGCTTAGGGCCGGGATATTTGCGGGAGCACCTACTGCCAGCAACAACTTCCCATCGCCCATGCACTCCCACAGACAGGGCATCCTCAGGGTTCTGTCGGCCAGACAATGTCAGCTGGTGAACCCCAGGGGGAGGGCCTTCTCTGTGGGTGCGCCCGCCCTTTGGAATCAGCTGCCCCTGGAGCTCCGGATGGCTCCCGACCTTCTATCCTTCCGTTGCGACCTGAAGACATGGCTCTTTCAACTGCCGACCTGGACTGATGGGTTTTTTGTTACTGGTTTTTATTGGCTTATTGTCGGTTTTAATTAGAATTATTGGGATGTTCATTTAATACCTTTCTAATTTTTGTACTGTATGTTTTTACTGTTGTGAGCCGCCCTGAGTCCTTTGGGAGATAGGGCAGCATATAAATCCCAATAAACCTAAACCTAACAGCATTGCCAAAAAGGAATTAAGAGTTGTAAATCTAATCTTACGAAGCTTCTCCTCCGGTAATACTGAATTGCTAACTAGGGCATACAAAACCTTTGCTAGACCAATACTTGAATTCAGCTCATCTGTCTGGAATCCCCACTGTATAATTGGACATTAATACAATTGAGCGAGTCCAGAAGTTTTTCATGAGAAGAGTACTCTTCTGCTCGCAACAGAATACCCTACACCACCAGGCTTGAAATGTTGGGCTTGGACAACCTAAAACTATGCCACCTATGGTTGGATTTAAGCATGGTACACAAAATTATCTGCTACAATGTCCTACCAGTCAATAACTACTTCAGCTTCAACCGCAACAATACAAGAGCACACAACAGATATAAACTCAACCGCTCCAAACTTGATGTCACGTCCCCACGGCATGCCTGGCGCCGCAACACCAACATTCATCCAAACACCAGGGAGTGCCTAGAAACATAACCAATAAGGGGGCGACCTGATGACGATTCCCCAGGCATCGAATGCTGAGCTGTCACAAGAGGTGGAAAGGGACGTGGACATTTCACTATGGGGGAATGTTAATTATGGGGGAAAACTGCAAGAACGAGGCACTGGGAGCTACGGTGGGGTGTGGAATATTGCACATGGATGCTCAGGGGTAATTATTGGGGAAAACCTCAGGAATGAGGCACTAGGATTTACGGCGGGGTGGGGAATGCATGGTAACTAGGATAGCAAGTAACAGCTGGATATTGCCCGGTAGCCTCCATCCGGTGGATAAGCTAATTGAGTCATTATCTTGTGTATAAATACAGCTCTGGCTGCGGTGAGCGCCAGAGCTGACTTCAATGTTATATAGCTATTTGTTGTTGCTCAAGTCTGGAGCAGTATATGGACAAATAAAGATACACTTCGTGAACAGCATAGGTTGCTTCATTTTGCCGGAACCCGACTGAACAGCTGAGAGTGAGACTTGATTTCAGAAAGTACAACTTCAGCAATAGATCAATATCTGGAATGCACTACCTGACTCTGTTGTTACATCCTCAAACCCCCACTCCTTTAACTTTAAACTATCTACTATTGACCTCACTCCATTCCTAAGAGGTCTTTAAGAGATGTGCATAAGTGCACAATCATGCCTACCATCCCTGTCCTATTGTCCCCATCTTTCTGCAAAATCACTGTGTTGGAGTTTTGGTGGAATACTATAAAATAAATACTATTTGCTTATTTGAGTGTTTAGGGACATTGACATACTTTATTTTAAAAAAACAGATTATAAATTTAGAAAATATATAATAGGTTTAACTTACTTATTTGTCCAAATATCTTATAACCCTCACGACTGTTCTCTGTAAACATTGGAATTATGGGCTAGAGAAAAGAAGAAGGGAAACAAATATCAACCTAATTTATTTAAAATATTTCCTTTTAATAACTGGTAATTTGAAGAACATGTTATTTGATTGTAAATATATAGCCTGTTCTTAATTACTGTAGCAGCTTCCTCATATTCTTTATTTACAAAGTTATTAGATGTATATCTCATCTTCCTACCAGGAACTTAAAGTGACATATATAACATCCCCTCCTTTGAGTCTGTCTCTCTTTAAAAACATCCCTATAGGATACAGGTGCTGAAAGATAATAATTGACTCAAAGTCACTTTGTGGCTTTCCATGGTTGATGGTAGTTTTGAACTAGGAACTTCCCAATCATAATTTATCATCCTCCCAAATGTTTGTGTATTGTGTGTTAGAACTACATTACAAACAGGGGTGGGATTCAACCAGTGTTACTACTGGTTCGGTGACTATGTTTTGCCTGACGTGCGCTGTGCGCGCATGTAAAAATAAATCAGCTGTGCCACCCGGGCAGCTGAAAAGCGCTACGCATGGTTGCGCAGTGTTTGAAAAGCCTCTTTTTTTCCTGTTTTTTCAACCTCAGATGTGCTGCACAAAGCAGCTGAGGTTGAAAAAGCAGGAAATAAAGGACAGGTAAGAGCCTGGCAGGCGGGTGGGTGGGCCAAACAGCAGCAAACACAGAACCAGTTCGATGTCTGCTGCTCTTCAGAGCTACCAGTTCTATAGAACCAGGCGGAACTGGTAGCATCCCACCCTGATTACAAATATAATGATAAGAAAGTTACATTATATATGTGTCTTTTTCATGCATTGTCAATTTATTAATTTGATTTAAATACCACTTGACTCTACAGATAGTTTGGTCTAGTGCAGGGGTATCAAACTCGCATCATCATGGCAACATCACGTGATGTATCGGGACTTCCCCCCTTCGTTAAACTGGGCATGGGCATGGCCAGCATGTGGCCGTGGCCAGCACCTGACACCTGTGGATCATGAGTTTGACAGACCTGGTCTAGTGGTAACAGAACTGAGTTAGAAAGCAGGACACTCTGAGTTCTACCTTAGCCATGAAAGCCGGTGGGTGACTTTGGGCCACTCAACACACCTCATAGGACTGTGGTGGAGGGGAGGAGTGTTGGATATGTTGCCTTGAGTTATTTGTAAAAATAATAAGGGTGGGATACAAATTAAATAATAAGGCAACTGGCATGGAATTAATAAAAATGGAATCTGATGGATGTTGTGGAATAGACAGTGTGATTTCTCTATGTACAAGCATGGTGGTGCAGTGGTTAGAATGCAGTACTGCAGGCTAACTCTGCCCACAGCCAGGAGTTAGATTCTGACTGACTCAGCCTTACATCCTTCTGAAATCAATAAAATGAGGACCCAGATTGTTGAGGGCAAATATGCTGAATCTGTAAACCACTTAGAGAGTTCTGTAAAGCATTATGAAGCAGTATATAAGTCTATATGTCATTCATATTGCTATATATTTAGTAGGACTTACCACTTTGCTTCTAAAGCAACATTTGCAAAACCTTTGCGTTTACCCCATAAAATCTTATAGGTTTCATCACTAAAGATGGCTTCTCGTGTTCCTCCTGGTGAAATAGCCACCCAATCGCCATTTTTCAGAGCATGAAGACATTCTTCCTTTGAGCCAGTTATCATTTTCAATTTACTGCCAAGCATTTTTAAGCCTGAAGGAAAGAAATAAAATGAATAAAAAAATAAAATTAAAAAAATATTTTTGAGAGCAGAAAGCTGAACAATGTAATAAGAAAGTATATTTTTTGAAAGACTAAATTGCTTTATTTCTGAAATAAAGCAATCAGCAGTACTAATTTATTTTCTTAACTTTGTCAGTGATGGTCAACATGTTTTAGCAGGGAAGAAAATGACGAACCATCTAGCCAGCATACAAAAAATAAGATCCAAGAATTGTTTTATTTCAAATTGAATTGGTTTCATTTTGAACAGTTAATCTTTTATTTTCTTATTCTATTATTCATTAATAAATAGCAACAAGCATTATATTTCAATTTCTAATAATGTCAGTATTTTGCTGGACTGCATTTTAAAGTAAGCCTGTAACATGTAGATTTAGAAGACATAATGACTAGAATGTAGAATTCTTCAGTTGTAATCTGTTGTGAAATTTCCTCTACCCTATAGATTTCAAGCCATTATGTTATAGAGAAGTATAACCTCATATAAATATAGTAATATATAATGTGTTATAATGTGATTATATATGTGTATGGATGTGTATATAGATCTTTGCTAGGTGCTGTCAGAGACGGCTAAGAAAAGACTTCTGTCTTAGTACTGGCCTATGCATGTTGAAAGTCCTCCAGAAGACATGCTTCATGAAGGTGGTTGAAGCAGCATATCTTGGGAGCAATTCCCTAGCTCTCAGGGTGAAGATTGAGAGGAACCCTAACACCTAACCTTTAGCATTGACCTCAGATTAATCTGACACCACCTAAATTGCTTTATCAAGGCAAATGTGATATCTTCTTTCTTTCAAGATAACAAATACAATCATTTTCATAGCCTCAGTAGCTTGCTCAGTGTGAAAATGTATTATTTTGCAGAAATCTATGATATGTATTGTGCTCTCTTTGGGTGAAGTACTGTGATTCCTGAATTGAAACTCCTCTGTATTAATATTAATTTTATTTTCATATTGCTTTTCCTGCTGAACCTGTTCAGAGCAATGTACAAGAAGAATAGAAAACAATTTTAAAGTCCCCATAGTAGAAGTAAGAAATGCAAATACTACTACTACTATTACTACTAATAATAATAACTTAAATTTTGAACTTAAACTTGAAATTATTATTATTATTACACTTTTATTCATTAAACATGAAACTCAGTCAACTGAACATTTAAAAATGTATCACAAATATAATTGACTGGTGCTAATGGTTGATATGGGTTGCTTCGAGCATCTTAGGTATCGACCAAGTATCTTCCTAAAATGTATGATGTTCCGAGTGGCACAGTTTTTTGCACTTCTGTTGGTGTTATTGCAGGAAGCTGCAATTTCTTGATGTATTTTGTAACATTCTTGGACATGGTGCCAAATGCCCTGATGACAATGGGTATCACCATCACATGTTCCACCCATAATTGCATAGTTTCGAAAATTGCCAGGTCGTGATATTTTGTGCTTTTTTTTTCTAGTTCTTTTTCTTTGACTCTGGCATCTCCTGGTACAGCGATATCAATAAATTGTACACTTCGGTTTTGATGACTGTGATATCTGGCATGTTGTTGTTATTATTATTATTTTCTACTTTTACTATGGAGATTTTAACAACAACAATAATAAGTCAACATTGAAATCAACATTGAAATTGAATCTTCCAAGGGACTCATTTTTGCCACTACTGTTCAACATTGCATTAATTCCACTGACAATAATCTTATAAGACACAAAGCTGGGATACCAAATCTCAAGCCAACATGGCAAGATAAACCATCTACTATACATGGATGACTTAAAACTGTATGCAAAAAGTCCCACAGAACTTGAATCAATACTCAATACAGTTCAACTGTTCATCAGTGACATCAGAATGAACTTTGGACTTGAAAAATGTGCTGTATTATCCATGCAGTGAGGAAAAATAGAAAAAATAGAAGGAATGGAACTGGGAAATGGAAGCATCATGAAAGCAAAGGATGACTGTTACAAATACTTAGGTATATTGGAAGCAGATAACATCCTGAATAGAAAAGTCAAAGAGTCCAAAGGAATACATCAGGAGTGTCTGCAAAATATAAAATAAAAACTGAATGTTGGAAACATAATTAAAGCCATTAATACATGGGCAGTTCCAGTGATACGCTACCCAGCTAAAATAATCAACTGGACTTTGGTTGAACTTGGAAAATTTGGATCGGGAAACGCGTAAACTTTTGAATATGTACCACACTTTACATCCATGAAGTGACATTAACAGGCTGTACCTGCCAAGAAGAATAGGTGGCAGAGGGCTATTGCAAGTCCATCAAACTGTAGAAGAAGAAAAGCGAAGTTTGAATGACTATGTGAACCAAAGTACAGAAAAATTACTGCAGGCTGTGAAAATGAAAAACATTATTATTTATTTATTATTTATTTATTTATTAATTCGACTTATATGCCGCTCCCTCTCCGAAGACTCGGGGCAGCTTACAATTAAAATACAACAGTAAATAAATTAAATTAATTAAAAAGATATTAAACATTTAAGCCGAATTAACATTTAAAACCCCAATTAGATGACCCCAACCCAGGAGAGTCAGCACAACCCAGATTGTAGGAAGAGCCAAGTTTTCAAATCATGGCAGAAGGAGCGAAGATCGGAGCCAAACGGAGCTCAAGCGGAAGAAGATTCCACAAAGTGGGAGCCGCCACAGAATAGGCCCTCTCCCGGGTCGCCGCCAAGCGACATTGTGTCACAGACGGCACCCCGAGGAGACCCTGCCTGTGCGCCAAGACAGGGCGGTTGGCATTAGATGCTGGGAGAAGCCGTCCCATAAATAACCTGGACCCATGCCCTGTTGGACTTTAAATGTTAATACCAAGACCTTGAATCTCACCCAGAGGGCAACCAGAAGCCAATGCAGGCCGCGCAGGAGGGGTGTAACATGGGAGTATCAGGAAGCTCCCATCACAACCAGGCGCCGCATTCTGCACCAGCTGAAGCCTTCGAGTGGTACGCAAGGGCAGTCCAAGGTAGAGAGCATTGCAGTAGTCGAGGCGGGAAATAACGAGAGCCTGAGTGACTGTGTGCAGGGCATCCCGTCCAGGAATGGGCGTAACTGGTGAACCAGCCGATCTGGGCAAGGCACCCTGGCCACGGCCCCCACCTGCTCCTCTAATTTGAGCCGTGAGTCCAGGAGGACCCCCAGATTCCGTGCCCTGTCCACGGGGGGCAACACCTCCTCCCCCATGAGCAAAGATGGTACCTCAAAACTGGACTGGGATGTCGGTATGCACAGCCACTCTGTCTTGGCCGGGTTGAGTCGAAGCATGTTCCTGTCCATCCAGATCCGCACCACTGCCAGACAACGGGACATCACGGAGAGAGCATCACTGATGTGGCCTGGGGTGGAAATGTATAGCTGAGTATCATCAGCATACTGATGATAACTCACTCCAAAGCCACAGATGATCTTGCCCAGCGGCTTCATATAAATGTTGAACAGGAGGGGTGAGAGGACGAACCCTGCGGCACCCCACAAGTGAGGTGCTTTGGAGTCGACCTCTGCCCCCCTGCCAACACTGTTTGCGAACGTCCCGAGAGATAGGAGGAGAACCACTGTAAAACAGTGCCTCCCACTCCCAACCCCCGGAGACGCCGCAATAGGATACCATGGTCGATGGTATCAAAAGCCGCTGAGAGATCTAACAGGACCAGGACAGAGGACGAGCCCCTGTCCCGTGCCCTAGCGAGATCATCAATCAGCGTGACCAATGCTGTCTCCGTGCTGTACCCAGACCGAAGCCCATTGGTACGGATCCAGGTAGTCCGCTTCCTCCAGGAAAAGTGGCAATTGCTGAGCCACCACACTCTCAACAACCTTCGCTAAAAAGCAAAGGTTGGAGACCGGACAAAAGTTGTTCAACACGGCTGGGTCAAGGGCAGGCTTCTTCAGGAGGGGCCTCACCACCGCCTCTTTCAAAGCGGCGGGAATAACCCCTCCTCAATGAAGCATTGACCGCTGCCCGGCCAGCGCGTGACCTCCCTGGAGGCATAAACCAACCAGGAAGGGCACGGGTCCAATAAACATGTGGTGGAACTCAGCCGCGCATAATCCTGTCCACTTCATCCTCAGAAACAGGATCAAACTCAGCCCAGATCACATTGGCCAAAACACTGCATTCCCTCCTCAGACCACTGACAATCCACACGTAACCCTCCCGGATCTGAGCGATCTTGTCCTGCAGATACTGACTAAATTCCTCAGCTCTGCCCAACGGGTCCATCACCCCCAATTGAAGGAGGGAGCGGTAACCCCAAACAGGGCGGCTGGGCGATTATCATTCTATGAGGGCGGAGAAGTAGGATCTCCTCGCCACCCCCATATATTAATATATTAAAACAACAAAGACAGATTATAAGGAAAAACAGCTAGATGACAGATTAAATAGATGAAAAATCAAAGCTTTGCATGGACAGCACTTAACAAAAAACATTGAAGGAAAATGTGATAACAACTTGACATGGGCATAGCTTAAGATGGGAACCATCAACTGTTTCATCTCCTATCCCCAAAACGATGCTATAGAGCATGGCACAGCAGAACAACTAGACACAAGAACAGTTTTTTTCCCAAATGCCATCCACTCTGCTAAACAAATAATTCCTTCAATACTGTACAACTATTACTATTAATCTTCTCATCACTCCTTATCACCCATCCCCTCCCACTTGTGACTGTATGACTGTAACTTTGTCGCTTGTATCCTTATGATTTATATTGACTGTTTCCTAGTATGATTTGATTGCCTATTGTACCCTATGACTATTATTAAGTGTTATATGTTATGATTCTTGATGAATGTATCTTTTCTTTTATGTACACTGAGACCATTTGCTCCAAGACATATTGCTTGTGTGTCCCATCGCACTTGGCGAATAAAGAATTATAAATCCTAAATGCTGAATCAAGAAAAAAATAGAAGGTTTAATGCTCACTGCTCAAGAAGAACTACAAACTAATGCCATGAAAGCAAAGATACAAAAAAACCCACTGACAATCCAAACTGCTGACTTTGCAATGACAAAGTTGAAACTGTTTCACATTTAATATGTGAGCGCAGCAAAATTGTGCAAACTGATTACAAAGCTAGACATGACTGAGTTGCTAAACTAATCCACTGGTCAATATGTAAAAAATACAACTTACCTGTATCCGAAAAGTCATGGGAACACAAAGTGGAAAAAGTTGTCAAAAATGAGAAGGTGAAGATCTTGTGGGACTTTCTAATACAAGTAGATTGTCATTTAGAACACAACACCCCAGACATTACAATCATCGAAAATCAAAGCATACAACGTATTGATATCACTGTACCAAGAGACACCAGAGTCGAAGAAAAAGAACCAGAAAACAATAACAAAATATCGCAACCTGGCCATCGAAACTACGCAATTATGGATGAAACATATGACAGTGATACCTATTGTCATCAGGGCACTTGGCACCATTCCAAGAATTTTACAAAATGCATCACAAAATGACAGCTTCCTGCAATAACACCAGTGGAACTGCAAAAACTTGCGCTACTCAGAACATCATACATTTTAAGAAGATACTTGGTCAATACCTAGGATTCTGGCAGCAACCTGTATCAACCATCAGTGCCAGTCAATAATATATGTGATACATTTATAAATGTTCAGTTGACTGAGTTTCATGTTTAATGAAAAGTATCATCATCATGATCATCATCTTTAAAGGCCATCCAAAACAACTGTTATCCCATGCCTCCTAAGTAAACAGGCATTTCTTCAATTTCTGTAAAAGAGCAGCGAATTTCATAAATGGGGTTCAGCCAGCAAGAAAATATGTCTGTGAGACAATCCACAAATAGTCATTCAAGTTTACATGTATACCAAAATCCAAATATACTTTCAGCCTGAACTACCTCAAATAAGTTTTAGAATAAAATGAAGCAGAAGGACAATATATTGTCAGTTCCTTTAGATGGACTATATATCTATAAATGCAATGATACAAATAATATATATAGAGAGAGATAGATCACCTGGAATCTTAAAGACAAATTGATCGACCACTGTATAGCAACACAATTTTTTCTTCAGAAAAAAGATCTTTGCTAGAAAAAAAATATGATCTATAGGAATTGGAGCATGATAATAAATAATCAGGCCTGGCCCATCCGGTAGATTTTCTATTCCATGTAATTCATAACCTGTTTTGAATACAAAGCAGAACAGAATATTGTCATTCATATAATCAAATGAATCATATGACTTTATTATAACCAAAAGGTTCCAAAGTATCTATAGATGATAATTATGCTTGATGTATTATTAAATCACAGTAGTCTCTACTTCTACTAAAATAGCACATATTATATTGTCTGATAGAATTATTAAATTGTGCATTATGTGTTTTTTTTTATGGAGAATATGCAACTGGAGAATTTAATGACCCAAATATTTCCACTTGCCAAATAACTAACTCTAAGTATCTCTACTGTTATTTTTATTAAAAACACATAAATAAATTATTAGACTTTTGCTGATTAATAAGGAGAATCCAAAATTTTGACATATATTAATAGAAAAAGCTTCACTTGTTTGCATGGCATGGTTGCTGGCACGCCATGGACCAGAGCCGATCCATGGACCAGCCAGTTGGGGACCCCTGCTCTAATGCAACAAGCATTAATTCTGCAAGTTTCAGTTTGATCAGTGACAGACAAGCAAGCTGCTCATATAAGTTTTTTTAAATAAAAAATCATGCTCATGTTCTATTATATATTGTATAGATAATAGAAATACCTATGTTTTACTCTAACTAATCAAGCCAGCACCTATTATTACCATTCAATTAAATCAGAGTATCCAGACAAAGATCTCCTGAATAACATGTAATTAATACCAGATTATGTTGTGCTAAATATTTTAGTAATGATTATTGTTTTGCTGAAGCAGTAACTCAGGACAGTAGAAACTACTTAATGCAGTAGATTATCTAATTAATAAGTCATTTAAATGTGATATTTAAATATGGGTAGTGAACATATAGATAAATTACAGAACTTAAAGCAGAATTATCTGAACTCAAATCCCAGAATTCATATTTCAATGAATTTAAGAAATGTCTGGTGGCAAATATAAACATCAGAAATAAGACCCTTTCCCCAGAACAAGCAAACCCAGAAGAACAAACATTTCTTACCATGCCATATTCTTCCAAAGTAGTCCCAAAGATTTCCCAAAATAAAATAGTAGCTTCTTTGGGCCTCTTCTTTAGTTTTACTAGACATCTTATAGAGCAGCACAATGAAAACAGATAGATACACATAGAAAAAAATCCAAATTGGAACTGCTGTTAATGCCAGTAAGGGCCATAAGACTGCATAAATAACATATTTCTCCAAGCACATGGGAAGCCATTCTCCATTTATGTATGGCAGACTTATTGTGGAGTTCATAAGTACCGGTGTGAAATATGATGATGTTTATTTTCTGAAGAGAAAGGGGGAAAATCAAAGAACAATATAAGATTAACAATACCCAACATAAATATTGATCTGCCACAAATCTTGCAATATGAAGTTTAGGAATATTAGGGCATGCGTTGCCTTCCCTCCTGCAAAATGACAGCAATTATCTGTGAGAATAGTTCAAATCTTGCGAGTGCAATTTCTCAAGCTTCCATACTGGCTTCCACATGAGTCAGAAAACAAATAAACTCAGTTCCATATAAGTTCACAATGAACCTGCAGGGAGGCCAATGGCCATATTTGCAATAGCTTTCCTCTTGTAATCAGTTATATTCAATATATAGTTGCCTTCAGTAATTTGAAATCATTTCTGGCTTACAGGACAGAGGAGGGCAGCTGCAGCACTCAGAGCTTTTGAGTTTGGCTTTTTTACAATGTACTTCAAATGAGTAAGTTCAAACACCATGAATAGTGACCATATGTTTTCATCTAACCCCTTACAGTCTATTAGAGGAACTAGCAGCTTATATTCTAAAGCAGTAGATAATATTTAGCTCATAGGCTAAAGATTCTGTAATTCTGTAATCCTCAAAACCTTTTTCACATCCTGCATAATTTTGCACACCATTATCATATCTTCTTCCACACTTTTCCCTAAAGAGCCAGAAATGAAACTTTTCCTCTTAGGGGAAATAATTCTGTATACAGCATTCTGGGGTTCCATGATGGTATGATGGTTTTTAGCTTCATAACTAACAATCCTTAAAATTAAGTTCTCTTCTTTTCACAGCATTATTTTTGTTTACATTGTTATGTTAATTTGTTTCAATAAGCTCCTTGTGTTGTTATAGTCTGAGTTTTCAAATTTTCACTCTATTCTATGAAATTTTATACATTCAAAGTGTTTTCAGAAGAAAAGGAAATATTTTCTTTACAAATCTTCTCCACAAATTCTGACCTTGATTGGAAACTTCAGAACTCATTTAGAAAGCTATCAGATAGTTTTAGAAATTAAATGAAAATAGTATTAGCACTTATAACACCATAATCTACAATTGCAGTACACCCAAGCCTTGTTATCTACAGGGATTACATTCTTGAAAATCCTGCAGAAATGAACCTGCAATTATTGATGTGTGAGATCACTTGATCTATTATCAGAACAATGTGGAGACTTTTTTATAATAGACACTGCAAGAATAAGAACATAGTTTCCCTTAGCGTAATACACATTGATGTTATGTGGTAAGGCTCTGAGACTTTTTCCCTACCGAGAGTGGCCATGTACCATCACATTGAGATCCTGTCTGATGAAAAATGGGTTGTACTTTTATAGAAGTGCATAAGCAAATACAGGACATGGGAGAGCAGAAAAGTAAAATGTGCGAATAACAAGGACTGGATGTACAAGTTAATGTAGGACCTATGATGCATTTCTATATATAATTATTTGAAAATATTATACACTCTGTTCAGAAAAATATAGATTGATAGTTTACATCAGTGGTTCTTAACCTTTTTGAAAGAATCGCCCCCTTGAGCCATTGAGGAAGTTGTCATCGCCCCCCTCCCCCAACATAACCGTCCCCTGCCACCTCTTAGTGTCCCCAAGGGGCCAGTAGAGGTGCACTAAGAGGCAGCAGGGGGGCGGCATGTTAAATGCGGCTGCAGTGGCATGTAACGTGCCACTGCTTCCGCATTGGAGGCACTGGCTCCGGAGCAGTGCTAGTCAATGGATGAACCTACAGGGCTGGCCGGCACCTCGAACACCCCCCTGTCACCTCTTAGCGCCCCTCTGCCAGCCCCCTTGGGGATGCTAAGAGGCGGCAGGGGCGTTCAAGGTGCCGGCCCTGCAGGCTCACCCCATTGACTGTTGTACCGCACCTGAACTGGTGCCTCGAATGCGGCAGCATGTTGGGAAAAGCCACCGTCACTGCTTTCCCAAAGTGCTGCCACTCTCACATTCTTTCTGTCTGTCCATCCGTCCATCCATCCATCCAAAAGGTTTGTCTGTTTGCCTGCCTGCCTTCCTGCCTATCTACCTACCTGTCTGTCTTTTTGTCTACCTACCTACCTACCTACCTACCTACCTACCTACCTACCTACCAATATAGATCTCTCTCCCTCTCTCTCTGTCTCTCTCTTTCTCTCTCCCAATATATCTCACTCCATCGCCCCATATCGCCCCCTTCCATTCCTTCACCCCCACGTCACCCCTTTTTGTTCCATCGCCCCCCTGAAAAACAAAATCGCCCCTTGGGGGGCGATATCGCCCAGGTTAAGAACCACTGGTTTACATCACCACATTAAAATCCTGAATGTTCTGTTTGGGATATAATGAAGCCCTTGTGTGTTACTTTATAATTAACATTTTGTACTATATGCAAAAGCTAATGCTGGTTATGAAATATACTAGGACAGTCAGACATGGACTTCAAATTATAAGTTAATTTGCTTTCTTTTTAATTCTTTAACAGTAAGCACTGAAAAATCATTGATCCATAATTATATATCACATTTCAACTTTCTTGTTAATTACTTACGCTACATTACATTGTACAATTAAAGAGCATTAAGCAATATTAACCTAATCTTAGATAATGGAGTAGGATACTCAGGATAACATGCACAAAACCTTAAATCCATAAGTGTTAGAGATCAAGTATTTGATTAGTCTGTGTTTATAAATCTGTAACAAAGAGCAAGGCTTAATATTGATGTTTCTTTAATTAGCAATTAATTTCTATCATATTTGTTCATAATTGGTTTAATAATGTTAAGATCAATATGCATTGAATTATGTAGCTGAAATTTGAATTATATGCTACAAACATATAATTTTTTCCATGGCAACCCAAAATATAAAGTTATATGGCGAAATAATAATGCATGTAACAGCTTTCTTCCACTCATCGATGATCTTTATTGAGGTCAGAATGGAGAGACATACAAATTCCTAACTTGAATGCTTATTGTCAGACTTTAACAAAGCTGAATTAGGAATTTGAAACTAGAAATGCAAAATTGCCCAATGAAATAAGTCACATGTTGATTGTGAAAACATTTCCCCATTTTTCTCCATAGATTTTAGCTACCTCGGTAATTCTGAAAACACACTTGCAAATTACTTTTAAATAAAAACTCTCACAGGGTCACTTTAATGTTTATAGTCATTTCCATCAAATTGTACTGTTTTATCCACTTTTGTGAAATGCAAGAGGGATGATACAAATTGATATATCTTTCATTAAGGATAGAATAATTTTTGTTATATTTACTAGCTATACACTTATGTCTTACTTACTTACTGGACTAGCACTGATAATGTTACCTAGTTAGGGTAATGAAACATCTGCAAGAAAACAAGCAAGCTCAGAGACTATCAAAGATCCCTCATTTCAATCCTGAGCTACAAATATTCTCCTTTATTGGTACTTACTTTCTTATGCCCTTATTCTGAGTAAATATATATATTCAGAATTTTAGCAATCTCATTACTTTGTTCCTTTAAGATTATTTAGTTATTGCTTATTAGTATCATATTATCTTAAACAGTATTATTCAAAACTTCAAAATAACAATTTAAAAATATTACCAAAATCTGGGTAGGTGATTATTGTCCTCTTCTTTTTCAAAGCCTTTTAAGTATGGATTAACTTGTAAGAGCAGTCCCAGCTTGAAATCTTTTATTTGTTAATGGGTTTACACTTTTGATTCTTCTTCATCTATCATATGTTGAAATGATTCTGCTGACTGTACCTTTTGAGTTTGAAACTACTTGGCTGTAGGTGTGGTTTATACTTCTAATTATTGTTTAACAACCATATCACTTCCCTTGGCTGCAAGAAGATAGTTATCTATTAATGGTCTCCCATCATTCCTTGGATTATTGCTGTTTTTGTGCTATAACTTCATTCTTCTTCGTATTGATCACCAACATTTTATATAAGTTCTGAAACATCATATACAAAGAAATATTTACATAAATATCACATTTTCTATAAGCTCCTCCAAAGAGAGTGAATTTTGTGACTTCAATTTATTTGCAATTTCAAAATAAACTGTTTTAATTTTATTTCTATAAAGTTCTCAAACTCAGTTTAATAGACCATTTTGTGGAAAGGGTTCATGATTACACTGAAATATTAATTAAATTCATATCTTCATCAATAATACAATGTAAAGATTTTCTCATGATATAGATGTATCTTGCATTATTCGCATAAATTTACATCATTGTGCAAATGATATAAATTATGTCAGTTTGGACAAGACTAGTCCAATTTAAACTTTTGTTCGTTCTGAAGTCCACTTCTATTTATTTTTATTCTTTCTGCATTTTTGTTTTTTGTTCTTTCTCTCTTTTCATTCTATATTAGTTTGAATAGTTTTATATTTTTTGTAAGTTTTTAAATAAAATATGCAGGAAAAAGAAGTCTACTGAATAGGGATCAAGCTTGTACCATATATCAAAAAGTGTTCTAAATCTTTGTAAAAATATAATAAAATATTTTTAAATGTTTAAAAATCAAAGATATAATTAAAACATTTAAAATTGTTGACTGTCTCAAGAATTACACACACTAGTTGTAATATAAATCCATAAAGTTTGAAATATAAAGAGCAGTAGGGAAAAGGAGCACAGGAGAAATGATTTAAAACCAACCATCATGAAGTTCTAAATTAGAAAAATGTAAATGACCACATGGTCAAGTGACAGATTTTTTAAAAAATTGAGTATGTTTTTCTTGCTTGCTCAAAATCACTGCAGAATAAACTATTTTAAAATTTTATAGTAGAGAATATATGTAGCCCAGGACTGAACAGGAGAGTCCTTGGGGCTCTCTGAATTTGGTGGTTTGCTCACAGACATTTTATTATCCATCTATATAACATCATCGATTCAAGTGCTTTTGTGGTTTGCTCCCTGTATATACAGTGGTTTGCCCTGCCAATGTTCATGAGGATGTGGCTTTCTCTTTGGTATTTCCTTGATTAAGGTATTGTTTTCTGCTTGATGGTTTGTCTAATGTTAATCCCTACTTATCTGGGTGTTGGTTGCTGGACAGGATGCCCTTTTTATTTATTTCTTAGTTTGTTTTATTGTCTCTTTGCATTTTGTGCAAATCCAATTTATCTGTATCTGTCAATTGACAGCTGATTTGTCTGAGTGCTAAGCTTCCAGTAATTCTCTAGCATTTTAGGATTTAGCTTGATCTAGGATACTCACAGTTTCTTAGTTGAAATTGTGGTTGAGTCTGTCTATGTGTTATGAAATTAAAGCATTTTCATCATGTCTTCTGACTGCTAGTTGATGTTCATGGATGTGCTCTGCTAGTCTTCTGCCTGTTTTCCTACATAAAGATAAAGGTAAAGGTTGTCTGGTTGTTTCCAACTCTCTGCTCATCTCTGTTTCTTAGCTGAGGAGCCAGCATTGCCCAAAGATATATCTGTGGTTATCTGGACATCTAGAATGCTGTTACCTTCCCACCAAAGTGTTATCTGTTTATCTACTTGCATTTGCCCCTGTCGGAGTCTGAATCCAAGGAGGAAGACAAACAGCTGACAGGGAATGAGAGTGTGGCTCCGTTGACTGTGGAAGAAACTGGGTAAGGGCAAAGTCAGAGCAGGGAAGAGATAGAACAAAGGAGAGGAAGTTTAGAGGAAGGCCTAGGCCCACCCGTTCTTTATCCTAGGGCATGCACAGAGGAATGGAGAAAAGAGCACTGTGGGTTGCATGGCTTATGGGAGAGGAAAGGACACTGATTCCCTTCATTAGCTAGACCTGGGAATGAGAGTTAATTTAAAAGAAATGCATGCTGAGCGCAGCAGCTGCTGGGAGCAAACATGAATTTATCTTGTGTTGACTTGGCTTATCTATGTTCCTGGCATCTTTCCAACCATGTTGAGTTATTGTGACTTCACTTCTGGAAATTCTTGCTCCTGCTTTGTTGGGCCAATTACTTTATTTTACCTTGATTGGACTTATAGTTACAGTTTTTGTTGACCACGTTTTGGACTTGATTCTCTGCAGCCAAAGGCTGTTCCTGGGAGAGTTTTTCTCCATCCAGAAGGTAACCAGGACATTGGGGCAAAGTTGGAGCTAATAAAGGGACTCCTACTGATTATCTGACTGTGTTGCCTTTGTGCCACGCCCCTGGTCATCACAGCATGCTTTTGTGCTGCTAGATGGGCACGAGCTAGGACAAGTAATGGGAGTTCACCCTGCTATGTGGCACTCAGGTCTCAAATCTGGACTGTTGGCTTTCCAGCTGACAAGCTCAACATCTTTAACTGCTGAGCCACCGACCCCCATCTTGTCCTACATAGTGGCTGTTAAAATCTTTACACTGTATGTTGTTGATGACTCCTGATTTTTCTTCTGGGACTGTTAGGTCTTTTTTTTTGCATCTCCTCCATTTGTGGTCTCCTAATCTGCTAACATTGTAAGATTCAAAGAAATATAGGAATATGGGAAGTATTCTAGTTCAAGCCCCTGCCCAAGGCAGCAACCTTTATGGTATCCTGGGCAAATAATTGTCCAATCTTTTCTTGAAAACCTCCAGCAATAGAGCACCCACAATTCTGGGAGACAAGCTGTTCCATTGTTTAATCGTTCTCACTGTCAGAAAATTCCTCCTCATTACCAGGTTGGACTCCCTCTGATGAGCTTCTACCAATTGCTTCTTGACCTGCCCTCAGGTGCTATGGAGAATAAATTGATACCCTCTTCCCTGTAACAACCCTTCAAGTATTAGAAGACTGCTATTATGTCTCCCCTAACCCTTATCTTCATTAGGCTAACATACCTAGTTCCCATTCATCATATGATTTACCCTCCATACTCCTTATGTTGCTGATGTGTTTCTCTGAGGTCTTTCTAGGTCCATGGTGATACACAAATATGCAATATTTGAAATGTGGCCTTGTTAGTGCAGTATCACTTCTTGTGATCTTGAAATTATCCCTTTGGCTTTTTTGGTAGCTGCAGCATTCTGCTGACTCATACTTATATGGTGGTTCAACAGGACACTTAGATCCCTCTCACAGGCTTGACTATTGAGCTAGATATTCCTATCCTGTACCTGTGCATTTGGTTTTTCCTGCCTAATGCATACCTTTCTTTTCTAACCACTGAACCACATTTTACTGGATAGAGTTCAATGTTCAAGACTGTCAAGATCCTTCTGAATCTTTAGTCTATCTTCCAAAGTAGTAACAGTTCACCTCAACTTTGTATCATTTGCAAATTTGATGAGAACCCCTTCAATCCCCTCATTCAGATCATTTATGAAGATGTGGATGAGCATTGGACCCAAGTTTGGTACCTCACTGCAAGCTATGCTCCATGCAGATGTAGTCCCATTGAGGACTACATGCTGAATGTGGTTGATTAGCCAACTGCAATCCATCTGGTGGTAGTGTTGTCTATCCCATATTTTTCTATCTTACCAAGAGATAGGCTGTGGTCTACTTTATTAAATGCTTTACTGAAGTCTACTTATCCACAAGGTTTCCTTGGTCCACAAATTTAGTCACTTTATCAAAGAAGGCAAAAATGTTTGTTTGGCATGACCTGTTTTTATCAAACACATCCTGACTTCTAGTAATCAGTTTGTTCATTTGTAGGTGCTGAAAAATCCACTGCTTGATTATCTTTTCTATTTTTTTTAATCTGGTGGTATTGCTATCAAGCTGAGTAGTCTGTAGTTTCCTGGGTCCTCTTTTTTCCTCTTTATAAAGATAGGAACCATGTCAGCTTTTTTCCAGTTTTCTTGCAGGTCCCCTCTGCTCCAAAGATTTCATCCAGTGGTTTTGAGATCACACCTGCCAGTTCCTTCAGTATCCTGGCATGTAAACGATCTGGTCCTGGAAATTTAAATTCATCCAAAGCAGATATGTGTTCTCTTACCAATTCATTATGTATCTTGATTTGCATTTCTACTCTGTTTCCCACAGTGCTGCTTTTAATAGGTTGGGCTATTTTTGCCTTTTGCATGAACATAGATGCAAAAAAGGAATCGAACAGTTCTGCTTTCTCTTTGCTGCCTGCTACCTTCTTGCCACCTTCTCCCATTAGTGGACTATTTACTTACTTTCATCTTGCTTCTTACATATTAAAAGAAACCTTTTTTTGTTTGTTTGTTATTTTTGGCATTTGTTGAAAGTCTTAGTTCATTATGAACTTTGGCTTTCCTGACTCTGTCCTTAAAGATTGGTGCTATTTGCTGGTATTCTGTTCTAGTTATGTATCCTTCTTTCTATTTTTTTATTGTCCTTTTTGTCTATCAGTTTACTGGACAGCTCTTTGGGCAACCATGCTGGTCTCATCTTATTGTTTTTTCTCTGCAGTATTGTTTTATTTGGGCTTTTTAGGATCTCAGACTTTTTTGTCTTATTGCCAATTGTTAAGTTTTGGGTATTATGTGGTAGGTGCCTGTCTGTTTGAATTCTAAAGTCCCAGGTCACTTTATCTTTTTAATTTTCTATTACTCTGTCTATTTATGGTTCTCACCAGTTCTTGTAGGTAAATGATATTTCTTGTATTCCAATGCACCATTGCTACTACTTTGTCATTGATGTTGTTTGTATTCTGCCTATCTGATTATTGATTGCTTTGATCTTCCAATCCAGGGCTTGCAGATCAGTTTGGGTCCAGTCGACTATTCCAGATGATATTCTATTCCACTATTCCAAGATTAAGTTGACAGGTAGGCTGGGCAGATGCCTTCCTAATTCACCAGAGTATAAGAAGGAAGAGGAGAAAGCACAATTATATTTACAAAATTCTGTAATTAGAGCCAATCTCAATAAAGGTAATGTTAACCTTCCCATAAAGTCTGTCTGCCTAGTGGGATTGATAATAGCTGGCTGCCTAGAGAAATGGGAAAGTATCTCCTTCACCATTTCTGTCATTCTGGGCAGCACAGGAGAGGCCCAGAACCTGAGAGGAAAGTATACTCCTGCCACAGCTTGAAACAATTTTCACTGTCCCCCTTGGAGTCATGAGATTGCAGCAGGAACATCATAGAGACAAATGCTTTTCAGTTTACACACCTTAAAACTACCTCTAGTTAATACCACATCAAGAAAGAAAATGCAAGGTTAAAAATGAAAGAAATTAAAGCAGTATGATTTTCTTTTGAGAGCAGAATTTCATTTTTTAATCTGTGCCAGTGTGTACACAGAAAAAAGTGACAATAAATGTTATTCTCCCCTCCCCTCCTTTCCTCTCCTCATCTCATTTCATCTCATCTAAGTTTAATCATGTTAACCTTTGTAAAGAACAAAATAATTTCCCCCTTTAATGGCTCTTGCTATGTGCACAGCAGAAAATGAGGAGTGATAAATAAGTTTTTATTAATAATTCTACTGAAGTTTTAATATACACAGCAAAAATTAATACAAAGTAAATCCAAAGAAAAATAAAATAAAAGTTCAGAAGTAATAAAGTAGAAGAGAAAAGAAAAGAGCAACAAAAGCAATAATTAAGTGGTTTCCAACCTTTATCACCCAAAGCATAAGCTAATATACTAACTTTTCACGATGTTTTAAAATTACAGATTTTTTTTTAAAAAAACCTGTTCTCCCCATAACTTTTATCTATCCAGAAACCATAATCTTTTCAATCCTAATTCAGCAAAAAGCCTATTAGGACTTATCAGAAATATCAAACAGATTGTTTCTAGTCATGTATACAACTTTGTGTTGCTTTTCCTCTTTTCTTTTGCTCTGCACAGATCATTCATATGGCATTACAGGGCTTGATCTTCCAAAACTCTTTGATATTTAAAAAGAATCGTCAAAGTTGTAATCAGCATAATTTCTAAATCCCATAAAGAGATATTACCTAGATTTTCTTGTCATAGCTGTCCATATTGATTTGTCTTTTGTTTTCCAGTTTTGGTGATCTACATTTTCTTATCTTCCATGCCTCAAGTCTAAACTATCTGTAATGTCTATGTCAGGTTAACATTTTTTTGAAGTTTTTCTTATCATCTTTGAAAAATTTAACCATAGAAATTGTATCCTTTCTGGGATATTAATTATTAATACTTCCATTGATGTTTTCTTAGGTAGTGTAATTGTTTCCAGCCTGGTTCTTTAGTTCCCTCTAGTGTCCATTTGCATCTTTATCAAGCCTTAGTTTTTCATATGGGTGTAGTTCCATTTCTGTAATTTCCCACGAGAGTATTATTTAATTACATACCTGTTTATCAATTCTTACACCTAAAATAACAAAACTTTCAAATCTTTCTAGTCTACTAAGGCATTTATTTTTTTCTTAAAATCTTTTTTCTGCCTTTTTGTAAATTGTATGTTATTTTAATTTTTTAAATTTCTTATTAGACCATGCATCAATGCTGAACTTATTTGAGTGGGACTGATCAGTCGTCAAGTCTTCTTGCTGAAGGTTTAATATATTACTATTTCATAGTACAGACAATTTTAAGTAAAACTAAACAGGGACTGACTTTTTTCAGACTAATTTAAATAAAACAGAATTTAGTGTAATGATCTCATACAAGGAGAGAACATTTACAAGGGAGTTGTTTTGAGATAACTATACCAGAGCAAAGGGGATGGCTATTCAAAATGATGATGATTTTTAAAAGGAATTTCAAATGTGGAAAATAAAGACAAAAGTACATCCTAGTAACAAAAGCTCTAAGCCAGTGGTTTGTCATTTAATCTGATGTTAGAGCTTGTCAGTTTTTCATGCAAAAAGCATGAACATGTTACATGAAAAAGCAATACATGAATGGAAAGTTATGGAAACATAATCCCACATCCCCCTCATAATTTTGAATTATTTTGGTGCAATTTTGATCTGAAGCTGTATTTTGAAAACTGGAGCCAGTTAATACTCAGAACTTAATATTAGTGACCCAATTCTGGTAAACTTTAGCTACTTTCATTTCCGAGGCTTTCTCATTGTAGACCAGTGTAATCTTCCAAGACAGTTGCTTTCTCTGGAAATGATCAGATAAAACTTTATGGGTCTTGGGGGAAGTAGAATTTTGGTGCTTGCAGCTGCTCAATGACTCCAAACTGGATTCTTGCTTGACCATTCCTTCCAGCCTAGCTATCAGCTTCCCAATGCATACTAAGCAAAAATATTATACATTTCCAGTAAAAATTCTAAATTATTAGCCTACAAACTAAAAAAAATAAGAAAAAAATAAGAAAATGAGAATTGTATTATTCTTTATTTACATAATTGGTAATTTTATTGTTTAACAATAAATAACAGTTAGTTTATTATGCTATGAATTTAATATAAAGTGAAAAATAAAATAAAGGTCTTAATTTTTGTACACACTGAATTGATTCTTTTACTAATTCGTTAATGAATTTTCATGTATCAGTTCTTTTTACTGACCTTACAAACCAGCTAAAGTAAATTATTCATTCTGTCTCTCTTAGTAAATGGCTATCCATAGCCGCTGAATAAATATTTCATCTATATTCTAAAGGCATTATCTGTAAAGTCCTGTTTCATTATCTATTATTTTAACTATAGCTGGAGGGAAAGCATGAGTGATGCTACAAATTTACTCAAGTGTGTACTCTAATCTACTCTAGTTTGGTTGTTCTAGTAGTAGTAATTACTACTTGTATTCTAACAATTATTGCACAAATAATCTGACATTGGAAATCTTTGCAAAGAAAACAGAAAATTTATTACAAGAAAAACCTTATGCTCCTCTATTTGTAAGTTACATTTTTCATTCATATATTTCAATTTTTCTATTTTCATTTCTAGTGGTAAGAAAAGCAATAGCAATTATTTGAACCACATGCTTGGAGAAAGATGGTCTCTTTCCCAATCATCACCACTAGGGAGCATCCATATTCCTCATATTGATAGGCAGGAAATGCTTTCCTTGTCATTAGCATATACTAATATTCTGAATTATTGGCAAAAGCCATAAATCAAAGGAATGGCTTATTTTAGCAACATAAAACATGCTTCTTCATTGTTCATTGAAGTAATCGTTCATGAAGTATAGAAGCTCAGAAATCTTCTACCTATGGTTTCACCTTATTAATGAAATGAAGGTTCTTATGGTGAAGAATATTATCAGTGAAATCAATGGAAGTCCAGGCCTGATCAAGCATGGAGGATGGGCATGAAGATGAGAACATACACCTTAGGAATTTTTGGCAAGAAAACTCTTAAAGCAAGTACAGAAATGATACAACTGGCTTAACCATTTGAAGAGGATTGGATTTCTTATTTTTAAATATAATTAATATAAATGCATTATTAAAAATATGTCTACATCCCATGGAAGTCTGGTCTGTGAGTCTAATTAAGTTTACTATTTTCAAAGACACTTTTTATCAATCAAAAAATATCTCTTCAATTAAAGAGATTTTAAAAATCACCGTCCTCTTTTTCCATTTCAAATCCTAATATCACAATCTTGTCAACTTTTTCCTCTGTAATTTAAAATCCTTTAAGTTAGATTTTCCCCCTCTTAATTTCATAAAAAAACACTCATCAAAGTTCTTCATTACTGTTCAGAATATCTCTCTTATATTGCAAAGCAATTGAACTAAGAAGGCAAAGCTTTTGCCAGTTATAAAAAGGTTGCATCAGTGGTGGGATTCAAAAATTTTTTATTACCGGTTCTGTGGGTGTGGCTTGGTGGGTGTGGCAAGGGAAGGATACTGTATATCTCCAGTCAGAGATATACAGTATCTCCATATACATTGCCGCTTTTCCAAACTACTCAAAATTTCCTCTATCGGTTCTCCAGAATTGGTCAGAACCTGCTGAATACCACCTCTGGGTTGCATAGTGATTCAGGGCATGTTGTAAATCCTTGACTCTCAAGCTATTCAATTCACAAGAAACAAAATTCCTTCAGTTTTTTCCAAGATTCTGGCTATTTCAATCTGGGTGTGCTGTGTTGCAGTGCTGTCTTGGATCCCGCCCCCATTTCTGAGTCTGTGGGTGTAAAGAGCAATGTGACATAAAATGAAACCATAATTTCATCTTTATCTCTGGTCAGGTCTTTGATTCTTTGGAGGCACTATGGTGGGGGAGTTGATAAAATATTTGCTTCTGAGATATCCAAGCTTTTTGTCAGTTCTTTAGCAATCTTATAGATTGGAATCGCTGGTAATAATACAATTGGACAAAGAGGCTTGTCTAACTTGGTGTTTGGGGCATCCACAGAATCATAGGAGGACAAAGCAGTCATTCATCGCTGATGTTTGTACTACTGTTGTTCTATGATGTTAGTTATAAAACCTGAACTTTTGCCACTTGTGCCAGATTTACCACCAGGAGTTCATTTTTAAATGTTTGCTTTTTCTTGCTTGAGGTCTGATTAACAGAAAGTATTGATGAGAACATCACTTGGACCCCATCCTACTCCCCAAAGTCATTAAGTCACTGTGGATATTTTGGAGAACTTGCCTCACAGTTCATTTTCACTCATATTGGTGAGTAGAAAGGTTTGTGATTGGCAACTCCAATAAGCCTCATAAGTCTTTCTGACACATTTTAGATGTGCACACCTGGAAGAAAGTGCAGGTAGTCCTCAACTTACAACAGTTCATTTAGTGACTATTCAAAGTTACAATGAAAAAGTGAGTTATGACTGTTTTTCACCCTTATGACCATTGTAGCAGCTTGATGGTCATGTGATCAAAATTCAGATGTTAGGCAACTGACTCATATTATGACAGTTGTATGCTCCAAGGTCACCGTTTGTGACCTTCCGAAAAGCAAAGTCAAGCAAAGACAAGAATCTGGGGAAGCCAGATTCACTTAACCACCATGTTACTAACTTAACAACTGCAGTGATTCACTTAACAATGATGGCAAGAAAGATTTTTAAAAAACGGGGCAAATTTCACAACCACTGTCTTGCTTAGCAACATAAATTTTAGGCTTAATTGTGGTTGTAAGTCAAGGACCACCTGTATTGAGATAAAATATTTGGATGACCGATGTGATATTCTTTCATTGCAAACCAACTGCAATTTTCCTTTTTTATATAAAATTATACATTCAGATTTTCTCATCAAAAACAACTTCATCAATTTTCAGAACCCTACTCCATACTTCACAATGCAATCTACTCAGCATTTGCCAAAAATCTTTTGGGTTCTCCACAGTACATAGAACATACAATAATATCATTGTAAGAGACCTTGGAAGTCTTCTACTCTAATCCCCTGCTCAAATAGGAGACCCTATAGCAGTGTTGGTGAAACTTTTCAGCACCAACTGCTGAAACGGGAGCGTGTGTGCTTGGGGAAGTGCCAGAAACCAGAAGAGCAGCTCCCAGGCACACATGAGTGGGAGCACTGGAAACCAGAAGAGCAGCTCCCTGGTGCATGCAGCTCCCCGGCACGCATGCGTGAAGCAGAAAGTTGAGCTTCCAGTTTCCGGGGCACACATGCATGCTGGCCACCTGGTCTTCTGGCTTCTGGTGTGCATGCGCATGTGAAAACCAGCTGGCTGACGCTCATGCACATGCCAGAAACCATAAGAACAATGGGCGATGGCTGATGTGCCCAGAAAGATGGCTCTGCCTGCCACTTCCGGCACACGCCATAGGTTTGCCATCACAGCCCTATACTATTCCTGACAAATGGCTCTTCTTAAAAACATCAGTGATGGAGCATCCACAACTTTGGGAAGCAAACTGTTTGAATGATTAATTGTTCTCACTGTCAGGAAATTTCTCAATTCTAGATTAGATCTGTCTTTAGTGATCTTTCCACCTATTATTTCATTTCCTGCCCTCAGGTGCTTTGCAGAATAGGTCAACCCCATCTTCTCTTTGACAGCCTCTCAGGTATCAGATTAAAAACAAAATGATTGACATTCTCAATTCAACATAATTTTAGTTTCACCAGTAGAATATTCCATATTTATTTACATTTAATAAGTTAACCTTGTGACTGCTTTTGTTTTAAAAAAAATGTTTAATATTGGCTGCTTCCTAGGGTTGAAAGAAAATTACTGGTCCAAGGTCATGGAACTGACTTTATGCCTAACTCATGGTGCCTTTGTTTCTAGCCCAGTGCCAAAATTGCTTAACCACTAACCAAAATTGCTCTCATTCATTTATGTACACTTAATAAGCTAATAGTTCTGTGGTTTTTCTATTTGCCTGCTAAAGATAGCATTCCATTATACAGGGAACAATAACACCATGCTTCTATTGGTGCTATTTTAATAATACCAAATTTCTAACATCTTTCAGTTATTAATTCAACCTTAAGTGCACATTAAACAATTCACAAAAATTGAGCTGGCTCAAATTCAGAACCACTCATCGAACTTGAAGCCCTCACTAAGTCTTCACTAATCCTACGTCAATATTTCATGATAAGCAATCTGGTTAATCATCCTTAATATGCAAGTGTACTATGAATAGTACAATGCTGAAACTATGTGTTCAAAACACACATCTGTTTTTTTTATAAGCAGATTTTCACCATTCTCATTCGTTTTCAGGACTCCAAAAGTTTCACTTTCTTCTGGGAACTCTTTCCTACTTTCACTTATCCAGAACATATTTCCACCCCATTTCAGTCATTTCAAATATTGCGAAGTGTATTTCTGATTCTTCCATTAATGCTATACATTGCAGCAAAATGTGCAGCTAGGGCCAGCCATTGAATTCATACTTTAATATGCAATGACTTTGGTTGCACTGATTTGTGTAGTCTGACAAGCATTTAGTTAAACCCACATCTCCTCTGTGTGTTCATCCACATTCATCCACTTCACTCCACAAGATAAGGTCTCTTCATTTAGATCTTTCACCATTTTTTTTCAGTTTTATGGGTACATAATTTTTCTACTTTCTTCTTCTTCTTTGAGTTGGTAAATATATTCTCTTTAGTGTTTTCTCTGATTCACTCCAAATCTCAATATTCAATATACTGAGGGCATCACCAGATGGCTCATATAGGCACTGAAGGCATACACAACATTGCTTATCATCTATTAGCAAGGACAATACCAGTGTTGATGATTTTGGATAGAATTCTGTAAGTACAACCAAAGTCCACTTCTACCCTGGGCAGCTTATATAATTTTGTGCAAATTCAGGTCACTGATCCATAGGGTGCCTTGCAAGTCAATACAGAGTTTAGCTATAACTGCAGCTAAGAAGTACCAGTAGTCATAAACTTTTGATTGAACCCAACATTTCCATTGCTAAGCAAGGCAGTTGTGAATTTTGTCCCATTTTATGGCCTTTTTTTACCATAGCTGTTAAGCAATCACTGCAGTTGTTAAGTGAATCATGCAGTCGTTAAGCAAATCTTACTTCCCCATTGACATTGTTGAGAGCTAGCTAGAATGACTGTGGGACAGTGCAACTGTCATAAATATATACCAATTGCCAAGCTCAAATTTTGATCACATGATCATGGGAATGCTACAACAGTATTAAGTGTCAAAAATTGTCATAAATCACTTTTTGCAGTGCTGTTGTAACTTTAAATGGCCACTAAACAAATTAGTAAGTCAAGAACTACCTGTATATGTATTAAAAGCCAGATTGCTGAAGTGGTTCAAGTGCTGGACTAGAAATTTGGAGATTGTGATTTCCAACTGTCTCTTAGACAAGAAAGCAAGATGAGTGATTTGGGGCCAACCATTCTCTCTTAGACAAACTCATTTTATTACTATCTTTTCTTTTCTTTTGTTATATTTTTATTTTATTATTTTATTTTGTTCTGTTTTATTGTTTTGTTTTGTTTTTTTAATTTTTACATGATTCTGGGCAGCTAACAATTAAATACAAAGTAGAAACAATAAACAGAATAAATAATATAAATAGCAGCCAAGCAACTAACCCATAACACATTAACAACTAACCAGGTGAAGAAATGGGTTCACACAGATCATAAGGGCCTAGGTTCGAAGTTGTTGTTATTTTGAGGAAAAGAGGACATAGGAGTATTAGCTATATAAGCCATCCTGAGATGACCCAAAATAAAGGTGAGATAAAAAGAGGTAGGAAGAACTAAACTGTATTGACATTTGGTACAATCCTTAATGAAAGCCACCTGATACTAATTCTAGCCCTTGCAAAAGAGGCTTATGTAAAATAATGAATAGAGCATGGATTAAAGAAACATTGTTTTATTCAGTGTAGAGAACTGTCTGGAAATAAAGCTGGGATAGGCAGGAAGGAATTTTGACTTTCTATGATCCATCACAATCTTCTGCAATAGTGCAATAGGAAAAAATGGGCTCCACTGTGGGTGTAATAGCTTTAGGACAACCATGAACAAAGATGCTCTACCATAATTTTCAGGTAGTTTAGGCAGGTACCTTAAGCTTGACTCCACCTTCTATTGTGGAAATATTCTCTATGTGGGCAGGAAATAGATACAAGAATATAAATGACATCATGAAATCAAAAGAAAAAGCTGCTGTTAGCTGAATGAAGCGACTGAAGGCAAAAGACTTTTCCAAAAATAGTAAGCAAAAAGAAATATGGGGTGTGTGTTTGTGTGTGTGTGTTCATGCGTGCGTGCGTGTGTGTGCCTTGCATACATGAAGGGTGGACAGCAGATGGGAATTGCTTGTCCAAACTTTTATTATTGTCCTTATTTTGCTGAGATCGAGGCCTTTTTACAAAAACAAATGCTCTTGCTCAGATAACTGGTGGGCTTCCAGGTATTGGTGAATTGCCACATTCAATATTACATCACTGGGATTGTGGTTGGATTTTCTCCAGCTGGGTTGTTCCAGTCCTTTTATCAGAGATGGTCGTAAGATGGTAAGACGTATGACTTTTTGTCACCCCCGCCATCCACAAAAAAGGCCATGTTATCCAATGATATATAATATGCTCAGATTGTTCACATTTCAAGATTTCTTTTTTTTATTTTTTATTTAGCATTATTATAGTAAGATATTTAAAAACAGTAAAAATTGAAAAATAAATTTTAATAGATTTATGAACAATACAAGATTGAAAAAAGATTTCAAAGTAACATTAACATTGATGCCAATAAAATATCTTGTCTCCTTTTAAGACTTCAGAACATTATTGAATATGATAAATATGCAATAATTAGCATCAATTACAGTATCACTATAATGTGAGTCAGCAATTTAAAAAATCACAAAAAAGCCTTTGTAACACAAACATTATTTTCCTCTTTAATGAATAACTTAGATATTAAAACCTTATATTCAAAAAAACCCAAACTTTGAATACAGTCAAGGTCCATGTGTACAGTTATAATCTACAAATAGTATGTAGAATTAAAGAATGGAATTAAACTCTGAATCAAACTTATTTTCAAAGATAAAATTATTTTTTATGTTGATGTATAATCCCACAATTTAATTTGCCATTTTTCTACAAAGGAGATTATTTCAGTATAAAAACCTATCATAGCATATTTTATGAAAATATAAATTAGTTATGCTGAAGAGAAAAAATGGAAGTTTGAAAGAGAATTCAATCTCTTTCAAAAAAAAATCCAAATGACACAAGGCCAGCCTATCTGTGGGACTGCCTTTCCCTAAGAATATCTACTTGCCCTACCAGGTTAGATATATCAATTCATGTTAAACTATATACTCACATGGATATACTGCAGGTGTAACTTTTTATGTGGCTAATAGACAACAATATATTTGGATAACCTAATATCTAGTAATTGCAGCACTGAAGCAGAAAAGAAATTAGATAAATCAGCATTGATGTTGTCTGACAAGGGGCTCATTTCCCAGGCTTCAATCATGCCTCTGACTGTTTTTGTCCCTACTCAGCCAACAGTCACAGTAGCTGCAAAATTGAAATCATGTCCTTGTTCATTGCAATGTGATCTAACCAATGAGTTCAATTCTCCTTTTCTAACCACTTGCTCGCAATTTGTTGGTTAGTTTCTTCCCCATCTGTCCCACATAGTCACAGAGGCAATACATTTTGTTCAGTGGCAGCAATGGCCCTCTGAAGCAGCCTGATGCCTGAGATGAGCTCAAATCTTACTCCATACATCTTCTTAAACAAGCTGAAGACAAAGTTTTAGCCTGTGAATCCATTTGTTTGGAATTTTATGCTTTGTTTACGTGTTGTTTACTCTTTGATATATTTTATTTTACTATAAAGCACTGAGAGTCTGATTAGACTGCAGTAAAATAGAATTTTAGTACATGGATACATTTAAGAGAATAATGTTAGGCACATAACTGTAATTCCAAAATAATTTTCATTGATCATACCACATATGCCAAGTAGTTTGGTTTAGAATTTTAGACAAAGTCAAATAAATAGATTATGTCCAATTAGGAAAAGCCATTTATTATCAGTTTTATAACAAGTATTTAGAAAAATTATAGTTCAAATTGTACGCACAAAGAATTTTTTAAAAATGTTATTTTGCAGCATTCTTTCCCATTTTTTATTTTTTATTTCTTTTTTTAGCAGAACTAGGTTTATAAGAAAACAATAGTGCGTATCAACTGGAAGCCTTATACTATATATTCTAGGAACTATTTGAAAGTGTGCGTGTGAATTTATGAAAGGGAAGAGAACCTATAAAACCTATAAAAATTAAGTACAATAAAATGGTTTAAAAATTATGAATTTAATTTAAAAAGAATAATGACGTGTTTGTCTATGTTTGTAAGACAAGCTGATAAATAACATCACTTCCCTTGCACAAAATAAATCATGATTTTCTCTCTCTCTGTTTTTTCTGTTTGACATGAATGAAAGGAAAGCTACTATGTTGAATACATCAGAGTATGACTCTATGACATGGTTTCTTCGCATGCTAAAAGACTGGATTGGTTTTGGTCACTTGGAGGACTTTGTGAACTCTGTACTTCAGCCTCTATTGATATTACTAGTATTTCTTCTGCTTATATATTATGTACCTTCAGGTATTGTTTTAATTTGCTATGCGTGCACATTTTGTTTATATATTTGGAAGAAAAAGTATAACATAAAAGGAGACGTTTACAATGAGTTATGGAACAAACCAAAGCAAAGGATGGCAAATTTGGTGACTTTATGCGGAAAGATATGGCATGGTAAGTAGTTACTTGAATAGTCCCAAGATAATCAAAGGGTGGACAATTTATTATTATTTATTTATTTTATTATTTGGTCTTATATGCCGCCCTATCTCCTGAAGGACTCAGGGCGGCTCACATAAAAAACAACAAATACAAAGGTTAAAAGGAATTAAAAAATATTAAATCAATTGGACCAAATAAATATTTAAAACCCTACCACAAAACATTTAAAATAAACCCCACCCTCAGTCCAGGCCGGCTTGTTCAAATAGCCAAGTCTTTAGGCCATGGCAAAAGGAGCGAAGGTCAGGGGCCAAACATAGCTCCAGGGGAAGCTGGTTCCACAAAGTGGGCACCCCCACAGAGAAGGCCTTCTCCCTAGGGACCGCCTGCCGACACTGTCTGGCCGACGGTACCCCAAGGAGGCCCTGTCTGTGGGCGCGCACCGGGTGATTGGTGTTCGATGCTGGCAGGAGATGTTCCGGCAAGAACCCCGGCCCTAAGCCATGGGTGACTTTATAGGTAAGCACCAGCACCTTGAATCTCACACAGAGGGCAGCCGGCAACCAATGCAACTCGTGCAGGAGGGTTGTAATATGAGAGATTCAGGATACCCCCATCACAACCCACGCGGCCGCATTCTGCACCAGCTGAAGCCTCCACGTGGTCTGCAAGGGCAGCCCCATGTAGAGCGCATTGCAGTAGTCGATCCGGGATGTAATGAGTGCATGAGTGACCGTGCATAGTGCATCTCGGTCCAGGTAGGGGCGCAACTGGAGCACCAAGCACACCTGGGTGAATGCCCCCATGGCCACGGCTTCCACCTGCTCCTCCAAAATGAGCCATAAATCCAGGAGGACACCCAAGTTGTGAGCCCTATCTACAGGGGGCAACACCTCTCCCCCATAACCAAAGGTGGAACATCCTGGACCACCCGAGATGCCAGTACACATAGCCACTCGGTCTTGGCAGGGTTGAGCTGTAGCCTGTTCTTCCCCATCCAGATCCACACCGCTTCCAGGCAACGAGACATCACAGGGAGGGCATCACTGAGTTGGTTTGGGGTGGAGATGTAGAGCTGGGTATCATGAGCATACTGATGATACCTCACCCCAATACCACGGATGACCTCGCCCAGCAGCTTCATATAGATGTTCAACAGGAGGGGAAAGAGGACTGACCCCTGGGGTACCCCGCAAGCGAGGGGCTGAGGAGCCGACCTCTGCCCTCCTGCCAATACCAATTGCGAATGTCCCAAAAGGTAGGAGTAGAACCACTGAAGAATGGTGCCTCCCACCCCCAACCCCCCGAGGCTCTGCAACAGGATACCATGATCGATGGTATCAAAAGCCTCTGAGAGATCTAATAGGACTAGGATAGAGGAATATCCTCTGTCCTGAGCCCTCCAGTGATCATCCATCAGCACAACCAATGCCGTCTCCATGCTGTACCCAGGCCTGAAACCCGATTGGTACGGATCTAGGTAATCAGCTTCCTCCAGGAACCTCAGAAGCTGGGATGCCACCATGCTGTCAACAACCTTCGCCATAAAGCGAAGGTTGGAGACTAGATGAATGTTGTTCAAAACAGCTGGGTCCAAGGCAGGCTTCTTGAGGAGGGGCCTCACCACCGCCTCCTTCAAGGTGGCCGGGAAGAACCCCTCACTCAACAAGTGGTGACAACTGCCTGGAGCCAGCCTCGTGTAACCTCCCGGGCAGCATGCACCAGCCAGGAAGGACACCGGTTCAATAAACACATGGTGGAACTCGGCCTTCGCATGGCCCTGTCCACCTCATCCAGAGTCACAGGGTCAAACTTATCCCAGTTCATAACAACCAGACCCAACACTACTCCCTCGTCAGACTCTAGTCAGTCGGAGTCCAAGCCAGCCCAAATCTGAGTGATCTTGTCCTGCAGGTGATGACTAAATTCCTCGGCATGTCCCTGCAAAGGGTTGCCCCCCCGGTTCAAGAGGAAGCGGGCAACCCCAAACAGGGCGGCTGGGCGATTCTCTGTGGACGCAATGAGAGCAGCGAAGTAAAAGGACCTCGCCGTTCTCAGGCCCACCAGGTAGGTCCTTGTTTGTGTAGCACCTGGAAACCTGGGGGGCATAAATCACACAGAGAGACCCCTCCCTCTGGCCCCAACCAGGTCTCTGTGATGCAAGCCAGGTCCACAGCCTCCTCCTTAATCAATTCCTTAATGAGGGGGGCTTTATTCACCACGGACCTGGCATTGACATAAACCATCACAAGCCCAGGAACCTGGCCTCCCGTACCCCCGGGGGAGCGGGCAGAAGCCAGAGGGTCAGAGCGCACCACCACTCATAAATAGTGGGGGCACACTCCCCGATACCGATCCGGCCCTCTGTTTCGTCATCCCCTGCCATATCCAATTGCCTTGGAGATCTTAAAAGCAGCTCTCTCCCCTGAAGCCCCAAGCCCCCTTCCCAATTTATTCCAGCCAGAGTCTTCACTTGTATGTGGCCCACAGATTTCTTAAAGCAATGTGCTGTGTGAAATTTGTATTATCTATTTGATATTTGCATCTAAATGGTGCCACATAAATATAGTCATAAATGGTAATAGAATATAAATTAAAAGTCAGCCCCAAAGCAATCGGAGAACCTCAAGAAATTGAAAACAAAAACTCCATCTTGCTGGGATTTAATCTTATTCTCTTTGTTCCATTCAAATCTCAACAAAGTTCCAATACTTTGATCAAGTGGAAGGAGGTGAGAGAGAGATATTCTTACAAACTGTTACATTTTTCAAGAAACTAAATTAATTATATTAATATAGATATAAGTTTAAACAATTGAAAAATAGATTACAAAGATAATCACAGTGATTATAATAGTCAAATGAAAAGCCAAATTAAACAATATAGTAAGGATGAATTACCAATGAATCTTAGATACATCATTGGGAATTTAGAGTATTGTAAAATATTTCATGCCCAATTTCTAGTCAAAATGTTTCTATATTAAATTTTAAAAATATTTGAACACTGTAGTTAACACAAACGGTGTCAAATTTATTTATAAATTCTAAAGCCAACAGATATGGAATATTTCTATCCATGAAAGTTAACCTAAAAACAGTAACTCCATTTTGCTGGGGTTCAGTGTTATCCAAGTTTGTACCATCCCGATCCTAACTAAGTCCTGATAGTGACTCAATATACAGATAATCTTTCAGCTTAACAACTGGACACTTAGAAACCATTCAAAGTTACAACAGACTCACTAAAAGTTATTTACAAATCAGTCCCAAAGTTCCATAATTACACCCACATACAACTCCATAGTCATATGATGGCATTTGGGATAGTTTCGCTGAACTTTACTTCCAGTTTCTGGCAAAAAAATTGGATAAAATGGATTTGTTTAACAACTGTCACAAAAAAGTCATAAAGTCAGATGTGGTCACATGGTAGCATCTTAATAAACACTATGACTTACAACCATAATTCCAGGCTCAATTATGATTATAACTTGAGAACTGCATGTATTAATAGAGTCCTCTGCAAAGCTTATGAGTACAATTGGGTTTCATAACAATGTTAATGATACATTACTCAAAACTGGCAGATGACCTCCAGAATTAGTTTTATGTTAAATAGTAGAGAAAATTGAACCCTGTGGACTTGATGAGGAATGGCTGCCAGGGGCTTCTTTCCCCTCACCACTTACTGACCTGAATTTCCCATGAAGGAAGGTAGAAGTGGAATCTCTTCAAAACAATTCTTTCAATTTCCAACCAACCCAGAAGGATGCCAATAGTTATCAAAGGACTAGAAGGAGTTACTATCTCCTTCCAGCCCTAGTTATCCACAAGAGCAAGCATTAAATATTGACCTTGACTAGTTAAGAGTCAGTAGTATAGAGAATCTGTATCATCTAGAGTGCTATATAGCTGGCCTACAATCACATTTTCAATATTTTCTTTTTAAAGATAGTCCAATACTGATAGTTGCCAAGAATGATTGTGTTGAGGATGGAGTACACCCAAGCATCCTTCAAGGTTCCATGTACCACCCCTTCCTATGATGAAGCACCTCAGAGAAATCCCTATAATAAGCCCCTTATGTTTTACATAAGAGCCAGAAGTGCACAAATTAAATTCTCAGATGCCAAACAACATACCAGAGAGCAATCTGTCTACTTCTTCAAAATCAAAGACAGCTTCACAGTCAGGATGTTGCTTGTGAATAATCAAGAGATTATTGAATCTGTTACTTACTGCGAAAGTGCTATACAGACCAGTCATAGCAACCAGCCAATCTCACTTATTGAATAAAGCTGCAGAACAACAGAAGCATGTTACAAGAAGTAATAAAAGTTTTACCACACTTTTCATAATAACAGAAAATCAGTTTGGAGGTTGTGGACATTTTTGGCAGGGTTGAGACAGATGACCTCCACAATTTGTTTTATGTTAAAGACTAGAGATGAAAAACTGGACCCTGTGGGACTTGGTGAGGAATGGCTGCCAGGTGGCTTTTTTCCCTCATACCACTTACTTGCCTGAATTGCCTCTGATTGTCAGACACTGGCATCACACTAGGAAAGTGATTTTTAAAAAAAGATTATAGTAAGTTGCTATTATCTATAGCAACTGCCTCTTGCAGCAACCATTCACAGTTACAATATTATTTGTTTTAATCTGCCAGATATGTTTAGAACATGATTCCCAGTATTCTTAGAGAGATTTGGGTTATGCTGCCTAAAATTGCTGGTAGATGTCACAAAATATTTGGGAAATATCTGGTTTAGAAAAGTTCCCTAGACATTTTGCATTATGTATTTTCTCTATTCTAAATGAATTTGTTTTATCTTCATGAATCACCTACAAACAAAAATTTACTTTTTTCAGGTTATGAGATCATTGGTATAGAGAATCTACCAGAAGGACCAGGATTGATTGTTTATTACCATGGAGCAGTAGTATTTGACTATATTTTGTTTATAGCTAAATTATATGGAAAGACTGGAAGAATAATCCACTCAGTGGTTCATTGTTTTTTTTATTTAGTACCAGGTAAGGTATTTTAACTTTATATTTAAAATTATAGGTAGTTCTCTTTTAGTTACCACAATTAGGACTAGCAACTTGGTTATTAACGAAGTGGTAGCTAATGACTGTATTTATGATCTTACTTCAGCTTTCCTTTCCTTTACAAATCTGTAAGATTGATTGCAAAATTACTTTTTCATTGCTATTGTAACTATGAATGGTTGCTGCTTCTTCAAAGGTAGTTTCTATAGATAATAGCAAATTATTCTAAATATTTTTTAAAAATCACTTTTCAAGTGTGATGCCATTGTCTGACAATCAGCTTGCCTTCAAAGATATGCAAAATGTTTTAAAGGGACAATTAGAGCTTTTCAACTTATGATCCAGAAAATCAGCTATACTCCAGTAGCTTTAGTTGTCATCTTCTGCTTAGTAATATTTCATTTAAAGTTCTAATTTAAACCCTGACAAGCTGCATTTAACATGCCAGGCAGACCTAACCTATCATCTGGTTACCTCCTAGATTGTCAGATTGACAAAAGCTAAAATATTCTTTATCCAAGAGTGAAGTAGTCCAAAGTCCTAAATCTATCTAAAAAAATGTTTCCAGGGACCTTATTAAGATCCAGATTGGCAGGTTGTGTTCTTTTGTAATTTGCAAGCTACTTAGTACATATGGTATACAGTAGTACTATAACTATAGTAGTTTGGAAAGTCTCTTTGAATGTTCCCAAATAGCGTGCCAATGACTGGAAGTTCAGTTTTCTTCTTTGGGGATCAAATGGAGATTTGTTATTTAAGCCATTGTCCTTCCAGACAAGATTAGGTGAACTAAGGGTTTTTGCACCATTGGAAAATAAATTATTTCCAAGAAGGAAAAGCCAAACTGAAATTTCACCTTTTTCTTTCATTAAAAAAAGTACTGGTTGGCAATAGTCAACCCACCCCTGACCACAGGGACCAGTTCGGCTATCAGAATATTTCCTTTCTGAGAAAAGGACACTTTAAAATAATTGGTTCACTTCATCCCCAAAGGTGCAAGAAGAAATAATAAAGAGAATGGTTCTTTTTCAGGAAATTCTGATTTTGTCCCAGAAAGAGAAAGTTTGATTTCAACTGCTGGTTTAAATATATCTAAATATGTTCTTATACAGTGGTACATTGGTACCATCATTAATTGGTTCTGGGACATGCAATGAGTACCAAAAATGATGAGTACCAAACAAATTTTTCCCATAAGGAATAATGTAATAATCACATAAGACATCAACAATTTCTACTTGAGCACGACTACCAAACAAACAATGAATACTGAGTCAAAATTTTCATGTCAAAATGTGTTGTGTTCCAAATTCAATGAGTTTCAAAATGGTAGAGTAACCTGAGAAGGAAGATGCAGATGAATATGAATGAATTTACCAGACTATGAATAGGATAGAGAAAGAGAGGATAAGTCACAAAGAAAATCTCCTGCTGCCCTCCAAAATTTTTGACTTTGTTTGACCTGTAACTAGCGATATGTCAGGAGAGCAGTTTGATGAAGTGTTTAAGTTACAAGGCTAGTAACTGGGAGACTATGAGTTCTAGTCCCATCTTTGGCAAAAAAATGACAAGCATGATCTTGAGCCAGTCACTTCATCTGAACCCTAGGAAACAGATGATGACAAACTACTTCTGAAATCTTGCCAACAAAACTGCTGGGATTTGTCCAGGAAGTTGCCAGAAGTCAACTTCTATGTTAAGAAAAATGTGTTATAAAGAAGATTTCTATATGCCTCTAACGTTTATTTGGTTTGGTTTCCATTGAACAGAAAATGTAAGGAGTATCCTTCATTGTGTCCTGCTCCTAAATCCCTGAGTAAAAGTGGGGAGAGGAAGCATTAACAATGAATTCCATTGACAACAACTCCAACATTCACACTAAGTTGAAACAAGGACAGACATTGTCCTACTGTATCTCACCCTATATCTATCCTTAATTCTATTCAGTGTGGTAAGATAGAATTGAGGGTTGTCCTATTATGAAAATGTAATAGTACAATATCATTGGAATAATGGCATTTGGATAATATATTTTCTACAAGCCACAGTGGTGCAGTAGTTAGAGTGCAGCACTGCAGGCTGCTTCTGCTGATTGCCCGCAATTTGGCAGTTCAAATCTCAACAAGCTCAAGGTTGACTCAGCCTTTCATCCTTCCGAGATGGGTAAAATGAGAACCCAATTTGTTGGGGGCTGTATGCTGACTCTGTAAACTTCTTAGAGAGGGCTGTAAAGCATTGTAAAGCGGCATATAAGTCTAAGTGCTATTGCTATTGCTATAAATTATATTCATATACAATGTTTTATTTCCTCCAATTTTTTTTACAGGTATAAAACTATGTCTTGATATAGTAGGTTGCATTGAAGGCAAGCAAACTTTCTGTGCTGACATTCTGAAGAGAGGCTACTTACTAGGAATAGCGCCTGGTGGATTGAGAGAGCAAAATTTTAGTAATGAAAACTACAATCTGGAGTGGAGTACTCATAGTGGATTTGCTAAAGTGGCTTTAAAAAACAAAGTGGTAAGTGATCATGTACAAAGAGCTGATCTATAAATGCACTTTAATAATATTGGAGTATTCTCTGAAAGTTATAGATGGAGCCGCCTATGATAATGACTTGGAAACTAAATATAGTCTGGAATGTGGCTCAACAAGTACCTTGTTCCACTCTTCTAATGCCTCTGCTTTAGGAGTTGCAGTTAAGCATGCAAACCATGCTGCTTCTTATCTCCTGTAAAGCCCTAGATCCATGATGGTGAACCTATGGCACGCATGCCAGAGGTGGCACACAGAGTTTTCTCTGTGGGCACGCAAGCTGTCACCCCAGCTTAACTCTGCCATGCATGTGCACATGCCTCCTGCAGGCCAGCTGGTCTTCGAGTCTCTGCTGCACATGTGCAGGGTGGGGCTCATGTGCAGGGGATGGGTGCATGTGTGGGGGACCTGTGTGCATAAACACGGGTGGGGGACATGTGTGGGGGACACACAGGGGGTGCATGTTCAGGAGACATGTGCATATGCAGAGGGACATGCGTACATGCGGGGGGGCAGGGCACATGCAGGGGTGGGCCACATGCATGGGCCGCATGCGTATTGCAATTTGGGTTTGCGCACGCACAAGCTTTGGGCACTCAGTGCCAAAAAGATTAGCCATCATCTCTACTTGCCCTACAAAACCATAGAAGTGATTATTCAGTGCCACCTTGTGGGATCTCAGAGCCATGCTGTCTCTGTTGCCATCTGGAAAGTTATCCTCTTGGAGGTTTTTTCCTGGCCCAACCTTAACATATTTTTGAAAAGGTGTAAAAACTTGGCTTTTCAGAGTCCAATGTAATTTGTGAACCCAACACACGAAAAATGTTTGATTGGTGTTTTCTCTCTCCAATGCTCTGCATTTGCTTATGAAGCTTTGATTGCTTTACACTGTTTCAATGCTACAGATAGTTCTTGTTTAACAGCTCATCATTTTATCACTGCTCAAAGTTGTGACAGCCATGGAACGGGTGCTTTCTAGCCCATAAAGAATATCTGGCAATATAAATGGTCACACTACTCCTCTAAGGTCATGTGATGGCCTATTGGGCAAGCTACCTTTAGGACTCAGCACAGCATTCCACAGTCACATGAGTCTAGTTTACAAAGGGTTTTTTTGCTGTTTTCTGACATTTTTACTAGCTTCGAGCAAAAACCAATAATCCCTTAATGACTGCAGCATTTGCTTAACAACCACAGTGTTTGTTTAATGACTGCCATGAAAGTCTCAAAGGTGCTTTTTCAAGAGGCAACTGGACATACTTTGTTTTTCCTTTATGACATTTCACTTTTCATCAAAGAAGCTTATTTAGTCCTTTGGGACAACCATTTCCTGGATGATAGACTGCATGGAAAAAGCCAGAAATTTATTTCTGGTCATAAGGGTGCCTAATTTGTAACTGTAACAACTTATAGCTGTAATTTTGGGCTCTGTTACAGTCATAAGTCAAGGACTACCTATACGCACTTATATTTTGATTTGGCAGCTTATATATCTAAATAAATAAATATAATTTCTATATGCGGAGCTCATCAGAACATGCAGACCATAATGGAATGGGCCATTTTAAGACAAATATTTTATAATATAGCATTGTCAGTAAATTTTCTGTGATGGAAATCTTGTCAACAGGTTGAACATGTTTCAACATATAATAATAGCTATTCCATTAATATATATAACATTGGCATTTATTCTGGAAGATCAGGAAACACCACCAAATCGAATTTGCCTTAAAACTGGTTTTTCTTAACAGTCCCAATCTAAAGCAAATGCTTTCTCATATCAGTTTTTATTCTTGTGCTTTTTTTCTCTGTATTTTTCTTTCTAGCCAATTATCCCTATGTTTACAGAAAATCTCCGTGAAGCATACAGGACGGTTGGAAACACTTGTGAGTTTCATTTTCAAATTTCTTCCTATATAATTAATTATCTAACCCTCAATCATTATATGTACTTCCCCCCTCTCTCTGTGTATGCATGTGTGTGTGTTTTGTGTGTGTGTGTGTGTATGTGCGTAAATGCTTATGAATCAGTGGAGAGATGAAGTAGCTCAAAGTTGAATCAGGTAAAGGTGATAAGATCAGTTGTCCATATGGGCAAAATGACTTCACGGTCTAACAAGAAAGGAAATATTGTTTCTTCCCTTAGGGACCAATGCCCAGGCAATTAATTTTTCTTACATATTAGCAACAAAACAGTTTTTTTCCATTTCCATTTTTCACATTTCCACATTTGCAGATAGCTAGTAAGTTGACTGGAAGAGAAAGATCCATTTTCCCCTCTACTCTGTCCCCGTCCTGCAACCCGCCGCCAGTGAAACCGCAGCTGGGGAGTGCTGCATGCTGTTTCTAGGGTGTCCCCGTGGGCCAGATCTAAGCACCCCATGGGCTGGATCCAGCCCACAGGCCTTGAGTTTGACACCCCTGCAAAGAACCAATGCAAAGAGCTTGAGGATGACATCCTGGAGCATCTTTCTGTGAAATCATGGAGGACAAAGTAGCACCAGAGGACTACAGAATAGTAAATGCTGTTTCTATTTTTAACAAGTAAGAGGGAAGGTTTACCTGGGTAATTGCATATCAATTACAGTATCTTGGAAAAAGATCAGTTATTTTCTAGCTTTTTGATTTTGAAGAAACAGGATAGAAAGAGGATCGACACTTTTGGACTTATGGTGTTGAAGAACACTCCTGAAAATATTGTAGACAACAAAAAGAAAAAATAATCAAATGAATCAAACTGAATCATCCAGCAAATGAATCATCAAACAAATCAACCCAGAGTTCTCACTCAAGGCACAAATTATCCTACTTAGGACTCCTTATACAAAGACCTACTTCTCTGAAAAAGTCTGTAATGATGGGGAATATGGAAGGAAAGAAAAGGAGATAACAGCACCAAAACCTAAAATAAAAGCAGTCACAATTTTCTGCAGTGTTTTACTTGCCACCTTGGCATCACAGATTCATCCATCATTTGAGGGTCTTGGCCGCAACAGCAAAGAAAATGTTTCCCCACTGAGTTGACCCTTTGGGTTTAATTTAAATATTATTTTGCTGTGGTTTTTTCTGTTTCAGTGTCATAGATAAATATTCCAGTCTGAGGGTCACATTCTACAATTTTGAAGTGGACTGAAGAAGTTAACATCATAGTTCATTTCTCCAGTTTTAAGATGCAACATAATGTTCTTTAAAAAATAGAGATATCCCCATCCTTATAAATTAATAATTTTCTCTTCTACTTTGTTTTATTTTCTCTACAGGGCTATCAAAATGGCTGTATGAACACTTTCGATATCTTGTCCTCCCAATATATGGCGGGTTTCCTGTCAAACTCCGCACCTACATTGGAGAACCCATCCCCTATGACCCAAATCTAACTGCTAAGGAGCTAGCTGAAAAAGTAAATAAACATTTCACTAAAAGTAGCCTCTTATATATATTGGTTTTTTTCTGGATAACACTTTAGTTTTGAAATCCAATCAGAGGTGATAGTTATTTTATATTTGAAACAATATGTGAAATTCATTCTTTCAAGGAAATTTTTATTGATTATCGTGAAATTAAGAAAAATTAAAACTAAGAATTTGAATAATACCACACAAAAATTAGCATTGTACTTATTAAAATTTCCTTTAATGGAAAAGGAAAATAATTTTCATCAATATCCCCAGCTCATCTACATCTCTCCGTATCTCTTCTGTCCTCATGGCCTTCCTTCCAAACATCAGGTCAAAAGTATCCACAGAATCTGAAGCTTTGGCAATCACTCTGCCAGTTCCTTCCCTTTCCTGCAGATGTATGACATCAAATCCCAAAATGATAATCCTTCCTTTGCTATTTGCATATCTCTTCTAAATATATTTACATACATTCAACATAAAATCCACTAAATGCAGATATTTGGATAGTTACCTTTGTTGAAAAATAAGCAAAATTTGAGTTGATTGGAGAAGGGAAAATACTATCAGTATCTCCAAAAAAGAAGAAGAAGCAAAATGATAACATGAAATGTCAGTTTGAGATGAAAAAAGCTAAAGCAGATAATAAAAGTCTAAATCTCTAAACAGTTTGGACATTATGGGTGGCAAAGCATGGATTTGTTAAGAATTCTTGCCAGAATAGTTACCTATTTTATGGTTGGTTTAGTTACACTGATCTCAGAAATATCAGACTAAATAAAGTTAAGTTACAGGAAGTTCTTATGAAAAGATAAGAAAACCTTTCTGAGAAATGATCTGTGAACGTATTTTTAAAAATGGTATTGATTCATGCTGTCTTCTTCTGTATTTAACAGACAAAGATTGCAATTGAAAATCTCCGAGACAGACACCAGAAACTACCCGGAAATATATTAAGAGCTTTATTGGACCGATTTGATAAAAACAAGAAAGATGCCTAACCTTTTTGTATTTTATTATAGATTAATGAATTTTCCTCTCATAATTCATATCGATATGTACATCCTAAGTGCAATGTTTAAAATAGTTTGAAATTTATAATTTACTTTCTTAGACTATGCAATGAACCATGTTATACAATATTCTGATAAACTGTGTTTTTCCACAGAATAATAAATGGATATTATTTTCATGCTGTGAAAATAGATCAGTGAAACATCTGTTTGTGTTTTTATCTTTTATGTGCACATCCATGGCGTATGACTAAAAGACAATGGGCATGTCTAGATGTACAACAGCAGCTTAGTTTTGTTTTGTTGCAATGACAGCCTGTTCTCTTCCATCCAGAATTTTGCACTTTTCAAGCAACAGGTAAGAGATGATCTTGATGGAGTTATGCCAGCTTCATTGTCAAGGTGACAGGGAGCAATATATATATTTAAACCCACAATAGATAGATATAAAAAGTTCAGACACCTCCCTAATTCACTGAATTATAAATAGGAGGAGAAGTACAATATAATCAGACTCACAAGATTGAGCTCAGTCTCAGCACATAGACCAGACAAAAAAAGCAACACCGCAGAAAGGGTACATTTAGAGTGCTATAATAACAAAGTCTTGGACTGGGATCAATATACTAACCAGGGGTGGGATTCAAAAATCCCAACAACTGGTTCACTGCCCAGTTGCTGGGTGGTCGTGGCTTTGGTGGGTGTGGCGTACCAGAACTTCCTGTTTCCAGATTTTGGTGGGTCTTCAGAGCCCGGGGGAGACCGTTTTCGCCCTCCCAAGGGGCCAGAGGCCTCCCCCAGGCCTCTGGGAGGACAAAAATGGCCTCCCCCAGGCTCTGGAGGCTTTCCAGAATCCAGAAACAGCCTGTTTCTGGACTTCCAGAAGGCCCATTTTTCCCCTTTCCAGAGCCTCCGCATGGACCCTGCACTTACCTCCATTGAAAATGGACCATGTGGAGACTCCTGGGAGGGGAAAGGTGGGTGTGGCCAGCTGGTTGGTTGAAATACCGGTTCGGTGAACCAGATGTAACTTTAACATCCAATTCACCTGAACCAGTCCAAACCGGTAGAATCCCAACCCTGATACTAACCCACCATTTGATTAAAAGTCTATATAACCCACTGACAGTATCAACAGTATGCATTTGTTTGGAGAAATTGGTCCATATAGATCAATACATTGTTATGTTTGGTCACTCAGTCAGCTAGATGTTTAGACTGGATTTAGTATTTTTGTCCATCTATCAAATGGTTCCCAAGGTTTGACAGATATTATTGTTACAGGATGTAAGCTGTTCACAAGCAAAGCTTCCTTTTGCAATTGACTGATGGTGATTCTGTCAATGATGATGATGTGCAAGTGATGCTGCAGATATTTGGAGTTGCATCCAAGGCACCTATACTATACTGTTGGTACTAACCTGGCTTTCCTTTGTCACAGTTGTTCTATTTGCAGTCTTTGTACTTTGTAATTTTTCTTCAGTTCTTTTTGTTTTATTCTGCTGTCTTAAAGTATTATCATTCTTATCAATAGTTCTTAAGTCTGAGGGGTTGTATCTCCCTCTGATGAGCTTCTACCCAATGCTTCTTGTCCTGCCCTCAGGCACTATGAAGAATAAATTGAGGCTCTCTTCCAGTGATGGGATTCAGATTTTTTACTACCAGTTCTGTGGGCGTGGCTTGGTGGGCATGGGAAGGATACTGCAAAATCTCCATTCCCTGCCCATTCCTGGGGAAGGTTACTACCGGTTTTCCTAGTTACTCAAAATTTCCACTACCAGTTCTCCAAAACTGGTCAGAACCTGATGAATACCACCTCTGCCGTCTTCACTGAGACAGTCCTTCAAGTATTAGAAAACATCTGTCATATCTTCCCAGAACCTTCTCTTCCTTAGGCTAAACAAACCTAGTTCCTATAACCATCGTACAATTTAGTCTTCAACCCTTTATTATCTTCCTTCCTCTTCTCTGCACTCTTTCTAGGGCCTCAGTATCTCTTTTGCATCATTAGTTTTATTATATCTCAGTTAGGCATTAGATCAAATGGGTATATTTTTCAAATAAAATACAGGTTGGAAAAAAAACTTCAGTGATAAGGAAGCAATGTTGGAGCTGCCAACTTCAATCTTTTTCAATCAGAATAGAACTAGAAGAGACCTTGGAGGTCTTCTAGTCCAAGCACCTGCTCAAGCAGGAGATCCTATACCATTTCAGATACCATTTCACTGACAGTGATGACCTACAGCTTGTGAAGGCAAGCTATTCCACTGGTTAATTGTCCTCACAGTTATGAATTTTGTCCTTAATTCCAGGTTGCTTCTCTCCTTGATTAGTTTCCATCCATTGTTTCTTGTCTTGCCTTCTGGTGCTTTGGAAAATAAGTTGAAAGCCCTTCTTTGGGGCAGCCCCTCAAATACTGGAAAACTGCTACCATGTCACCCCTAGATCTTCTTTTCTCTAGACTGGCCATACCCAATTCCTGAAACTGTTCTTCATAAGTTTTGTCTATGATATCAAGAACAAATTATGGACAATAAATCAGGTGTGATTTTTTTAAAAAAAGGTAGAAGCCTTTCTCTTTTGCCTTTCATCTGATCCAGAGTATGATACCAGAGTCAGTTTATAAATCTTGTTAAAAACATGAATCTTCATTGATTTATGCCTTAACTCCTTCACTTCTACAACAGCTGCACCCAACCTTTTGGACACCAGGGACCGGTTCCACGGAGAGAGCTTTTTCTGCGGATCTGAGGGGGTAGGGTTTTGGATGCTATCTGCATGTCATGTATGGGAATTCACTTGTTTGGTCAGCCCAATTTCTGGCATGCCATGGCCTAGTGCCAGCCCACTGACTGGTGTTGGGGACCGCTGTTCTACACTGCTGAGATATATGGTCTCAATACAGTCCAGATCTTAAAGCATTGCTTTCTGAGTTAAGGAGGATATATATGACCACCACAGAGTGGTAAATGTGAGGATTGGGCCAAATATAAAGGTTTTATATGACTTAAGACTATACATCCTAGACAAAAGAAACACACTAAAGAATTTCATTGTAGGAATTTACAAAAGGATGTTAAGCAAGCTTTGAACATTTATGCTAGAAACCATAAGTTGGAATCTATTAGCTAGCATCTATTAGCTGGTTGGTTGATCAAAGAAGTATTTTAAATATGGAAAATCCATTGAAATTTGTTAAGCAGACATATTAGGATGATGGGAGAGAAAAGGTTGAATTTCAGCTTGTTAAATAAAACAAGATAATGTAATACCTGTACTGTGAGGTTGTAGAGATTATTATTCTCCTCATATGAAAATTACAGTATATAACAGAATTTTCACTAATGGAATACAGCTTATAAACTGTAGGAACTATTTAATATCAAAATTGTAGATGCTGAAATTTTGACTGCATTATATGTATTAAAGGCATTGCCATTAATAATCAATCCTGTTCTATTTAATCTGGTGAAAGCAATCAGGACTTGATAACTTCAAATAATTGCTTATATCTTCTAAATATTTAGCTATATAGTCTGCCAATTATGAAAATTTATTTTGTGTGGAGAAGACCTTGGATTCTTAAAACAAATGATATAAAAAGAATTTCAAGATCTCTTTAGATGACTTTCCCTCAAGGAGAGGGAATCTAAAATTGGTTAGTGTGGCATCAAAATGACAGAAACAACCAGAGAAATGTAGTTCTATAGCAAACTTCATCCTATACCATGCAGAGTTTGATAGAGGATAACCAGAATCTTAAAAATCTACTGAGAATCATTTCAGCTCACAAAGTAACTGAGGTTACATGAGCAAACCAGGAATGACCCTTAACTAGGCACACCACTGTATTCTCAATATGGTCTTTAAAGTCAGCCCCATTTAAGCACATGGCAATAGTCCAGCTATGACTAAGGCATTTTGACAGCAAACAGAACCTCCCAGTCCAGGAACAGTTACAGTTGGAAAACAGGATGAAGTTGGGCAAAGGCCCTCATGATGACAGCTGCCAGATGTTTCTTAAGTAGGAGATGTCAATCCAACACCCAAATTACACAATAAGCAGAAGACAGTGGCCTAGAATGGAAAATTTGTTCTAGGAGTGGAAGGGGGCAGGCAAAACCCATAACTATTTGTGTTTCTTGTGTTGCACCAAAGCTTCTTTCCTATTCAGATCTTTACATCTATTTTTATTCCAAATTCTAAATTAACTAATTCATTTGTATAATAATAATAATTAAACAGTTTAGCATCTTTATTTTAAGGGAAACCAGTTTCTGATATGGTATGTAGCCATATACAGCAATATAATCCATAAATCTAAAAATGAATGTCAGAATTGTTTTTTGTATGAGAATATTATTTTGGATAGTGAAGTATATTCTCACAATCATTCCTATATGCAAGGAATTACATTTATTTTCCAGTAAAAAGCAGTTGTTATACAGTACATGAAGCTATCAGCATATTTTGTAAATGTAAAAAATGGTTTTAAAAAGGAAAGTCAACATTTAGGACTTGTTGCATCTACAGTTGATCATCATTCTTAACTTTATGTCATTGTTACCAGATATGATAAAATGTTGCAACTGGATATACATTTCCAACAATAATTTGAATTTCTGTTGTCCATGTTAACAATCATCACTGGAGTTATGTATCAGCAAAACAAAATACTTTCTCTAAGTGTATTATTTTCAGTAAATTTAATGTTTGTCATCCACTGATACTCTCATTTTTCTATGCCATTGTCCTTTTCAATTCTGCATCTTTAGTTCAATACAATTCTGGCTCTTCAGTTTTTGCCTATCTTTAGTAGCAACATATATAATTTCAAATATAATTTGAGTTGTACATTTTTGCCTTGTTCTTGTAATTCCTATTCCACTATAGTACCCATTTGGACATACTGAAACCATGAAGGCATTTATAACAATCTTGAAGAATTATTTCATTTTGGGGTGGTTAATAGATAAATTTTCTTTTGTTATATTTTGCAGGTTGTAAGAATTTTCTTCCCCTTGAACAATTTTTAACATACTGTATTCTTCATGAAAATATATATTTAATATTGGAGTCAAAGAAGACCAGCTAGACTTATTTTGTTATTATATTTATCTTTATGTAAGAGAAGCTGCTTCCTAACAGACAGGAATAATAAGAATACTGGTAGATGTAAGAATAATAAGCTTCCTAACAGATGGGAAGCAGCAGGTGGTCAAAGCCACAAAGTCCAAACACCAAAAAACTATTTTAGCATACTATGATAAACTGTTCCAATAACAATATTTCACAACTCCACTATAGTATCCTTTCAAATACCTGGGTACATCACTTCAGCCCTTTATTTTGACTTCCATGCTAACACCAATGTGATGCAATCAGGAAGGGGACTTTTCTGACTTTACTCAGACTTTCAGAGAAACAAGGATGCATCCTAGCACTGTTGCTTTTAACATTATATATCAACAGTCTAATTTAAACTGTCCAGAGAGTGGGTATCCACATTCCTTACTAGCCAACAGACATCTCCCAATTATATTTTACTTTGATGATGCAGTTCTCCTCTCCTCTTTTGTTGGCATTCACTGAAATCTTGGCATCCTACTGTAATGAGCAACAATTAATAATCAATTATGACAAATCTAAATTTTTAGTCTTTTCTAACAAAACACAAAAGTACAAATGGATAATTGATTCTTATAGAATGTAGAATAACAAAGGTGGAAGAGACCTTGAAGGTCTTCTAGTCCAACCCTTGCTTAGGCAGGAAACCCTGCACCACTTCAGACAAATGGTTATCCAATCTCTTCTTAAAAACTTCCAGTGTTGGAGCATTTACGACATCTGGAAGCAAGTTGTTCCACTGATTAATTGTTCTAACTATCAGGAAAGTTCTCCTTAATTCTAGGTTGGTTCTCTCATTTATTAGTTTTCAACCACTGCTTCTTGCCCTGCCCTCAGGTGCTTTGGAGAATAGCTTGACTCCCTCTATTTCCCATGAACTGCAACAGGTTAAATGCTTCAAATACTTGGGGATAGTATTTCAGACCTTGAGAAAGTAAACTTGGGTGAATTGTATTTTTTTCTACTACCAAAAATAAGACACAAGCAATAATTAAATTGTATAGGCAATAATGGGGAAATTGCATTTGAGGGGCTTACAACTAAAACAGTTGCCCAACTACTATTATAGGATACAACTAGTCCCATACACAGACCTGGCTTATGAAACCATTCCATCAAGTTTTCTCGGGATCTTTGGCACCCCAAAATGAACTCCCATAGCAACATTGAAATTAATGTTCAAGATGGAAAATTCTTACCCACCTTCTCATATTTCTATGATGCCTCAAGATTTGCCGTTATTGAGCCAAACTGACACAGTGGTTAGAATGCAGTATTGCATGCTAACCCTGCTGGCTGTCAGGAGTTCTCACCGGCTCAGAATTGACTCAGCCTTCCATCCTTCTGATGGAAAATGAAGGCACAGATTGTTGTGTAACATGCTGATTGTAAACTGCTCAGAGAGGGCCATAAATCATTATGAAGCAATATATCAGTCTAAGTGCTATTGCTATTGCCAAATTCAAGGGCCATGCCAATACATTTTATATTTATTATTTTTAAGGCATGCTAACCCTACACTCCCACCTATCAGGCGGCCAAATATTTTCCAAAAGTTATTGCACACAGTCGCACAAAAAATAATTATATACATTGTTTTATTGTCTCATTATTTTCCCCCTCCCTAGTAGCTAATTGTTGTGTCAAATTGTTTCTCCACTTACTATATTCTTTTATTGTAAAGGTTAGTAAAAGTCCATAATAAAGATATTTGATCTGATTTGATATGATTCATAAAATATTCAGTAGAACAGAATGTGTGTGGTTAATAAAGAAACATTGTGCTATTCAATGTAGAAAACTGGAAATAAAACTGGGATAAGCAGGAAGGAGTGTTGGTTTTCTGTGATGTTTCACAACTTTCTACAATAGTGTACAGGAAAAATAGGTTCTACTGTGGGTGTAACAACTTTTTGCTACTTGAACAAACCTACTATAAAGTTCAAATTGGCAAGGCAAGTACATTTTGTTTTATTCATCCTCAAATATTTCCTAGGTGGGCAGTATTTAGATATAAAATATAAATGATATCATAAAATCAAAACAAAAAGTTCCTGTTAGGAGACTTAAGTAGCTGAAAGGAAAAAAGTGATGATTTCCCAAAATTAGTAAGCAAAAAGGAATACGCTCTGGGGAGGGAGGGGGGGAGAAAGGGGCACAGGGAGAAAGAGAGAAGAATTGGGAGATAATGGAAATCTGTTGGTATTATTATTAATGTCATTCTTTGTAATCAAAGCATCTAACATAAAGCAGATGTTCTGGTGGTCTTCCAGGATTACAACTTTTAATATTACATCATTGGTATTATGGCTGGATTTTCTCAGACTATGTTGTTGCTGTTCTTTTATTAAGCATGGTCAAACAGGCAAGAGACATGACTTCTCTTCAGCTTTATCTAGGAGGTTAACAATGTTAATGATAGGTGAATCTCCAAAAAGAGGTTGTTCCAGAACTGGCCCTTATCACTTCTAGTCATAGTCCTCCTGACTTTCTGGAAATGGAGAAACAATCACTGCTTCTTCTGGCATAACTGGAATGATGAGGCCAACTCTCACAGGGAGATGTGGTTCTGTTGCAGTGGTATATTTGATGGGTATTTAGCACATGAGCCACCATAGTCAGATCTTATTCCAAATAGAACCTCAAACTGGCTTACTCATTGAAGTTAGACAAATATTCATCTGGCCACAGCCTCCATCTGCTGATTCAGTAGGACCTACAAGTCCAGGAAGTCCCCCAAATCATGGACCTGCTTCTTCAGGAGCAGTGCAACTCTGCCAAAGAAAAAAAACAGTGTATATTATTTCCAACATATATAGAGCAGCTTTGTCTTGCTAGATTTATGTTTAATCCTGTTATTTTCTATCCAGGCATACACAACCTCTAGGAACTGGGACAAGACTTCAACAACATCTCCAATATGGCCTGAGGTTGTTAAATACAGTTGTATATCATTGCTAGATTGATTGTATTAAATCCCAAATTGCCATTTCCTATTGGTTTCATAAAACTAAACAGCAATGGGGAGAAAACCAATATTTGCGATTTCCAATAAGAGAGGAGCCACAGTGCAAATCTCTCCCTGGCTACATCAGCTACAACTGACCACTGAGGGAAAGAGTCAAATCATTGTAGAACAGTAGCTCCAATCTCCCATTCTTACAGCTGCTACCCACGTCCAGTTCTCAATATAGGTCATCAATGGAAATAACCAATGCTATCTTGTCCCATGTCCTGGCCTGAACCAAAATGGGTCCAGGTAATTTACTTCATCTGGGAGCCTTTGTAATTCAGTCTATACCACCATCTCTATAACTTTTACCACAAAGCCATTGGGCAAATACATTGATTCAGCAGAAAAACAGCTGTTTGGAAGTAAATTTTACCTTTGATAAAATCTGTTTTATGATCAATCATCTTCAAGGATCTTGGTCTTGATAACATTGCTACCAAATAAAAAAGAATGATCCAGGCACATTATTGCATTTCCAACAATTTTTTAAAAAAATTATCTTTTTCAGCAACCAACAGTAATCTACTATCAGAAGTAATATACCAATAATAAAATATCATATGCCAGTTCTCTCTATATGCAATATTCACAGAAAATTTAATATTTACTTCTATTATATTGTCATTTTGCAGAACAAATGAAGATGTTAAGGTTCTATTCTAGAGTATGGAGGCTGAGGTGGGGGGCAGTTTAGCTCCATTATAAATAGACAAAATCAGAAAAATCTAGCTTTTCCATTCAGAGTTGCTGAGCAGACAGCTTCTTCTGCAAGAAGTCTAAGTCATTAGGAACTCCAGATGTGGGGGTTCAGAAGGGCCACACAGGGTGGAAAGCATAAATTAAAGAAGACATGTAGATGGAAGATTATGCTCCATCACAATTCTGCAAAACACCTTACTCCAATTATCTTGTTGAAAAGAGACCACAGATAGAGCTTCAGACACTCCATCTGACTGTTCAATGCTGATGAATATTGTCCCCATTTATTCATACCTATTTCCTGTATTCTTACTCAGGTTTATACTTATACCTATTATTTTGTAAGCAATTGACAAATCAAATCAAATAAATAAAAGATGACAAATGGATTTCTGCATCTAATAAAAAGAAAAGGGCTTTTCAAAACTTGAAGATAAATTGAGATCCATAATCTGAGATCACATGACTGGGTATGTCTATGTACCTAAAATGTTGTGCTGTTTGCTAAACTGAAAGGAGGTCTTTGCAAAAAAAAATGAAGTGAGCCATCTTTGTATATGAATTCATGACTATTAGTATGATAATGTATTCTGCTACAGGGATAGATCATCAATACACATCAATTAACCCCAAAGTTGCACTAGAGAACTTAGCAGCTGCAGCAAGGAGAAGGAAGAAAGACTTCAACCCTCTTTCACCTACCATTTCTTCTCTGTCTAGACTCTTCCATTACCCATCCATTATCACTGCAACATTGTCTCAGCCCTTCAAAGTAGATCAGACTAAGAAATCATAAGTCATGTAGGCCAATCCAGTGCTACTTTTATTGTAATGTTATAGTAGCAGGATCTTTTCCAGAGTTTTGGTTTCTGAGGCGATTGTTTGGGGATTTGGGGGATGCTTTATGGCTTTTTTGTTTGTTGCTTTTTCTTTGATGTATTATATTTTATCTCACTATAAGCAACTAAGAATCTGGTTAGACTGCAGTGAAATAGAAGTTTAAAAAAAACAAGATAAAAATATTAAGCACATCAGTTGGAATACCCACTGATCTTGGAGCTTGGTGCCAAATAGTTTTGTTTAGGATGATAGCCAACATCAAATAAATGAACTGTGCCTTATTAGGAAAAGATATTTAAAGCAAATTATGTAACAAGTGTTTATATAAATTCTGAAGATACAGTAATTCAAATTGTATCTACAGAATTGGATTTTGAAAATGAAAATTGTGGCTTCTGGTTTTGAGCTTCCCTGAAGGTGGACTGCTGGCCATGACTGTGCGCGGCTTTGGTCCGTGCTTTGGTGTCAGAGAGCCCCGATCCTTTGGATTTGAGGCAGAAGCCACCTCATAGAGGTGGGGAAGGAAGGGGAGACCATCAGCTGGGTAGAGAGGAGTTGCAAATCCCTTCCCCGGCTTGGCAACTACTCCCTCCTGAAGATGCCTAAAACGGTGGTCTAAAATGGCCACCCTGAAGGGGAAGATTGGACTGGAATAAGATTGTGCAGGAGAGAGGAACAGGATGATATAATTAAATGGAAGATACCCACAGGATTAACATTTTAAAGAATGCTTAAGAAAGGATTTAAAGCGGTGAAGAGAAAGAGAAAAAAAAGGTGTGAATTGCTTTTGACAGTGGTGGGGCTTTGAAACCATGAAAGGTAGAAGCTGGAGAAGGAATCATATAAACTTATCAACCTATAAAGCCCTAAATGGCTTGGGTCCAGGGTACTTGCGGGAACGCCTCCTGCCAGCATCACTTTCCGATCGCCCTGTTCGCTCTCATAGGAGGGGCCTCCTCGGGATACCGTTGGTCAGGCATTGTCGGCTGGCGGTTCCCAGGGCTAAGGCCTTCTCCGTGGGAGCACCTGCCCTCTGGAATCAGCTCCTCGTGGATCTCCATTTGGCCCTTGATCTTCGCTCCTTCCACCGAGACCTGAAGACTTGGTTGTTTCAACAGGCCGCCTGGCATGACCCGGGGGGGGGGGTTGTGGGTTTTAATTTTTTCAACTTTTTAATTGTATTCGGCTTGTTTATTTGTTTAATTGTCTTTTTATTGTAAATTTGTCCTGTTTTAATGTTCGCCGCCCTGAGTCCTTAGGGAGTAGGACGGCATACAAGTCAAATAAATAAATAAATAAATAATCAATTTGGATAAGTATATTTTGATTCTATATAGGCATTAATAAAGCTGAACTATAGATTCTTAAAAAGGAAATTTAATATCAATTGGATTTGATCTCTTTTTTGGAAAACTGTGGTTTAAAAAGCTGTGAACAAAGAGAAGAAAAAAGAAAAAAGGGGGTGAAGATTTAGCATAACAAAGAGTGCCATCTAAGTTAAACCTAACTTGTTTTTCTTTTAAAAGACTCTGTTTCTTAAAACTGTATGGAAAATTGATACTAAAGAGCAAGAACTTTGAAAAATTGAAACATTGTAATAAAGAAAGAAACAGGAAGATTCTGCCTTTGGATTAATTGTTGATTCTGATATGGACTTGGCATTGGATTAGCGAAGGCTTAAAACTTGAGAGGAAGAAAAAAAAGTTGACTGCTGGAAATAAACTTTAAAGACACTATTTGGATTAAATTACTAATTAGAAAGTTGTAAAATGGCAATATCTCTTCTGGCATTAAAAATGGAACTTAGAAAAATGAAAGAAATATTACAAGAACGAGGTGAATTGCTGGGTTTTGCTTCAAAATTTATTGAAAATGCAATTGCAGAATATGAACAACAAAGACAAAAGGCAGAAGAGGAGGCAGAGCAAATTATACAAGGGGCCATCTTTAGTGATCATCGAGAACAAAGAACTCTGGAAAGAAAGAGGAAAAGATTTGGAAATAAATATAGGAGATTTAAGAAATTCAATAAAAAGGGGAATATCCAAAAAATTAAAAAAGGGAAAAAAAGTCAGCAGAAATTCGAAGGGCGGAAGGAAGCTATAGATAGAGAGGGGGATAAAAACTGGAGTGAAAGAATAAAGGAGGAAAGACAAAGGGAAAGATGGGGCAAGAAAAAGGATTTGGGAACAAAAAAAATGGAAATTATTTTAAAAATGGGGGAAATTGCTTAATAAGACACAGAGATAATGGGTGATTAATATTTAGAAAGGGGATTCTGCAAGGTATTGGGGGTAATATAAATAAATTTATAGTCATGATAGGGATATATAGATTGATAAGATGGAAAACAGAATTGTTATTTTTTTTTGATAATGGAATCTGATGGTCTTCTTTATGCATAGAGATAATTGTAACAAATAATGAAATAAGCTTCGTAAATATATTGAAATATTTTAGGATTGGAATGTTGGCTTTCTTTTTGGTTTAAATATGAATGAAATAATAAATGGAATATGTGTATTAAATATATTGAAATAATGAAATGATAAGCCGCCCTGAGTCCCCTTGGAGATGGGGCGGCATATAAATCCAATTAAATAAATAAATAAATAAATATAGGAAAGCTGAAATGGAATTAACCTTAGAGTTTAGGGTTGTTTTACTGTTTGAATGAGTAGATTAATATGTCCTTCTCTTTTGAAAAATTTTATGAAATTAAAAAGGGGAAAAACCATGCAGAATCTGATTTATATATGCTATGTAGTTGTAAAGCGATTATTAAGTTTAATGGTTTAGATAATAATGTTAAATATTTAATGAGATTTAAAAGGGGTGAAAATTAATGAATATGTAACTTAGAGGTGGTGCACTTATATCAATATTCCGGGCGGGGGGGGGAACCAATTTATAGAAGAAGTGTTTTTTTCAATTAGAATTTAAGATGAAATATACAAATGTGACAGTTAAAAGTACTAAAGTATAATGATTATGAAGTTATTATAAGTAAATTAAATAATGAGGTAAGTATTTGGAATAATACAATAAAATGGAAAATGCATAAAAGCATTGCTAAGATAAGAAACTGCATACAAAAATTGAATATGTAACTATAGTCATATTTGTGAAACCTGTAATCATGCTGTTCACTAAAAAGAGATGTTAAAATGTGGAAAACTGAATAAAAATTTTAAAAAAAAGAAAATGAAAATAGTTTTCCATTACTCCTTTCTATTTCTTGTTGCTCAGTAGGGCAAATTTTATGTTTTGGTGAGCATGACAGCAAATGCGTAAATTTACTGGAAGTCCTATATAATTCAAGGAAGCAATGCAGAGACTTGAGATACATGTGTATTTGTAGGAAAAAAAGAGGGACAGATTTAGGAAAATCCCATGTGAAAAATAAGTGCAGTAAGATGATTTAAGATAAGAAACTTATTTTTCTTATATGTATCCATTTCATGTATTCATAACTACGTTTATACTTATACCTGTTATCTTATAATCGCTTGACAAAATAAAATAAATAAATAAATCATAGCACCCTATTCTCACATACGTGTCTGAAACACTTTAATGTTTAACAACTTTAAATGGAAAGAATGTTTGCCAACCTTATTTTCCAAAGGGGCACTTGTATCATAAGTGATGTGCTGCCATTGAAAAGAGGTACCTTCTTCATTTATATTTGTGGATGTCTTTCAGGACATACACGTTGAGGGTTGATTACTTTTAAAGCTTCTTAGTGGGTTTCATATAGAGTGCATTCCAGAGAGGCTTTTACTTTCTGACTCCTCTACGGATCTCCTCTTCTACTATCATCAATTCATCATAGAAGTCCTGTGCCTTCCCTAGACTATCTATTTTAATCTTCTTCTCTTGCCAGGTGATAAGTAAGCCTTCCTGAATTAACCATCTAAATGGTATGTTGTGTTTCATCATTGCAAGGTTAAGAATAGATAATCTTTCCTTTGTTTCCTTACACACCTTGGGATTTGTTTCAAAGTTTGTATTTCTTTGCCACTATACACCATGGGTTTGTCTCTTGTTGCTTTATAAACTTCATCCCTTATTGTTTTCTTAGTAAATCTAATATGTATTTCCCTTGGAAGCTTATGTCTGCTGGCATAGTTTGTGTGGACCCTATAGATTTCATCAATATCATTTTGGAGTTCTCGGGGGTCACTTTGTACAGTTTCTGCTATCATTTCAGCCATAGTCTTCCTCAGGTCCTCTTTGTTTTCAGTGATGTTTTGGAATTGCAGATAGAAGGCTGCTGGCTCCATTTCTCAATTTATAATGGAATCTTCCAAATCTTTTTTTATTGTTATTAGTTTCCGATCTACCACTTCCAATTTCTTCTCTGTTTGTTCTGTTCTACTTTCAATAACCGGGTTTTTTTGTTCATTTCTCTCAATTGTTTGGTGTATTTCACCTATTTTGCTGTCTAGTTTGTGTATGTCACCTTTCATATCTACATGGTTTTGAGTTATAGATTCCTGTATTTTAGTCACAGTTTTCTGTATTGCCAGTAAAGTTGATTGCATCATCTGCACATTGGATGTATTTCCTGGTTTTTTTTATACTCAACATGGTGTCTATAGACCTCTGTGCAGAAGGTGATGCTGTTGTCAAGGTGAGATTCAATGGTGTCTTCTTTCCTGTTCTTAGAGTAGTTGTTGTTGTGGTAGTCGCTCACTCCACTAATTCACTGCTGTCATTCAAGGCTTTTGCCTTTCTCCATCTGAGTCTCCCTCAGCTGCTAGCTGATCTCTGGGCTTCACTTCTCCTTCATGCTGTTGTTTCTCCTACGGCTCCTGGGATTGCTGCTTTCATCCGATGCCACTCACTGCTTATCTTCTTCTTTCAGATCTAGCAGCTGTCACAGCCTTCAGTCAGCCATGTTAGAATGACCAAAACTTTATTATTAACACTGGATTTGGGGGGTTTCCCTTCATTGCAACAGGTGGTCGCCTTCCACCACATTGCCCCCCGGGCTTCCCCTCTTTGCTGTGTGTCCCTTTGAGATCTGCAATCCCCCTGAGGGAGCTCCTAGCATGAGAGATTGGGTTGAGGGAATGGAGCCCGTTCTCTTTCCCCGCAACAGCTGTGATGTCACTGCTGGAAGTCCTGAGATCATTAGTATTTCTTAATACAGTAATTAACACACTCTGATGCTAAGGAGTTCTACAACCTCAGCCCACCTGAAAAGAACTCTGTTCCAACTGCCAGTTGCCTCACATCGTTACCTCACATTACCTTAGTAACTCCACAGCCATTTGCACCACTCAGGTGACCCGAGGACACAGACAAACCTCCAAGTTGGCTCAAGTTGGCTAAAAGGATGCAAACCACACTTCCAAATAGGAAGCTACTTTGGCATCAAAGGCTGTAGTATTTTTATTACCCACCATCCAGTCAGAGCTGAAGAAGCTCCTTGGATGCGAAAGAAAACATCTTCAAAGAAAAAACCAGAAGGTCCAGTTGTCTCCTGAAAAAAAGCATATTTGGGACAACAGTTGGATGATTGTATTTTACAACACTTTTGATAGATAGATGATAGATAGATAGATAGATAGATAGATAGATAGATAGATAGATGGATGGATATAGATGGAAAGGAATGGAAGGGACAAAAGGAAAGGAAGGGAAGGGAAGGGAAGGGAAGGGAAGGGAAGGAAGGGAAGGGAAGGGAAGGGAAAGGAGGAAGGAAAGGGAAAGGATGAATGAAGGAAAGGAAAGGAGGAAAGGAACGGAATGGAATGGAAAGGGGAAAGGAAAGGAAGGGAAGGGAAGGGAAGGGAAGGGAAGGGAAGGGAAGGGAAGGGAAGGGAAGGGAAGGGAAGGAGGAAAGGAAAAGAAATGAAAGGAAACCTTTATGTGTTTCAATAGCCAACCACCACTGAGCCAACGGATTGTGAACCGAATTTCTCCTGCATAGCCTGATCACAACATTTCATCGCGAAGCACGGGTATCCAGCTAGTAAATTATATTTAAAAAATAAAAACCTTAGAACCAACTCTGCTCACATATGTGATATGTGTTTAATGTGATACAATCATTTTGCTGCAAAATGTTTTCATTCCCTTTAGTTTTGATATGTTTTCATCTATGTTCCTTACTCTCTGAATACAAATCTTGCTATATGTCATAAAAATATATGAACACTGGTGCAGAAATTATATCAATTATATCTGATCAGAAAAAAACAGAAGCTGTCCTATCACAAATATAACACAGGGCAATACCAACAGAATGATGATAGCTTAATAATATATGTTTTTAAAAATAATAGTTATATAGCAATAGCAACAGCACTTAGAGTTATATACCACTTTATAGTGCTTTACAGCTCTCTCTAAGCGGTTTACAGAGTCAGCATATTGCCCCCAACAATCTTGGTCCTATTTTACCCACCTCAGAAGAATGGAAGGCTGAGTCAATCTTATATACAGTGTTTTGCTTTCTTCTATTTTTTCCCTTCAGGTATAAAACTGGATCTTGATATAATTGGTTGTATAAAGAGCAAACAAGCAAACTGTGTTGAGATTTTGAAGAAAAGCTACTTAATTGCTGTAGCACATGGTGAAGAAAATTTTAGTGATGAAAACTACAATCTGGAGTAGAGTACCCGTACAGGATTTACTGAAGTGGATTTAAAACACCAAGTGGTAAGTGGTCATCTCAAGGATCATGCACAAAGGGCTGATCTATAAATGCACCATACTATTATGTGGAATATTTTTTAAGAGTTCTAGATGGAGCTACTTAAGATAATGATTTGGAAGATAAATATAATCTAGAATAGTGGTCACCAACCTTTTGGACCTCAGGGACCACCAAACTCATAATTTTAAATCCTGAGGACCAGAGACCTTGGGAAAATCCCCAAAAAAGTCTGCAGGAAAATTCCCCACCCCATTTTCCTACCGATCGATCTTTATTTGGGATTGCAGGATACTGTCTTCAGCTCCGTTCTCAAGGGGGAGGAGAGAGAGAGAGAGAGAGAAACTTTTGGCTTCATTCAAGGAAAGCAGCAGAAGTCTTTCTTTCTCTCCACCAAACTCTGCCAGAAATGAGTATTTGGGAAACTTGTCATGCCTGCACAACCTCTTGGAGTAGGATGCCTTTCAGGGTCCCAAAGACTCATTTCTGGTGGAGTTGGGGGAGAGAAAGACTTTTGCTGCTTTCCTTGCGTGGCCAGGTGAGGTGCATGGGGCAAGTGCTGGAGATGGGAGTAGGTCACTGATGACTTTTGATATAGATTTAAGAAAGCAAATGAGAACTAGGGATTCAGCAAAATATCTATTAGCCTCCATACAAGAATAAATGGCAGCTAATCCCAATAGAAATAATACAGCAATTATTCAGTAAAATGTTGGAAGGGATATAAATTTAATGGCATATTTCTTTACCTGTGGAACAGTTATTTGAAATAATTTTATGAAGCACTATAGAAACTAAATAAACCATAGAAACTAAAAGAATAAAAATAGAAAAATAGAAAGTGTGAGGAAAAACTAGAAAAAAGTTCAAAATGTGTGTGTGTGTGTGTATGTGTGTGTTTCAATCACAATTTCTCATGAAACTTCTAGGGAGTTTGCACAGATCCTGGGTTTCTGCAGAACTGAGAAAAGCTAATCTAGAGAGTGCCTTGCAAGTTAACAAAGTATTGGTGTATCCTGCCAACTGGGAAGTATAAGCACTGCACTTGTTAGTTAATCCTTAATGAAAGTCACCTTGCCCTGCTTATTTGGATTTCTAGTCCTGATAAATGTAACTGACATTAAATAATCAGTGTAAAATAAAAGTTAACAATGAAGAAACACTATTTCAATGTACATTAAATTGGCAGCAAAGCTGGAATCCTGTCCTGTAACCCATCAGCGCAAGAATCATGGGTTCTTTTGCGGATGCAACAACTTCTTTAAATAGATTAGGCACGTTTCTAGGATATAAAAAATTCTTTTGTAGGTGGCAAATATATATAACAATATAGCATCATAAAATCAAAAGAAACAGTTGCTATTACCAGAGTGAAGTGGCTGAACACAAAAGAAGTGGGCTTTCCCTCCCAATACTAGTAAGTAAAAAACTTAATAAGGTTTGTTTGTGTATGTGTGTCAAGGGTGGGGATGTAATGAAATTGCCTGTCAGTACTTTTATAATTGTTATAATTATCCTGAGATTAATGCATTTTGCAACATTGTAAAGTATACACTTTGTTGTAGAACAATTGGTTGTCATCAGGCATTGCAACTTTCAATATTACACCATTGGATTTTCTCAAGTTATGTTGTCACATGTTTTTTATAAGAGATGTTTGCAAACATGCATGATGATGTAGGCTTTTATTACCAAAATAAAATATTTATTAAAAATCAGTTTCTTCATATATTAAGGAGATATTTCTTATATACACATATATTTTCATTGTTCTCCCACTACATTACTAAAGATTTGTTCCCTTTCCATCTTATTTTAAATTAATTTCTTACAATTAGAATTCTATTTAGCCTCTCTGTACTTATCAAACTTTATTACTCCAAATGCTAATTTTGTCATTACAACCTTTCCTGATCTCATTCCTTCTCTTTCTGTTCCCTCTTTTACTGCATTATAGTTTCTTATTCTATTGCTCTCTTCAGACCCTCTTTTTTTCCTCTCTTTCCAGCTTATTCTTTCAAGAATGTCAGTCTGAAGTTGTTTCTTTATAACAGAACATCAATTGCTCATATAATCCTGTTGATACAACACCATTCATCACCCCACTGCCATAAAGATATTTGAAAGCTTCAGGATACACACTTTGGTGGGAGATATTAACAGATGGTTCATGGCTTTGGTGAGAGACAGGCAGAGACTGCCTTTCCCAAATGCTCATTTTTATAATAAGTGATAAGCAAAGTTTATTTCAATTCAGCTTGCCAACAGAATTAGAGCAGATAAGAAATGACAGACCATCACAATTTATGTGGGTAGTCCTCAATTAACAACAGACCTGTCTACGACTATTCTAAGTTACAATAGAATTGAAACAGAAACTTTGTGATCAGATATCACTCTTATAACTATTGCAGCAGCCCTGTGGTGATGTGATCAAGATTTGGCCACTTCGCCATCAGTGAATTGTAACAGGTCCCAATGGTCATGTGAATGCAATTTGCACACTTCACAGCAGGCTTCTGTTGGCAATGTCAACAGGAAAACTGGAAGTTAAATGCACAACTTGGAATTACACGATGCCTCTCTTAACAGTTGCAGAGGTTCATTTGACAACCATGGCAGATGTGAGGTTGCAAGTCCAGTGCAGTCATGTGATGTCTTATCTAATGATCGTACCATTTTGGAACAAAGTTGCCAATTGCAATTGTGATTGTTAAGTGAAGAGTACCTGTAGATAAATATACTGTAGCAGCATCAAACCTTTGAAAAAAATATGCCCAGATCTTTATCTTTTAAAATCTTGTGATAAAGGCAAGAGCATTCAAATCAATATACAAAGCAATTACACATTTAATTTAATTTTTCTTTCAGTAAAGAGAATAATGAAATTACTTAATAGAGAATATGAGTTTCTAAAATGTACAAGATATGATAGCCAGTTTGATGTAGTAGTTAAGAAACCAGGCTAGAAACTGGGAGACGATGACTTCTAGCCAGGGGTGGGATTGTTCCGGTTCTGTCCAGTTCTATAGAACCTCTTTTAACTTTCTAAGCAGTTTAGAGAAGTGGTAGTTAGAAGCAATCTCCTTTTGTTTTTTTTCCACCCTTATTACATTCTTGCCAGTATGCCTAGGCTTTCTGTCTCCGGAGCTTCTGAGGCTTGCCTTTCTTAAAGGGGAAGGGTTATTTTAAGATTTTTACACTGCTGCTGGGAGGAAATACTTCCCTGGACAATCAGCACTTTGAAGAAATAATTGAATAATGAAGCAAAGCTTTTAGTGACAGGGAACCAAGATGAGTGACATTCAGCAAGGCTTCTTGGCTAGCTAGAAAGATTGACATTCAAACGTGAGTTTACATACCCTTTCTGAGTTTTGGTCTAAAACTGGTTTTTGGTGAAGCTTAATTCTGTGCCTGGTGATGTTTAATCCTGTGTTTATTGATGAGATAATTTTCCCTATTCAGCTTCAACAAGCAACAGCTACTGTTGTGATTTAATTATTTGTATTGTGTTTGAATTTTTTCCTGCCTCATGATTTCTTTTTCTATCCGGGATGCAGGGTCTTCATTCACTGCTTTAGTACTATCTGGCACTATCCTTTTGGGGTAAACTTCCAAGAGGCAGGATGCAAGCTTGGCACTGATTTTTTTTACTGCCTTTGTGGGGGGCATGTGACCTTTCCTTAAATCTGGATAATTTCCTTAGGATATCTTATGAGGTGAGTGAGACCAGCTGGCATCTTTAAATGGGGCAAATGGATCTAAGGATTGCTTTTCCTGGGTGTGCTTTTTCTGGAGAGCTTAAATGACCTCTCTGCTAAAGGGTTTCACTTTATGAGCAAGAGATGGCTGCTTGATATCACTGCATTTTAACTATTTTGATTCCTCAAGGTGCTCTGGCACCCTGCCTGATTTGTAACTCTGGCTTGCAGGTATTTTTAATCTAATGATTGGTATTTAGGGAAGCTTTTTGCAGCAAAGAAGCTTTTTGTATTTTTGTACATGTAATACTTGACTTATAACAGTTCATTTAGTGACCATTCAAAGTTACAATGGCACTGAAAAAAGTGACTTATGACCATTTTTCACACTTATGACCATTACAGCATCCCCATTGTCATGAGAAGCCAGACGAGGAGAAGTGCCTCTGGACATGAGTGATGTTGAGTTGGCTACGCCCACCCAGTCACATGATCACCAAGCCACACCCACCAACTAAGCCACACCCACAGAACTGGTTGTTAAAAAAACTGAATCCCACCCCTGCTCCTAGACAGTGGTGGGATTCAAGTAATTTAACAACTGGTTTGTGATGACCAACCTGACCTTGGTTAAATTACCAGCACCACCCCCACCCCGCTATCAAAGTGGATCCTGGGTGCTGTGCTGCAATGGAAAAATGGGCAAAGGAGTGGCCAGCATGAGGGAAGGAGGAGCAGGGAGAAGAAAGAGAAGAAAGAGGGAAAGCAGTCTTCTCCTTCCCTTGTGCCGGCTGCTATGTTGCCCATTCTCCATTGCAGTGCAGTGCCCAGGATTCACTTTGATAGCCGAGGAGAGGGGTAATTTAACAACCTGTTCACCTGAACTGATGCGAACTAGCTGAATCCCACCACTGATCCTAGTCTACCTGAACCACAAAACCAGCTTTGTGACCTTGGTCCAATTACCCCCTCTAACTCCTAGGAAACAAGCAATGAAAAAAAATGGCAAAAAATGAATAATTACATCACACATTTTTTACACTTAGCAATGCATTCTTATGATTAAGAAATGGCAGCTTAAAATATGAGAAATTCTGAGTGCATGTGTTCCTGATAGACTACCTATACATACAGAAAAATCAGTCCAAATCCACTTTTGGTTTATAAAAGTAGAGGAATAATGTAAGAAAAATTATTTTATTAAATTATCCAGGTTTTATAAATTTATTTATTTTTCTTCTGGCTTTCCTTTCAAAATGTGCTTCCAAAATGAGTGGGTCATACATTACAATACTACAGTGCTTCCTTCATGTTTTTTAAAACCATTATTGTCATGGGCTCATCAGAACTGGTTTGGAGGAGGAGGAGTTAGGACCATCCAGTAGGCATGGCCCATTCTCTTGGAATGTTTGGAGAAGCCAGGGGCTGATGATGATCCAGTCCTAGGCCCCTCAGATTTGGGGAAGTAATCTGCCGGATGGAAAGCTGCCTGCCCTCACAGACACAGGGGAGGATCGGCTGCAGATAGGCCGTGGTGCTGATATGCAGCAGACCCCTCTGATGAGGAACAGATGCCTCCCCCACTCAATCCAAGAGCACAGAGAATAGAATGGAGACAAGCTCAAAGGAGGGCTGTGAGGCTACCAAAGAAGGTCACCCTGCCCTTCCTCACAAGGAACACCTGCTGTGCATTGACTTAAGGAGAAGCTGGGGAAGGAGGGAGATTGTCTTTGTCAGGAACAATTATTTGTTTTGGCTTACACTCCCCTGGCTTTGCCACGTGCTCCTGCCTTTGCCTCGTGCCTTACCCTTTGTACCTTGACTCTAGACCAGGGGCGGGCAAACTTTTTGACTCAAGGGCCACAATGGGTTCTTAAACTGGACCGGAGGGCCGGAACAAAAGCATGGATGGAGTGTTTGTGTGAACTAATATAAATTCAAAGTTAGATTACTTCACCTAGCCTTCTGGGAGAGCAAGAGAACCCTCCGCTCTTTCGGCTCCGCGGGCTGGATAGAACAGCCGAGCGGGCCGGATCGCCCCCAGGCCGTAGTTTGCCCACAGCTGCTCTAGACCTTGCCCCATGAGCTTGGATCTTCTCTTTGGACTTTTTTTATTGTTTTCTGGTTTTTGTTGGGGAAACTGAGGGGGGCTGCCTTCAGGGAAGTGTGGGGTGAAGCCTTACAGGGCATTGTGGGGCCATTTGTTGTGGCAATAAAGGACTGCCCCCACCTAGGCGACTTGGATTACAACAAGTATTGACTTTATACTGCCTTCTTCTTCTGTATTTAACAGACAAAGATTGCACTTGAAAATCTTCGAGACAGATGCCAGAAACGACCTGGAAATATACTTAGAGCTTTATTAGAGCGATTTGATAAAAATAAGAAAGATGCTTAGTCTTTAAATATTTTGTTATAGATTAATGAATTTTCCTGTCATAATCCATATCCATACATATTTCCTAAGTGCAATATTTTTTATTGTTTGGAATGTATAATTTTCTTTTTATGGACTATTAAGTGTACAATGTTATATAACTTTTTGCAGTATTGTTGTATCGGAATGATAATTGTAGATATTTTTTTTTGCTGTAAAGTAAAATTATGATGAAATTTTCTCTCATATACAAAAACCCATGGGTTATGCCTAAGTAGGCCTGTGTGGATTGCACTCAATCTACCTCATTGATGCATATCATGATGTGGCATTGAGGACCCCTCCTTTTCCAAGCATGGAAACCATCATGGAGCATGAAGATAATTCATTTTTATGTGCTTGAAGCAAAATAAACAAGTTCCTCTGCTCTATATACAGAAGCAGAGTGCCTAATTTACCTTATAGTATTATTTCAGAAGGGCGCTTGGATTAAGCTTGGATTAAAATGTTTCTGAACATTTGAAGATTATTGGAAATGTCCAAACTTCCATGGAATAATTGCAGTGAAAATATAAATGCCAGCAAATGTTGTCTTTTTATGAACATTAATTGGAAAAAGCTGGAGGACCAATAATAACTAGAATAGCGGGCCTTGTCTAAGGCACAACAGCATTCGAAGTTACAATTTTGCTTTTCTTCAGCATTCTTGCTGATACCTCACTGACATGACACACCTTGGCTCTATGACCCTCAAACATCTCTTTTCTCAGTTTTGCCTTCATAGCCCTGCTTCCAGCCCCTGGTAAGAAGAAAACACAAAAAATAAGGGGACATAGTTGTGGCCAGTGGGATGCTGGAGCCAGCTCCTACTCATGTATTACTCATGAAGAATTTTGCAAGCCAATTGTTTAACATTTACCAGCATAGTATTATCCCTAATCCAGGATAGCACAGCAAATGAGAAAATTGGGATCTGAGAAACATTTTCCTCCCTCTCTCAGCTTTTGAGCTGGAGAAACCCAAAGGTCTTATCAGTCAGAAGAAAGAGGTTTTTTCCCAGGGCTGGAGCAGCAGTCAGGGAGCAACGTGGCTTACGGGAGACAAAAAGACCCTGATCCCTTTCATTAGTTGTAGCTGGGAGAACAGGATATAAGTGGGGCATCTTACACAGCTTCTTGCTGGAAGCAAAACGTGCATTATCTTCATTGAGGCTTATCTGGGTTTTGGCATCCTCCCAACTGCGGTTGCTGCATTATCTTGTGGAAGTCTGCACTTTATCATCCTGGTCTGCCATGTTAATTACTTCAGTGTGGTTTGTGTTGGGTTTTTTTTAATTTCTAATTATCTTTACTTTTGATTCGGACTGCATTTACTCTGCGTAGACTGTTTTTGGAAGAGTCTGATATCCAGCCGAGGATAATTGGACATTAGGGCCCAAGTTGGAGTCATTAAAGGGAATTTATTCTACTTTTGTGACTGTGTTATTTTTGTGTTACGTCCAGGGTCATCACAGAGATATAAAGTTCTATAATGATCAAGGCCTTTAAAGGTACAATGTAGATACAAGACTTCTAGAAAATAAAGAGTTGAAAAGAATAGTGACAATAAGAGGAATAAGTCATTGATATAGGTATGAGTAATATATATATATATATATATATATATATATATATATATATTTAGGTTATTAATATGTAGGTCTTGGAGGCTGAAGATGAAGATGACTGATGAGATACAAACGTTGCCAAGGTATTCGGCACGGACAACATCACCAAGACCTCATACACTGAAAATCTAGAACAAATATATATATATATATATATATATATATATATATATATATATATATATATATATACACATACATGCATACACACACACACACACACACATACACACATACAAAAAAAGAAAAAGAAAATCAGGGCAGATATAGTCATGACTGGGATAAGAGCAGCAAAGCTTAGTGGATGAGCTCCTTGGCTAGGATAATGTTTGAAAAATGGGAATTAGCAACAGTTAGGAACCTACTTGAATAGATACAATTTCACACTGGGGTATCTGAAACTATAGTTTCCCAAATTGGGGAGATCTGAGTAACAGTTAAGATGGTTTCTAGGGAAAATTATATTTGCTGCCAGGCAAGAAGAAACTACAGCAGTGATCCCCAACCTTTTCGGCTTGTGGGGGAGAGGGGCTGGTTCCATGTGAGTGGTAGACATGCATGCCCACTGCTAACACAAATGGAACTTCACACTGAGTGTGAATGCCCACCACTCAAGCAAGTGAAGCTGTGTGTGTGCACACACTTGCCCACTGCTCGCATGGCCCCGTTCCAAATGGGCTGTGGCCCACTAGTGGGCTGCGGCCAGGAGGTTGGGACCTCTAAACTATAGGAATGCTTTAATGTATGGAAGGCTAAGATAGAAACAAGACACCATGAATTAATTATAGGTAGCCTTCAAGGCAACAGTAAAAAGTTACCAGACCAATTAGAGGAAGCAAAAATAGAATCCCTAACTTCAACTACACCATTGCATCCAGTTCTAAAGCCAAAGTCTAAATCTCATAGCAAATATTCCACCTCCATTAAGATCCTAGCCTAGAATGAAATGTTCAGAAATCAATTCACAAGCTCAGAGAATGAACCTCCACCCTCATCCTATACCCGAGCTACAGATATTCGCCGCCATGTGAAAAGAATTTTAATTCAAAATTAAATTTATTCTTGTATTGTTGCTGATCCTCCTTTTGATCATTTACAAGACTCACAAGTGACCAAAACTAGAAAACCATATTGCAAAAATCACTAATTCATATCTTCTTCTGGCAATTAATGGGCAGGCTAAACCAACTAACCTGCGCAAACAAGGAAAAATCCTTTACACAGATTTCCTTAAATCCACAAATGAGTTGCCCAAATGTAACCATACATCAAAGAAAGGCAAACTGGCTGAAGGAACCAAACCTGGACAAGACTTCACCCAGCCAGCACCATACCATTTTGTTTGCTGTTTCTGGACTCTGCCCATTTGGCACTGGTCATATACTTTTGGCTCTGGAAGCAATCCGGGCCACAAATAAATACATTTTCATGTATCCTCCTAGCTTTGCAAAATCTCATTCTGGAAATTAATTAAGAAATGGGAAAGTATTAAATACCCTTGCAGCTGATGAAATGGTCAGGCCAGATTTTGCCTCTGTTATTTACATTCACCTATGTATGGGTATCTGCTATCTGGGACAGTGTTCTCCACCTGGGAGTGGCATGCTAGCCTAATAGCTTCATCTTAACCCTATATAAGTATATAATGAAATCTAATAAGGCTCAAGAACCGCCCGTGATTAGTTTTAAAAGTTCAATTAAATCTAAAATATTCCATCCCTTACAATATAAATTCACCTTTTTGGAATCTCTTTGGATTTAGGCACCTGAACCTTTCACTGATACTTTGCCAACAGGGAATATAGAACATGTGGAATTACAGAATAAAGAAGGCAAGCACTTCAGCTTCTGGTAAGCTAAGGCATACACTTCCTCCACCTAAGATTTTCCTGGACTCTGTGGCAACAGGCTGATATCCAAGGTAGTAATTTCCAGATTTTTGAGGCTGGGAAAACAACCCAAACCAGTTCCAGCACTTGTCAATTTTCTTAAGGTTTCTGTAACAGTTAATCTGTTTCTTGCATGATCACTTTTCACTGAGGAAGGGAAGCCACTTTAGGTTCAGTTCAGAATTCCAATCACCTCACCCAATCTAGGCTAAATTACCCTAACAGAACCCCACAGGTGTGAAGGTTCGGCTCCACATGTGGAAACAAGAACCTGGTTTCCTGCTGGTTGAAAAAAAATAAAAGAGATTCAGTAGACTTCAATAAGAATTTATCAGGAAAACTTGCAGTCACTTCAAGAAGACTTCTCCAAGCTACTGAAAACTATACAACATTGAACTTCGGTTAGTCTTCACCAATCAAACTGCCTGCCTGGGTTCTTAAAAATAAAAGATATTTTTAGATATTCTTCTTAGTAATCACCATAGATGCTAACAAGGCCAACTTGCATTTCAGGCTTCCAGATTGCCATCACTGAGCAACAACAAAACTGAATTTATATTGCGACTGATACTGTATTAGTTTAATGGAACAGGGTGGTGGTGAAAATTTTGGGTTATTAATCTGTATGTTTGTAATTATTGGTATACTTTAGTATGTGTATTTACTGTTGGTGTACTATATATCTACAAGATTTAAATGGGCAAACAAGACCTTGGCAAACCCTAACAAGTAAAACTCCAGAAAATATTTGTGGAATACTGGGTGGGGTAGATTAGGAGGTTGTAACTTGTTGAGATAATTGGCCTTGCATTTTACATTTCAATTCTGGTGGGAGTCCTGGAGCTCAGCAATAACTAGGAAAGGTGCAACCACCCAAATAATGCAAGACAGTTTGAAAAAAGCCAAAGGTTATATGTTATCTTAAAGATTTTGTGACCTTTGTTTGAACTAATAACAGAATTAATATTCATTTAATCCTTGATTTATGTCTGATCAAAGTTCCAATAGTCACACCCCTTAGTCACATGACTGAACTTTGGTGGTCAGCAGCCAGGCAGCATTTATGCATTTGCAGTTTCCCATAGTCACATGGCCACTTTATATTACAGTTTTGCGCAAAAAAACAACAACCCAGCATTGTTTTTAGTTTTCTGTTAAAATCACATTCATAGTGAACTGTTGATTCACTTAATAACCAGGGTATTCACTTAACAACCATAACATCTATTTTATGACTGCCACATTTGCTTAACAACCACTGCAAAAAATGATGGTCATGTGACTGACCTGTTTTATGACCATCACAACTTTCCAGTGGCAATGGGTAGGTCTGTTATGGTCATAAGTTGAAGGCTGCCTTTAGGGCACTGAGTATTAAAGACATTTATGCATCAACATAAGCTGACAAATCAGAAATGTGGAACTAAGAGCAGTAGCCAGTTGTTGGGGAAGGTATGTTGCAATGCAGTATTTTGAATAGATCTGCTATGGTATGGTACATCCAGTCCTTCGACAGCACAAAACCCAGATACTTCCTGCCCAAAAATGTGATGATTCCCTCGGATGCTTCCTCAGATACCTCTCCAAATGTCAATTCAGAGGAGGATGAACCAGTCTCAGGCATGTCAGGAAGAGAGTTGGTCAATGGTTCCAAGCAGCCATCTGAGAATGATTTGGCTGAAGCACAGCTGCTGCAGGACAGCCCTGAGGCTATCCTGTGGGGAAAGCACACAGCTGCAGCTGGTCTATGATGAGGAAGAGGAACTGCCTTCTGTTCCCAATCCAAGAACACATACAGCAAAGAAAAAAGCAGGTGCAGTGAAGGTCAGACTGATTACTTGTGTGTAGCCCTCTTGATGGGCTACACAAGAAACTGACTATTTAGCATAGCAGACAATGCTGGGACCAACATATTCATTTCCTTGCTTGAAATTCGGATTGTGTCTCTTCAACTGTGGCCTTGCCTTTGCCCTGGATATGCCTGGTCTTGTGGATTTGCTTTTGCCTGTGGACTTGCCTTTGTTTTGAAACTTATCTTTGCCTTGGAAACTTGCTTTTGCCTAGTGGACTTAACTTGCCTTTGCCTTGATGACTAGTGGCTTCATTTGAGTATCCTGTGGAACTCATTGGGTTTGAATTGGTGTTGGCAAGGGATTTGCTGGGGAACACCTGTTATGTATGCAGGTTTGAATGTCATTGGTTTAGTTTGAACTGTTCTTGTAAAATGTCAGAAATGATTGGTTTAAAAAGTGCGGGAAAATCCTGCACTCTGATTGGCTGGCAACTGCGGCTGCTGGCTATAAGTAGCAGCTGCAGCCCAGCCAAATTGGGTCTGTTATGAGCTGTAGACACTAATAAACTCTTCACTGAAGCACTCCGCATCTGACTCTTCATGCAAACCTAACACTGGCGACGAAGGTGGGATCCTTCCCGAAGAGAAGACAATGCGGAAAACAAGCTGAGAGAGATGGCTGCACTGAACACCCCCCCAGCCCCGTTCGATCCGACGGCAGAAGACTGGGACTCGTATGCGGATCGTTTCCAAATGTATTTGGAGGGAAACAATCTCGCCGACAATTCCGAGAAGCGGAAGACGGTGGTCTTTCTCACGCACTGCGGTCCGGCAGTTTTCAAGATGGCGAAGGCATTGGCGGGAGCTGCAGACATGAAGGTAATGGAATGGCCTGATTTAGAAAAGCTTTTAAGAGCCCATTACGCCCCACAAGTATCGTGCCTCATTAAGAGACACGAGTTTTACCGTCGAGATCAAGGGGAAAGCGAAAACGTTAACGACTTCATGGCAAGTTTAAGACACATTGGGGGTGCATGCGAGTTTAACAACTTGGAAGAGGCCATGCGCGATCGATTTGTTCTATGCCTCAAAAACAAGGTGCTTCAGAGCAAATTATTATTAAAACCTAAGATCACATTGAAGGAAGCCATAGAAGAGGCCTCCTCAGTGGAAGCCACCAAGTCCTCAGCAGCAGCCATGAAGAAAATTAACAAGGCCTCCAGCCATCCTGATTTGGAAAAGTCCACAACAACTCATTGCGAGCAAATACATTCTGAGTCAGACTGTAGTGAGGTGGAGGAAGGAATTTATAGACTCAGAATGGAGAGGAAGAAGAAAGACCTGGGAAGAAAGAGGCAAGATTTTTACTGCAGAGGTTGTGGGGGAAGCCACCCCCACACTGAATGCAAGTTTCTTGATACCATCTGCCTCCGTTGTGAAAAAAGGGGTCAACTAGCAAGAGTCTGCAAATCATCCAGAACTCCACCCCACAGAAGAAAGTTTCCTGACAAAGAATTCAAGCATAACAACTTCAGTGAGAAAATGGGGCGCAACACAGAAGCAAATGGGAAGAATGAAACTCATCAAACAGTCACCATTGGTCATTCTTCACCCTTAAGAAGCAGAAAAGTACATGTGAAGGTACTAATTGAAAGAAGGCCTTGCCAAATGGAAGTGGACTCAGGCTCCTATTTATCTATGGTGTCATGGGACACTATTCACAGACTACTCCCAAACATTCAGAAGAAACATTTCCAGAAGCAAGCACTGACTCTTAAAGACTACCAAGGGAACAAGATTCCAGTAGTTGGAACAAGAGAATTCAATGTAAAGTTCAAAGACCACACCAAACATTTGCCCCCGACCATCGTGGACAAGGATCGCCCAAGCTTGCTGGGACTTGCGTGGTTCAATCCACTCGGCATCAAGGTGACTGGCATCAATCACATGAGCAACACTGAATGGGAGGAGGCCTTGAAGCCTGAGTTTCCAGAGGTCTTCAGAGATGGATTGGGCAAGTATATGGGGACCCCTATCACTTTCAACCTAGATCCCAAGGTGCCCCCAATTCGTTTAAAGCCCAGAAGGGTCCCATTTGCCTTAAAGGAAAAAATTGATGCACAATTAGATAAACTAATAGCTCAAGGAGTTTTAGAGCCCACTGACCACTCCAGATGGGAGACACCCATAGTCACACCAGTCAAGACTGATGGGTCAGTAAGAATCTGTGGAGACTATAAGGGACATTGAACCATGCACTTCAGCAGAGCATATCCAGTTCCAGTGGTGCATCATTTATTACATTCACTTGGCAGGGCACGTCTTTGCCAATTGGATCTGGCCCAGGCATATCAACAACTAACAGTTGATGATGCCACTGCAGAGGCCCAAACCATTGTGACTCATAGAGGTGCCTTCAAATGTAAAAGGTTACAATTTGGAGTAAGCGTGGCACCAGGCATCTTCCAAAGCCTTATGGAAAGGATGCTGCAAGGACTGCCAGGGGTAGTGCCTTACTTTGATGATGTGTTAATCTCTGCTGAAAATGACACTCAATTACAAGAGAGACTCAGAGAAGTCCTTACCAGATTCAAGAAAGCGGGGTTAAAAGTCAAGGAAGAAAAATGCACTCTTAGAACTGACAAGGTTGAGTTCTTGGGCTATATGATTGACAAGCATGGCATCCACCCTACAGATGCCAAGGTTCAAGCAATCAAAGAAGCCCCTAGACCAAAATGCAAAACAGATTTGCAAGCCTTCCTTGGACTTATTAACTTTTATCACATGTTCCTACCTCAGAAGGCAACCATTGCAGAACCATTACACAGATTACTGGACAAAAATCTGCTTGGGTCTGGGGCAGGAAGGAACAATCAGCATTTAACAATATTAAAAGACTAATCACGTCTGATGCTGTACTGATACAGTTCTCTGAGAATTTGCCTGTTATACTGACTTGTGATGCATCCCCTTTGGAGTGGGGTTGAGCCACAGGCTTCCCAGCGGGAGAAGCCCTATTGCATTTTACTCTCACTTTGACCAAAGCAGAGAGGAATTACAGCCAATTGGACAAGGAAGCATTGGCAATTGTTGCAGCTGTCAAGAAATTCCATGAGTATCTATATGGGAGAACATTTACCATTGTCACAGATCACAAACCTTTGTTAGGCATTGTGGCAGGAGACAAACCTACACCCACTATCCTGTCACCAAGAATGCTGAGGTGGACTGAATTTCTTGCTGCTTATTCATACAAGCTCATCCACAAGCCTGGCAAAGACATTGGCCATGCTGATGCTTTGAGTCACTGCCCACTTCCATTTCACACTGAGGACTTTGAACCTGAGGCGCACACCTTTTTCCTAGAAACTGTTGCGAAGCTTCCAGTACACGCTGCTGAAATTGCCAGAGAGATTGCCAAAGACACTTTATTGGCTCCTGTTATAGGCTGGATTAAGAATAAATCCATCCTTAGAAGTGGAAGAAGGCACATCACTACCTGACTTGGGTGCTGACATTGGGTTGGAGATGGGTTGGGAGGAGAGACCAGATTGTAACAATCAAACAGGGTCTTCTTTCACTGGAAGCCCGAGTAGGGAAATGTCAACAGACACATTTCCTCTCTCACTGGGTGAGAATGTTAAAACTTCTGAACCACGAAGGTCTCAACGCATCGTAAGAGCCCCACCTATTTAAAAGAATACATTAGATAGGTTGGGGTTTGAGTATGGATTGAACCTAGTGGGGAGGGGTGTTATGTATGCAGGTTTGAATGTCATTGGTTTAGTTTGAACTGTTCTTGTAAAATGTCAGAAATGATTGGTTTAAAAAGTGCGGGAAAATCCTGCACTCTGATTGGCTGGCAACTGCGGCTGCTGGCTATAAGTAGCAGCTGCAGCCCAGCCAAATTGGGTCTGTTATGAGCTGTAGTCACTAATAAACTCTTCACTGAAGCACTCCGCGTCTGACTCTTCATGCAAACTTAACACACCAATTCAGGCTCAAAAGACCTAATAAAGACTTCTTACAGCCATGAGTGGAACAGCAAATAGAACTAGATGGGACAGGGTTCACTTACAATCAGTGATATAATTTCCCAAGCACTATTACCTACTTTTAAAAAGCAAATCATGTCCCAATCTCCTAAGTAGCAAAGCAATTAATCCTCTAACCTAGAATACTTTATTCTTCATTTAAATGTGCAAGTTAATTGATCTTGGTTGGCTAATTTGAATTGAGTTTGTACTCATCCTACCCTTTGAAGGCGGGACAACATAACATTGGATGGTTTAAAAACATATCACATCAGAATTCAAACTGATTTTTTTTTCAAGCAGAGTCTGAAACTGATCCTTTTGGAAAACGGTGATCATTGTGATATGCAGGTTAAACTGATTTCCTTTCTTTGAATTGGGGGATGGATCCTAGTTTCCTTTGTCAATCAATAATGTTATGCTTGTTTATAAATGTGTAATTTTTCCTTTAATGTTTTGATACTGAATTCAGAGTAACATTTTTATTACCAAAAGATTGGATGGTGAAGGGTTAGTAATGTATACATTACACTTTAATTCTTAAGGATATTCAGTTGAATCACCCATTTCCATCAACTCTTCTAAGTTACTTGGTGTGTCAGATGAAGGGCCTTTGAGTCATTTTGCAGAAAACTGAATATTATTCCAGGATTTTATAGACTCTTTGGAGATAGTCCTCCTTAAATGAAGCATATATGAAGCACTTCTCATTGAATTGTTAAAGGAATAACAGGCTTGGAGAGGTCTGTCATAATGGTCCAGGTTCTAGTAGAGAGAAAAGGAAGGTGTATTTCTTGCAATGAATCCACAATTGATCCTTTTCTAATAAAAAATTAGGTGTCAAGGTGACATTAGCAGAAAGAAAAAGTTTCCATGCCTGATTTTGAACAGAGGGCGTCAAGAATTGTCCACAAAAACCCACAAGTTTTTTCTAAAGTCAAGGACCATCTTCTAAAATGATACAATTGAATGGTCTTTCAAAGCTTGTCTTTCTTGGTTACAAAAGTCTAACTTAAATCTCTAATAATGCCAGTATTATTTCATTAAAAGGATCAATAGACTGATTGATGGTATTAAGCCTTTATTTGTTTTATCATCTCTCGGCCCAATCTTCTCCATAAAACTATTTGAGTGTGTCATTACAATGTATGCAGTGTCATCCTGATCCTCTGTTGTCCTCCCAGAGTTCAATATTGCAACTACAACTAATAGTAAAGTATGTTTGTGTGTTTTTTATTTCTCTTTTCCAGAAAAATATTATTTGTTTGTGAATGGATTTCTATTTACATAATCTGATTTCAAACATGACTATGGAAAATATATGTTGTACCTTAAGAAATGAATTTACCATCTGGTCAACTTGCATTTTAGAAGGATATGCAGGCTTTCTGGTATATCCCTTAATTTTGTTAATGATTCTGATAATATTATATTATCCCTATATTTGGGCATTCTTTCTGATCTATCTCAGTAATGCAATACTTTTTGCATGGAAAAAAATTGGCAGTCTGCCAGAAGATATCAATAGCCAAAAATGGGACAATCCAAAGCAAATTTTGGCAATGGCAGTTGACTGGTGTGGAAAGCTGCTGCACAGTAAGTATGACTTTCTTCATTCATTCTTTAAGGCAGGAGAACTTACCATTGTAGGCAACATTCTTCTGGCCAGCCATAATCAGCACTAATTTGTATCTTGCAGATGTATCTGAAGCTAATAGAATGTGAATGGAAAACTGAGAATGCATCGTGTCAACTTATGTATATTCATTTTTGTAAAAGTACTTCAGCAACTAGTCAAGGAACTCTTTTATCTCTATAGGTGTACTGGATGAAGTAGAAATTGTCTCAATGCATTACACAGCAGAGTAATTGCAGACATATTTTTAAAATAATAAAACTTTATATATAACCATAAAATACCAGAAACACTTAGGCATGTGAATGTTGGGATCATTATATTTAAAAAAAAATAGCATTAGAAAAATAAAAATGAATATATTTCAGGCCTAGTGATAGGAAGTACCAAAAAGCAAATATTGTTCCCGAGTGGGGAAATCCATCAGTGCACTGGAGGAATAGTCTTCAAATTTGGGGAAACAATAGTGCACACCATTGTTCTTGCTAGCATTCTCCCATGTGGGTAGGGAGCAAGGCCAGATCTACTAGGTGCATTGGGAAGCCTTTTCCATCTCCTGTCCCATCACTCTCAGGAGGGTCAAGCTCTCTTCCCATCATTCCAATTAATAACCCATTAAATCACTTAATGACCATAACTTGGAAAGTGAAATTGGGGGCATTGAGTAAAGCAGTCACATGGTGTTTGCTTAACAATTGCTTCACTCAGCAACTGATATTCTGGGGCCAAGTCTGATTGTAAGTGAAGTCCTAAGTTTTCAGTCTGTTTAGAAACACATCAACTTTATATTTTGAGCTAACCCATAATTTTTCATGGTTTTGGCCTGACACAAGATAGATATCACACATACAGTTTATCTATTAACAATTCTAGAAAAAATAAGTAGAATACCAAAGTTATCTTTTAAAAATATGTATAAAGTTTTTTTATTTTACATTATTTAAAATGGCCATAATTCCTAAGATAGTGTTGAGATATTTGGGATAAAAGATAAGCTTTTACGTCACTTTAATTGGTATGAATCTAAGTGAATTATAGAAAGTTAGAAGGAATATGCAAGATCACAAAGGTAATAACACTGAACTCAGATGATTCTGACCCATTGATTTTGGCACCTAATACGACAATATATAGTTCCAAAATGTACATATGATTTAAAATGTTTAGCTTCACATGAAATCTAAGAAAAAAAATTCTTTTTTTCACATGATCTTCCTTTCTTCTACAGGAGACCCTTGTTAAACATTATTAACTATCATTATTCTATTATTAACAGGTTATGATATTTCTGGACTAGAAAATCTACCAAATGGACCAGCAGTCCTTGTTTATTACCATGGAGCCTTTCCAATTGACTATTATCTTTTTGTCCTAAGAATTTATAGGCTGACTGGGAAATTAATCTATTCTGTGATAGATCATGTTATTTTTCATTTTCCAGGTAAAAAATAATATTACAAGTTTAGTTTTAGTTATTTTCAAATGATATAACATAGATTCACTGACTTGGGAAGTCCAATTTTTTTCTTCAAAGTTGAATTATGTCATAGCAGAAATATATGTATTATGTTTTCTTTTACAAGCAAAAACAGAATGACTTATTAGGTTTGCTTTTGCAGGAACAAGTCTATTCCTCTCCATCCATCACACTGGTCATCCTACAAGAGAAAAGTGTATAAATATTCTGAAACAAGGGCACCTGATGGGAGTTGCACCAGGAGGAGTACGAGAGCAAAATTATGGAAATAATTACTATAAACTAATATGGGGAAAACGGAAAGGATTTGCTCAAGTAGCTATAGATGCAAAAGTGGTGAGGAATTTTTATTTACATCTTTTTCCTAACCATCTTTTACATTGGAATATGAACTTATAAATGCTGTATTTCATTTCATGTCATCTATTTATTTTTAAGCTATATGCAAATGTACAGGAAGGAGCAAGCAACCACATATCAGATTTGACAGGCCAGGAAAAGGCAAATCTTTCTTCAATTCACATAGTCCTAGAAGCGTAGTTCAGGAGCATATTATTAAATGAAAATTTTAGCTTTTGTTGCACAATTATATTACTTACTCACAATTATATTATTACCTATTACTTTCTTCCAAAACATAGTCAATATGGGACATTATAAAAGCAACTTCTTTAAAGAAACATCTTTAAATTATTATTACATTTATGATCAAATTTATTTTTTGCCCATCTTATGGTTCAAGATGACTCTGAGCAGCTTACAGTAAGAAAAAAAGGATTAATAGCCAACAATAAAAATATAAAAACAGACTAAAATTACCAAAATTAAAACAAATGATTTATTTAGTGGATTGCATATAACACATGGATTAGCAATATATATTAACATTTCATCTAAAGTAGTAGAACAAAATAAAATATGAATGTTAAAAAGATCTATGTTCAAATACCCATGTCTAGGCCAAACTAGGAAGGTATGGATTTGAAAGGAAGAGTTGGGGTACCTTATCTCTTAGTGCACCAACCACCTCCAGCCAACAGCTTCTTCACCACCCAGTGCCTGCTGGCATAGCTCAGTTTTTGGGTCTTATCCAAAAAGCCACTTTTCTCAGTGCCATTGTAACTTTGAATGGTAACTAAATGAACTGTTGTAAGTCAAGGATTACCTATGCAAAAATACAAAAAGCTTTTTTGCTTGCAAAAAGCTGTCTTAAATACCAATCATTAGATTAAAAATACCTGCAAGCCGGAGTTACAGATCAGGCAGGGTGCCAGAGCACCTTAAGGAATTAAAATAGTTAAAATGCAATGATAACTATCAGTAACCAACTCTTGCTCATCAAGTGAAACCCTTTAGACAGGAAAAAATTCAAACACAATACAAATTGTGTTGCCAGTTGCCCTCCGGGTGCGATTCAAAGTTTTGACATTAACATTCAAAGTCCTTCATGGCATGGGTCCGGGGTACTTGCGGGAGTGTCTCCTGCCAATATCAAATACCGGTCACCCTGTGCGAGCACACAGGTTGGGACTCCTCGGGTTGCCGTCCGCATGACAATGTCGGCTTGCGGTGACCCGGGAAGGGCCTATTCTGTATCGGCCCCCGCCTTATGGAACCAGCTACCCGTTGAGAGTCTCGGCTTCTCGATCTCTCCCTTTCTGGTGCGATCTAAAACCTGGTTGTTTTTACAGGCTGGGCTGGACTGATCTCCTGGGGGAGAGGGTGGGTTTTAAATTCGATTTTAATTTGGTTTTATAGTTGTATTTTGGCTTGTTTAGTTTAATTTCTTTTTAAATAATTTATTGTTCTGTGTTTTTATCTGCGAGCCGCCCCGAGTCCTTTTTGGAGAGTGGTGGCATACAAGTCAAAATAAATAATAATAAATAAATAATGAAATAACAACTGTAGATGTTGCTTGTTAAACCAATTACCAGGACAAATAGAGACAGGAACTAGCCAAAATTCTCAACCCAGTTTCTTTTCAGGAACAGAGATTCTCAACCCAGTTTCTTTTCAGGAACAGAGATTAACCTTTTTCCTTCCAAGCTGAATAGGGAAAACTATCCCATCAATAAACACAGGATTAAATGTCACCAAGCACAGAATTAAACTTCACCAAAAACCAGTTTTAAACCAAAACTCAGAAAGGGTATGTAAACTCACATTTGAATGTCAGTCTTTCTAACTAGCCAAGAAGCCTTGCTGAAAGTCACTCATCTTGCTTCCTTGTCATTAAAAGCTTCTTTTCAGCAGCTCTGCTTCATTATTCAATTATTTCTTCAAAGTGCTATTCATTGCATCCAGGCTGGAAGAACTCCATCAGGGACTCCCCAACAGCAGTGTAAAAAGCTTAAAGCAACCCTTCCCTTTTAAGAAAGTCAAGCAAAGTACCAGCAAAGGAAAAAAAAAATCTCCAGAGAAGCTCCAGAGAAAGGAAGTTTAGGTGTGCTGCCAAGAATGTAATAAGGGTTAACGGAGAGGCAGTTTCTGGAAGCAACACCGCCAGTGTTCCTGCCTTCCTTACATGATTAGCCCTGTAAAGTGGAAAAAAACAAAAGGAGATTTCTTCCAACAACTGGTTTTCCAAACTGCTTAGAAAGTTAACAACAGGTTCTAACAAATAGGTAAGAACTGGTAGAATCCCACCCTTGGTTATATGAAATAATGTGTAATACAGGCTTTACATGAATCCCAAACAATTCTCAATCTGGGTCTTTACCTTAATATTTTTCAAAAACTTTTATTAATTTCTCCTTACAGTCCTCCAATATTGCTTTTTTCTGTAGAAATCCTTCATTTAATCTCTATCAAAAAGATTTTCTTTTATAAACCAAACTCACAGGATTGTGTTCCAAATTGTCTCTAGTACTATTTTGACTTCAGAAATCCTTGTAGCCATATTCTTTAAAATTTAACTCATGTATATTCCTGAGAAGGACCTAGGTCTTTTTTTAAAAAAGTAAGTATACTCTCTTAGATTGCCATTTTTCTGTCTCCATATTTCTACTACACCTAAATTGTCCATCAAATCAAAGAAAATATTTGGCAATTCTAAGAAGTTCTGGCAATTTGTGATGAGATGACTCCATTTTACTCCCTCATTTGACCCCAATTTTTATAAGAGAAACCTATCAATCTCTCTATGTCCTTTATAAATTAATATTTTCTTCTCATTTGGGAGTTGGTCCTCTTTATGAAAATCTTAGTTCCATGCAAATGAAATTCTATCCCCCAAATCTTCCATACTCATCAGTCAGTGTAAGTTTATACACAAAACAACTCAATTTCTTTTTAAATTTTTTTTTCTTCTTGCTTAAATAAACTTTTCATCCCAATTTTTATAAAGCATTGTTACAGTTAATCTTGCATATATTATATTTTATAAATAACTTCAGGAGGTGAATGTGTCTAATACTCTTTCATCTTCCTGTTTTCCATGCAACAACCGTTCTGTGAGGTGTGTTGGGCTGAGAGTGACTGGCCCAAAGTCACCCAACCAATTTTCATGCCTAAGGCAGGACTAGAACTCCCAGTTGTCTGGTGTCTTAAATACTAGACCAGATTGGATCTACAATTGTCTTTTTTCCATATATGCTTTAATTTTTAAATAGTGTTTTTTTCTCTTTTCAGAAGCATTTGCTCCATTTATATTTTACATCAAGCGTTTATCATCTATAATCAAACCAAAGGTTTAAAAAAATTGATACCTATATCACATAGTTCAATACCATCATTTTAAGTGTCCTGTTGCACCTGTTGGAATTTAGGCATAGTCTTTTACACCATATTTGAATCTCCACTATTTATTTTTTAATTCTGCTTTCTGAAGCAGCAGAAACTGCTGGTCTGTAAATATTTAAAAAGTATAATTGATGTAGGTGAATTTGGGAGTATTTTCATTCAATTCTGTTATGAAGACAGAATGATGAAAGGCTGTCAATCTCTTTTCATCTATTTCATCTCTATGAATTTCATCCTAGAATGAGAAAAGAATGTATAATCTTTTCCATCTACTTCATCAAAATGCTGAATGAAGATATAGATATATGAATATGAAATATATGAAAATGTCCAACTCTGAGTTCTACAGAATTCCAAAGATTTTCTGGAAAACCCAAAATTGCATTTCCTATAATTGACATGATGTCATGGGATTATATGGACTGACCCAGAACTAACAGAAATTCAGAAGATATAATCATATAATGTAAATGCATTGGTACTTATTTGGGGAAATCCATCTGTTTCTATACTTATCCATCATCCTGCCATCTATCAGTCTTCTGTGATCTGTGTGTGTGTTTACGTGTCTGGATTAGCCTGCTTTTCCTAATTTTCTAATCTTTGTAAAATCTATGTAGAACTTTGCAAATTGTAAGGCCCAAACATAATAGCTTATTTTCTTGCTCTTTCAACTGGAAAACTTTTATAGTAAGTTCTGATACCACTACTAAAAATTGCTATAGATATTGAATATAGGTCTCTAACCAAGACTAATATGAAACTCTTTGCACTTTGCTAAAATGTTTTTCTGAGATTTTCTAAATTTTGTACACAGGACCAATGAGATGGTTATATGAGCGAAATCGATGGTTAATCTTTCCAATATATGGACTATTTCCAGTTAAACTTATAACCCATATTGGAGAACAAATACCATATGATCCAAATATAACTCCTGAAAAATTAACTGAAAAAGTAAGTGTTTTTCAATTATAAGAGAAAAAATATACATTCAAATTAACACTTTTTTCATGAAATTATAACTTTATAATAATACTTTGTAAACACTTATTGGATTTGCACGTTCTAACAATCAGGTATTATGACATCTAAAATAAGGTTTAGGTTTTCAAGTAAAAGTTGAATCCAGGCAATTGTGGTTTCTTCAACAAACCACAGTTAGAAGCAAATTAAATGAGGTCTGTTCTATTCTGTTTTTAAAATTATATTACTGTGTGCAAGCAAAGAGGTAGTTTTACAGCATATATTCTAATGTACCATATAGTTTAACCCAAAGGAAAAAATGTGATTCATCTGATTATACACATCAATAGGAAGACAGAGAGAAATCTTTGCTATGTGTTAGAATTTTACATATATCTTGAAATACATTATCTATTCTATAGAAAAGTCCGTGTATCCTTTAGTTCAGGAATGGTCTCCCTATAATTCCTGACACATAAATCTAAATTAAAACCTTTTTTCTTTCTTTTCCCCATCCCATCCCACTCCATCCCATTTTACCTCTTCAACAGACTCAAAGGGCAATAGAGGCTTTACGCGACAAACACCAGAAAATCCCAGGAAGCATATTGCATGCTCTTAGGCAACGCTTTGAGACACGTAAACAGTGATATAACAACAACAGTCTCTCTAGATAATATATATGCATAGATGATATATGTATAGGTGTAGTGCAGGTGTACCACCATACACTTTTCTTAAACAAAATGCAAATTAAGATGGGAAGAGAATATCTATTTACTTCAAGGTTTTTAAATCTTCAGCATCAGATTAAATTTCATTTGGAAACACCGAAGCATTATATGATGATCTTTCCACCCTCTTTTGAATTATATTTGAGAAATCCCAATGAACTGGCAGATGACTGGAGGAGATCAACTGTTATTCCTACCTTGGAAAAGGAAAAAAATCACAGGACATCTACAATCTGGACAATTTTAGAGTACATACTGTGATCATCCAGAGATTTATCTTTAAAAACTTTGAAAACAATTACCAGAATCTGACTTGCCTTATCTAATATTTTTTTCCAGGTAGCTTCATTAGTAGGCTGTAGAAATTTTGTAAAGATAATATATCTTGATTATTAAGCTTCTGCCAGTCTTAGACGGTGGTATATAGATGCTTTGTGGTATATCCTTTAACTTTCTTAGTTATTCTGATAATATTATATTACCCCTATGTGTTTGGATTGTTGGTGGTCTGTATCAATACTGTATGGTCTGTATACTTTTTGTATGCAAAAAGATTGGCAATATGCCAGAAGACTTCAATATTAAAAATGGGACAAGCTAAAGCAATTTTTTGCACTAGAAGCTGAGTGGCAGGGAAAGATACTGCGTAGTAAGTATAACTTTCTTCATTAATTCTTTAAGGCTGGAATGAGAAAATCTTTACCACCCATAGGCATCTTTCATGGTTTTTTTTACATATTTATTTTCATTTGTTAACCAGGATAAAATAATAAGCAGAAAAACTACATCCAACACTAACAACATGAAAAGAAAAAAAGTGGTGGGTTTGTCTGTGTACAAGAGAAAGGGGAGGAAAAAACCAAATGTCAAAAATATGTAACATTAAACATAAAGAATCCACCCAGGCTTTGTGCTGACAGATTAAAAATAAAAATTGGTGGGGTCTCCTCTCCTTACATAACAAGTCTACAGATAATAATTATAAGCTTTCCTATCCTTATTTGACAAAAATATTTATTTATTTATTTATTTATTTATTTGATTTGTCAATCGCTTACAAGATAATCATAAGCATATACATAGTTATGAATACATGAAATATATACATATAAGAAAAATAAAAAGAAACAATAGGACAGGGACGGTAGGCATGTTGGTGCGCTTATGCATGCCCCCTACAGACCTCTTAGGAAAGGGGTGAGGTCAATAATAGACAGTCTAAGGTTAAAGTTTTGGGGGTTTCGGGAAGAAACCACAGAGTCAGGTAGAGTATTCCAGACATCGACCACTCTGTTGCTCAAGTCGTATTTCCTGCAATCAAGTTTGGTGCACTTAACCTTGAGTTTGTATCTATTGTGTGCTCTTGTATTGTTATGGTTGAAGCTGAAGTATTCATTGACAGGTAGGATATGGCAATGTATGATTTTATATACTATACTTAGATCAGACCGAAGACGGTGTAGTTCTAGGTTTTCTAGGTCTAGAATTTCAAGTCTGGTGGCATAAGGTATTCTGCAGAGTAGAGAGTGGAGAACTCTTCTTCTGAAATATTTCTGGACTTTCTCAACTGTGTTAATATCAGATATGTAATACAGGTTCCAGACTGATGAGCTGTATTCAAGTATTGGTCTAGCAAATGTTTTGTATGCTCTAGTTAGTAGTGTGATATTATCAGAGAAAAAGCTACGTAGGATTAGGTTAACAACTTCTTAATGCCTTTTTGGCTATGTAGTTACAGAGGGCTCTAGCACTTAGATCATTAGAGATGAGTAATCCAAGGTCCTTGACAGAGTTTGGATCATCAACAAGGTCTTGACTATTCAGCTTGTATTTTATTTTCTGATTTTTTTTTGCCAATAGGTAAGACAGAGCATTTATTTGTTGATATTTGAATTGCCATTTGTTTGGCCATTCTGATACATAGTCAAGGTCTTTTTGAAGGGTAGCAGTATTTTCTGTGGTGTTGAATAGCTTTACATCATCAGCAAAGAGAACGCAGTTGCTCTTAATATGATCACAGAGGTCATTTATGTAGAATATGAAGAGACTTGGTCCTAGAACACTGCCCTGGGGGACACCACTGTTGACAGGTACACAATTTGATAGGATGCTTCCAATTTTGACCATTTGTTGTCTGTTTGACCGGAATACTTCTATCCAGTTACGCAGGTGTCCAGAGATACCATAAGATTTTAGTTTTAGTAGAAGTTTGTCATGTACCACTGAATCAAAGACTTTACAGAAGTCTATGTAGATTGCATCTATTGCTTTGCCCTGATCGAGTTGTGTAGTCCATATGTTTTTGCAGTGTAAGAGTTGCAGATTACAGGATAGTTTTTTTCTGAAATCAAATTGTTTATTAGAGAGTAGGTTGTTTGTCTCTAAGTGGAGGATAATGGATTGGTTAATAACGATTCCATGATTTTACAGGTGATGCAGCATAAAGAGATTGGTCTGTAATTTTCAACTAGGCTGGGGTCTCCCTTTTTCAAGATGGGGATGACTGTGGCTTGTGACCATAGGTTTGGCAAGGAGCTGGTCCTGAAAGATTTTTCAAAGATTATGCTTAGAGGTTCAGCTATGGCAGTGAATAGCATTTTTAAGAAGTAGGCACATATTCCCTCTGGTCCAATAGATAGAAATGGTTTTAGATTGCGTATTGCTTTTTCAACATTATCTTCTGTAAAATCTATATGTATTAGATCATTGTAGTTGTCTGTGGTTCGACTAGGAAATACTGGCCATGATCCATTGCTGTTTACAAATACTAAGCCAAAGAGGTTGGTTTTAATGGTGTCATTGCAGTCTTTACCTGTCAAGCCTTTCTCTGCTACCATCTTCAAAGGCTTGGAAAAACCTTTTGTCAGGGAGTAAAAATTCTTCCAAAACATCCCTGCTAATTAGAGGTGGTAAACCGTGTTCTTCTCTGCTGTCAATGATGATAAAAATGAGACCTGGAAAGTAATCTAAAAACATTTTTATTTATAAAATAAGAAAACCTAATGGAGCTACATGTTTGCAACCTAATCTCCACCAAGGCATATAGAAAAAGAACAAAGGAAAAGTACAATGGAAGTGACAGGAAGTGAAGTAAAAACTTCTTACACATGCGCAGTAAATCAAAACATTCTTATCTCATTACTAGGGAGACAAGATAACACAGTGTTGGCTAGCAGACACCTGCTTGCTAGAATATGAGCTTAGAAGCTTGAACAGACAAACCAAAAAAACGCAGTGACATCCCCTTCTTTTGTCTGTTAAGCGAAAGTCAAATAAGACACATCTTCTCACGCAGATATTTGTGCTGCGCTGCTGGAAGTGGTTTGTTGAGCATGTCAGCAATCTGATCATGTGTGGACACATACTGTAATGTAACAAAACCTTGTTTAACTAATTGTTTTATGTTCTTATAATGAATGTCAATGTGTCTGGACCTAGAACCTGTGAAACGTGTTTCAGAAATATAAACCACAGATTCATTGTCTTCCATCACAGTGATTGGCTGGATTGGGTATGTCCAGGTATCTGTGACTAAAGCATCAAACCACGTTAGAGAATTGCAAGCATCTGAAACACAAGCATATTCAGCTTCAGTAGATGAGCAAGAAATGAAATTCTGTTTATGCACTTGCCAGTAAACAGGACACCCAGTTAAGAACATCATATAACCTGAAGTACTTTTACGTGACTTCTTATCACTCACCCAATCAGAATCTGCATAACAACATAACTCTGCATAATCTGTATGTGCTGGTTCTAACAACAACTTCATATTCTTAGTGTGCTTTAAATATCTCAATAACTTCTTAATGCATAACCAATGAAACTGTTTTGCCTTACCTACGTGTCGTGACAAAAGATTAACACTAAGTGCAATGTTGGATGTGGTCCAACTACTAATGTATAACAATGACCCAATAACTGAATGATAAAATGTTTGATCTTCAAAATCAGGACTTGGTTCATGTGCCAGATTATGAAAATCTGTTTGCATAGGTATTCTAGCTGTTTAGCATCCTTCATATTGCAATGATGCAACAATTGTTCAATCTTATCTTCTTGTGAAAGACTAAACCCCTTTTGAGATTTTGTAATCTGAACACCCAAATAAGTGTTAATGTGTCCTAAAGATTTCAATGTAAAATATTTCTGCAAAGCTTTAGCAAAAATCTCACTCATTTGCTTATTTGGACCAATATAAACAATATCATCAACATAAACAAGTATTATCTCATATCCATTCTTAGATCTTTTTGTGAACGCATTCATCAGTTTCGGACTTAATAAAGCCCATTGAATTTAGCTTGTCAGTAAGACACAAATACCACATTAAACCAGACTGTTTCAGACCGTAAAGACTTTTGTTGAGGAGCCAGGTATCCCCTTCTTGCTTCCGGAACCCTGGAGGACCTCTGATGTAAATTTCTTCATCCAGGTCAGCATTTAGATAAGCTGTTTCCACATCAAACTGGAAAACCTCTAAACCAAGAATAGTTGCAGTGGCTAAAGCAATTTTCACGCTCTCAGTCCAAACTGTTGGTGAGTAAGTATTTGTGTAGTCCTCAGGATAACATTGAGCAAAACCCTGAGCTACAAGTCTGGCCTTGTATAATGACTCACCATTTGGCTTCTTCTTAATTCTGTAGACCCATCTGGTGCCAGTAACTTTCTTGTTTGCTGGAGGACTTGCAGGCGTAAACACCTTGAGTTTCTTTAGACTGTCCATGTCCATTTTCAGCTGTGTGATTGTCAGGAGACCATTACAAACTTAAAGGTGCTTCAATTTGAATATCTTTCGGAGGAATCAGTGTAATGGGAACAACTGTTTCAAAGTCCATCAGTCGAGGAATCGTGAATGTCTCATGTCCATTCTTCTTCTGTGAAAGTCGCTAGCCTCAGCATCCAAAGATGTGGTTGAGAGAACTAGGATGGAACATCCACCTGTGAATCTTGATCATCAGGCTGCATGGCATCAGTAGCATCATCTCTAGGAAATAAACATCCATTGATGAAATCCTTCAGCATCTTCCTCAAAATTGAAGGACTGAGAAATCACAATTACATGTCTGGAGTCAACGAATTTGCTCCATTTTGAATTGTCACAATACCATGAATCTCATTCTTCTTGATGGACCTCCTTTCTTTCTTTGAGCTTAACAATGCAATTTGCTTCACCCCAGTAAGGGAGACTGAGATTAGGGTCTTCTAGGAGACAATGCATCATGGTTTGTAGAACGCCATTCCTTTGTTCCACCACTCCATTTTCTTGAGGAACATAAGGGGCTGAGGTCTGGTGCAGAATTCCATTCTTACGCATCCAGTCCTGAAAATGCTGAGACATGAATTCAGCACTGCAATCACTTTGAATTCTAGCGATGCGAACATTGTGTTGGGTAACATTGTGTTGGGTAACATAAGTTGCAAAGTTTTTAAAGATCTGAAAGGTCTCTGATTTTTCCTTCATAGGAAATACAAATCCATATCTAGAATAATTATCAACAATTGTTAAGAAATATTTTTTGCCACCAAGTGTTGGTGCAAGGGGACCTACTATGTCAGTGTGTACCAAATCAAAAATGAGTGTTGACTGGCGTGTAGCATGTTTTGGAACAGCTGCTGCTTTGGATTTGGCTTTCTTGCAGACAGCACAATCCAAGAACACCTTACACCCCTTCAGATCCAAACCTTTCATGAATTCCTGCATCATCCTGAGAACACGAAAACTGGTGTGCCCCAAATGTCTATGCCACTTATGGATACACATGGAATGCAAAGGTTTACCTGTTAGTGAATTTTCAATGTTTGTATGAGGAACCTTAGGCTTGCTTTGAGCAAACTGTTTCTTTTTATTGGCTTTAGGAGCCTTAGGAGTAGCAACAGGATCTCTCTCTGAGACATCTCTCTCTGGGCCTGTGCTCTCCTTTGGATATCGTATACTTGCCTGTGCTTGCGAGTTAGACTTTGGCTTTAGGTAATAAACACCACCAATTAATATGGTTTCAGCAACAATATTACCCTCTTTCACCACATAACTTGCTTTTTCAAAATGGTGAACCTGGTACTTGGACACCCTCGACAAATGACTTTGGCTAAGCAAACTGCAGGTTGCTGTTGGTATGTAATAAACATCAAGAATCAATGCATCGAGCTCTTCAATATAAACAGTTCCTTTTCCTCTGACCTGAACAGGATAATTTGAAAAAGTGTACAGTTCACGCATGTCAGGTTCAGGCTTGCGCATCTCTGTGAACAGATCTCTTCTGTAGGTAACATGCACTGCTGCTCCACTGTCTAAAGTCCAGAGAAGTCATCTGTCATACTCTGGATCAGGTTGTGGATCATTGGTCAACGCCAATGTGAGGTGTGGAGCTTGTAGATCACGCCTGGGACCGTGACGACTTTGTCCTCCGCCTCTGCCTTTGCCTCTGGAATCTGTTCCTCTGGGCTGGTACATGGCAGGTGCTTGAGATCGTTGGGAACAATCCCGGGTGGTATGTCCCACACGATCGCAGATATAGCATCTTGGCATCCTTGGAATGAAGCCTCTTCCTCGGAAGGGATGCCTCGCTGGAGCTCTTGATGCATGTGGTCCTCTTAAATGTGGCATGGCTTGCATGAGTGCTTCTTCAGTTAAAATTCTGCATACATGATCAACTGTGCGCTGAGCAATAGGCACTTGATTAATCTTTGAAATGGCATCTTTCCATTCATAGTTCAAAGAGTTAATAATAATGCTAATCATTTTAAAATCATCTACAGCATAACCTTGTTCAGCAAGCTCTTTTCTCTTTCCTTTCATTTTAGTTAAATGTTCTCCAATAGTTTCACCTGGCCTTAATCTCGAACCATGACATTCAGTTAAGAGTAAGCATGTAGATTCAATTGAAACAGGCCTGTAACATGCTTCTAACTGAGCCCAAATTTGTTGGGCAGTTGCATCAGGTGAAAAATAATCTGCAATTCAGTGTCCATTGACATCAATAATGTTGTGCATGCTCTAGTATCCAAGTTTCTTATGTCAGGAGGCCACAGTTGTGGTGGAGATTTAAACACCATACAGTGGGTACCTTCTCTACGAAGTAAAATGCCAACCTCACTGACCCATGCCTTGTAATTTCATCCTGAATGCTTTAATTTTGAATCACCAGTCAGTGGGATGGTAGAAATTTGCAGAAGAACATTCATAATTTGCACTGGTTGAACAATACCTGCTTGGCCACCAGGGGGCACTTGAGCTGGCACTGGTACTGGCACTGGTTGACCTGCTAAATGCATTTGTGGCTGTGCCATTGCTGGTCTAACCTGGGGTGCATGTGGACTTGTTGCTGTTGAGCTGCTATTGGTATTTGAGCACCACCAATTTGGCCTACTGGAGTAGGTGCTGGCATTTGCATCTGAAGCATTTTACTAGCAGCTATATCAGGAAACCGAATTGATTGTAATATTTTTTATGATCATGTATTGCATGCAATTCATCAGCAGATGGCACTACAACATTGGAAAACATAGGAGTTCTCGCTGAGTCAGGATCATAAGACACGCCACGTGATGTAGGCACAGCTCTCTGCTCTGATTGGTCTGACACCACACCCATGTGACCAACTTGTGGGTGGACCCTTGGCTTCCAAGAAGAAGGCAAGATGGAGGGCTCAGGAACTTGAACCACACCCATATCTGGCTGAAGGGATAATGCAAAAGCCTTGGCTTGCTTTATATTTTGTTCATAACCTTCAATTTCTCTCAAAAAAACCATGCATAAGATTCTGCCTCATAGTCTTCTCTGGAGACATTGGAGAATAAAGAATTTCACCTTTCTCTTTGGGTGAAAAATGCTCAGCTGACTGTACAACTTTAGGCTTTGCTCCAAGTAATTCATAATCTTGAGTATATGCTTTCTCAGACTGAGCTTGAAAACATGCATCATAGATATAGGAAGAATTTACAGACCTGGTCTCTTGTTGCTCTTCCACGGCAGAAGTATGTGGGAGTGACTGCCATAAATCGTCCTCGGACGGAGTCCTCCTTTGTTTCATCTTTGCTTTCTTTTGAGGCATTATCTTGCAGTTATTCACCAGGTCCTCAGACCTGAGGAACTAACTAAAAATAAGCCCTATCATCACAACGAGCAAAGAAAAACATAATTAAGCTTGAAGCTTTGACGCTTTGAAAAAACCATCCTCTGCTACCAATGTCAAGCCTTTCTCTGCTACCATCTTCAAAGGCTTGGAAAAACCTTTTGCCAGGGAGTAAAAATTCTTCCAAAACATCCCTGCTAATTAGAGGTGGTAAACCGTGTTCTTCTCTGCTGTCAATGATGATAAAAATGAGACCTGGAAAGTAATCTAAAAACATTTTTATTTATAAAATAAGAAAACCTAATGGAGCTACATGTTTGCAACCTAATCTCCACCAAGGCATATAGAAAAAGAACAAAGGAAAAGTACGACGGAAGTGACAGGAAGTGAAGTAAAAACTTCTTACACATGCGCAGTAAATCAAAACATTCTTATCTCATTACTATGGAGACAAGATAACACAGTGCTGGCTAGCAGACACCTGCTTGCTAGAATATGAGCTTAGAAGCTTGAACAGACAAACCAAAAAAACGCAGTGACATTACCATTAGGTCCTTTCAGGGGTGGAATGGACCTTGAGTCTTTTAGTTTGTTGTTTACAAAATTGTAGAAAGAGCGGGTGGAATTATCAGTACTTACTTGGGTTAAAGAATGGATTGTATTGAGAAATAAAGATTATTGACTTTGGAGGTACATGATTTGCAACTGGGTTTGGCATGCCTTCTTGTGGTATGGGAAAAATAAAATACGGGGTTACTTTCAAAGGCACTATATTAGGAATGCATTATTGTTAGTATGGGAGAAAATTAGAGAACAGCACTATTTCAGGATACCAATCTCACTCTCGACAATGGAAGCAGTGGTTCAGCCAAGTGTTCATAACATAGAAAATATTGTTAGATACAAAGATATATTAAATGAGAAGGGGGAACTCAAAAATAAACAAGAATTGAGTGATCAAGTAATTGATTTGACACGATATGCATGACTGCAGATACATTCTAGATACAAGAAAGATGCAAAACTATATGGTTTTTATACAGAATTAACTGAATTAGATAATATTTTAACAGGAGTCGAACAAAAATTGATTACAAATGTGTAGTTATTTACTATATATCAAATTGGAAGAAGAACAAGTAAAGGAAACAATGATAGCATGGGCAAAAAAAATTGGCTACACAATTGAATTAGATAAATTGTGGGACAGGAATTACAAATTAAAAACATCAACTGCTTATAAAGAAAATTTACATATTTTTATAGATGGCACCTTGCCCATCGCATCTGGCAAGGATGTTTAAAGATAAATTGGCTAAGTGTTGGAACTGTACCAGGTACCTGGATCATATTATCATATGTAGTGGACCTGTTCAAAAGCAAAACAATATTGGTAGTTCTAACATTAATTTCTTTAATGTATTGTTTTATAGATCTCATTCTTCACCCTACCTGAGGAAAAGGCCCAACAGGTCTATTGCCAATCTATTTCCAATTCTTTCCTTATACCTTTTTACCACATAAAAAGTAAAATGTGTACCTCTATCACTATCAATGCACTATCAATGCATCTATATCTATGTCTATGTCTATGTCTATGTCTATGTCTATGTCTATGTCTATGTCTATGTCTATGTCTATCTATCTATCTATCTATCTATCTATCTATCTATCTATCTGCAGGTCTTGGTGTGTTCAGGTCTTTTCCCATGTAAGATTGAGAGTACCTTGGCAATGTTTCGACGAGGTCCCACTCGCCATCTTCAGGCTGGTGCTTTCAGCTTCATGCTTCTGCGCGCAAAGTGTGATCAGAGCTGCCATCTCTCTATAAATACTGGTGGGGAGGTATAATGTGCTGGCTCTCTTGTAAGTGGGTTGGTTGGCTGTGTTGTTACTTCTTGATTGGTTGATGTAGTTGATGTTTGCAGATTGGCTGGCTTTTTCATAAGACCCTGAGTGGCTGAGGTACTGGCTGTGTGTCTCTCAGCCTTTTGTGTTGTAACGACCTGGGTAATGGGCTGTGTGATGACCTTCTGAGTTCTATCGTTGTGACATCCTAGGTCTTGTGCTGTAATCTCCTGGGTCGTTGGCTGTGTTGTAACATCCTGAGATTTTGTGGTGTAACCTCCTGAGTTCCATGATGTGATATCCTGAGCGGATGGCTGTGATGTAACATTCTGGGCTTTGGTTTGGCTCCATGAGGTCTGGCTATGTGTTCATGGTATGTGTGAGTTTGCTTTGTTTGGGGGTCGGAGGGTGTAGCAGCTGGTGATGCAGCCATGGTCTGGTTTCTGGACGGTGGTTGTCTTTTGTCTATGGGGTGGATTTGGGTTTGAGTCTTGTGAGGGAGATTGGTGGTGGCGTCATGTATTGTTTTGGGTTCGGTGTTGGTTTTTGTGGCTGGGACTCATTTGTTGATTAGGGCTAGTTTCCAGATGTCTGGTAGGCGGGAGGTATCATCCCGTTTATTCATGTTATGGGGGTGTTTCTCTATTTCGATGGCTTCCCTAATTATTCTCTTGTTGAAGTGTTCAGTATTGGAGATTAATTTGGTTCCCTCAGAATCAATTTCATGTCCTGTGGCTTTAAGGTGCTGGAAAAGGGAGGAAGTATTTTCTTCTTTTCTAACTGCATTCTTGTGTTCTGCGATGCGTGCATTTATTCTCCTGTTGGTTTGTGCAATGTATGTGGCTGGGCAATTTTTGCATGGTATTTCATAAGCTCCTTGGTTTTCTAGCTGGATCTTATCCTTGGGGTTTCTTAAGATGTTCGCTATTTTTTGGTCAGTGCCGAAGGCTGTCCTGATATTGTGTTTGTGGAGAATTTTGCAAAAAAATCGCCCAGCCACATACATTGGACAAACCAACCGGAGAATAAATGCACGCATCGCATTTACCTGGTTCAGGTTCAGCTAACTGGTAGCCAATTTAATGACTGGTTCACTGAACCAATATATCCCAGCCCTGGCTGGCCCTGCCCACCCTGCCCAACCCCTCCCAGAAGTCTCCGCATGGTCTGTTTTGGATGCCAGGGAAGTGCAAGCCCACACAGAGGCTCGAGGAGGTGGGGGTGAAAAACAGGCTTCCCGGAAGTTCTGGAATATCAGAAACAGGCCAGTTTCTGGCCTCCAGAGGTCCTCCGGAGCCCAGGGGAGGCCATTTTTGCTATCCCGGAGGCTTGAAAAAAGCCTCCAGAGTCCAAGGTGAGTGAAAATGGCCCCCTGCCATGGTGCAGGACTAGGCCATGCCCACCATGGCCACGCTCACCCAGCCACCGGGCAGAGAAACAGTTGCTGAAATTTTGCAGCCCACTCCTGCTCTAATCCATTCCATTCTGTTCTGTTCTGTTCTGTTTTGTTCTAATCCAGGGGTCTCCCTGCACAGTAAAGAAACCCATCTATTTGTGCTGGTTGTTATCTCAACTTGTCTAGTGTTCTGCAATGGTGCTGTCAAAATGATTTGGTAAAGGAGCAGATCAGCTAGTATATCTGCACAATAAAACAAGATGCCAGCTGTGCAGACCTGTAGCTATTTTCTCCACTCAACCATGCTGCTCCATTACATGCCAGGCAGCTATTGCCTCTAGCTCTTTCCCCTTGTATAGATCAGGGTTCTGCAACCTTAAACACTCAAAGAGCCATTTCTCACAGAAAAGAAAACACCGGGAGCCAATAATTTAACAACCAGTGTGACTGGATGGGCATGGCCAACTCAACATCACTCACTCCCACCCAGTCACTTCATGCTCTGGAATATGGAGCGAGTCTCTATCCCCCACCCTTATCTTCTCAGGCCAGACGAGGAGTGACAAGGAGGGAAGGGGTGGGGCCAGCCAGTGATGGGATCAGCTGACAGGGAGCTGCAACAGAGGGCCAAAAAAGCCACATGTGGCTCCAGAGCCACAGGGTGCAGACCCCTGGTATAGATAAAAGGGCATCAGCAGAGACTCTTCCTATTTATGCTACCAATGTTCTTTTTCTTGTTCCTTATTTATTTACTTATTCATTTCCTAAGTTTATTTAGCTGCCCATCTCACCTATGTGACTTTCAGTGGCATAGAAAATTTAAAAAAAACATATAACCACAATGATCAAAAGCATTATAACAAGATCATTTTAAAACAAAATATTTTTTTAAATCCACATAATCTTGGGATGGTGCACTCAATTTTCCTATCAATGCAGCTACTTTGCAGCTTCCATATACACATTTGCAAAGTCCAGGCAAGTGGAAAGCACATGTTTTCACGACCTTTGGGTAGGCCACAAAATTGGAGCTAATCTGACTCTAAGCTGGTTTAGAATTGCACAACCACCAGTAGCCATTGCCACATACCTGAAAGGGCCTGATAGATAAGCAGAGGTTGGAAGGAGCTGCAGATGGACCAATGCAAATACCTCCCAAATCCCAATTGCACATTGTGTGGAGAAGCCCACCATGCATGCTGATTGGTTCTGACTTCCTGCTGGGAAGTGGGGCAAAGCCCCACTTCAAGTGGAAGACATTAAAATTTGCTGACAAATTGTAACCTTAGCTGAACAAAAGACACATAAATTCCCTCATGTGCAGTGCTGGAAGGCAGATGTCATAACAAAAAATACTCTTCTCAGATCCCATCAGATGGTATTCCTTTGTGGATAGAACCCACAACATGCCCTCCCTGCATCAGATTAGATTAGATCAGATCAGATTATAGGCCCCAAATGATCTCATGACTCAGGACTCAGATAAATCTGCCTCTGCTGAACCAAGTGGTATGTCACCAAACCAGGAGACACCTGAGGTTAATTAAACACAGGAACCATGAGAACAGTTAGATAACACTTAATTCTCATTTCTTAAGCTGCTTGTTCCTTCAGTTAAGGATGAACATTATCAGGCATTGGATAAAAGGATGGTTCGTTTTAGGTAATAATTTATTTGAATTGTTTGTTTTCACTCCACCCTCTGTGGGAGGAGATCATAACATTTGTTCATTTAAAACCATATTTCATCAGAGTGAAACCAAGGGTGGGATTCTACCGGTTCTGTCTGGCTCTGAAGAGCAGCAACTGGTTCTTTGTCTGCTGCTGTTTTGGCCCACCCACCTGCCCGGGCTCTTACCTGACCTTTATTTCATGGTTTTTCAACCTCAGCTGCCTTGCGAGGCACAGCTGCGGTTGAAAAAGCAGGAAAAAAGTGCTTTTTCAAATGCTGCTTCCCTGCACGCAGCGCTGCTCAGCTGTCCAGGCAGCAAGCTGACGAAGATTTACACACACGTGCGTGCAGGGAAGCAAATCGTAAATCACCGGACCGGTAGTTCAACTGGTCGGATCCCACCCCTGAGTAAAACTGAACTTCCAAGCAAGCTGTTTAAAGAGGTAATGCTTGTGGTATGCAGAGGAAATTCATCTTCTTTTATTGAATTGGGGGGGGGGGCTGGAGGAGACTTTCTATTTTTCTATTTTTATTCAATCATGTTCTGATTGTTTGTAAGCTTGGGGCTTCTCCATTAATGTTTTGATACTGAATTGAGTAATATTTTTATGGTTGGCTGATGACAGATTATCAATATATAACTTACACCTTCGTTCTGAAGGAAATTCAGTTGAATTGACCATTTTCATCAACACTTCTAAGTGACTTGGGGCATCAGATGAAGTGCTGTAGAATCATTTTTCAGAAAACTGAATATTATTCCGAGGTTTTATGGCTTTTCTGAAGAAGCTCCTCAAATTCCTGCAAACCTGAAATAGTACTGCTCTTTTCCTTCCATTTACAGGCAAAGCTGAGAAGAGAGACTGATAGTGATACCAGTTGTCAGACTACATGGAATATTCTATTGTTTCTATCTCCTTCTGCTAGAAGTTCTTTGAACAGGTTTGCTTACAGAAAACAAAGAGAGGAAATACCCATTGTGTCAGCAGATCAGAGAGTTTCTTAGATTGTGAGACAAGCTCTTCTTTCTCTTATTGTGCATTACTCTGTGATGTTGTGGAAATCTTTAAATGAAGCCTGTATCAACCACTTATATTGGACTGTTAAAGGAGTGGTGCCTTTTTCCACGCTTATGTGTCTGTTTTGGCATCTGCTCCGGGATGATTCCATACACATTTCTCCTCCCTCCCTTCAAATTTCATAAGGTTAGAATGTCATGTCACAAAGGAGCTTTTTCAACAGGCAACTAAACTTTCTAGTTTTTCTTTGCAGACTTTTAACTTCTCATCCAAGAAGCTTCTTCAGCTCTGTAGAATGTTATGTTTATAGCTAAAGCTCATTTTTAAAAGAGTTTTATTAAGTGGAAGTAAAAACACTTGCTGTTATGTATGTAGGTTTGAATGTCATTGGTTTAGTTTGAATTGTTCTTGTAAAATGTCAAATATGATTGGTTTGAAAAGTGCGGGAAAACCCTGCACTCTGATTGGCTGGCAACTGTGGCTGCTGGCTGTAAGTAGCAGCCGTAGCCCAGCCAAGATGGGTCCATTCGAGCTGTAGTCACTAATAAACTCTTCACTGAAGCTCTTCGCGTCTGACTCTTCATGCAAACTTAACACTGGCGACGAAGGTGGGATTCCCCTGAAGAGAAGACGACACGGAAGACAAGCAGAAGAGCGAGATGGCTGCGCTGAACACCCCCCCAGCCCCGTTCGATCCGATGGCAGAAGACTGGGACTTGTATGCGGATCGCTTCCAAATGTATTTGGAAGGAAACAACCTCACCAACATCTCCGAGAAGCGAAGAGGCGGTCTTTCTTACGCACCACTGCGGTCCGCAGTCTTCAAGATGGCGAAGGCATTGGCGGGAGCTGCAGACGTGAAGGTAATGGAATGGCCTGATTTAGAAAAGCTTTTAAGAGCCCATTACGCCCCACAAGTATCATGCCTCATTAAGAGACACGAGTTTTATTTATTTATTTATTTATTTATTTGAACTTATATGCCACTCCATCTCCGAAGACTCGGTGCGCTTACAACTAAAACATGAGACAATAAATACTTAAAAAACAATTAAATTAAATTATAAGTCCAAATATAAACACTATAAAACCTTTAAAAAACCATCCCTCACCCAGGGGGGGGTCACAGCCCGGGTTGGTCAAATAAGCAGGTCTTTAGCTCATGGCGAAAGGTGCGGAGGTCAGGGGCCAGGCGGAGCTCCAAAGGCAGTTGATTCCAGAGGTCAGGGGCCGCAACAGAAAAAGCTCGTCGTCGGGGAACCGCCAATCGGCACTGACCCACCGATGGGACCCCGAGGAGTCCTTGCCTATGAGCTCACACAGGGCGGCCAGTATTGATATTGGAAGAACGCTCCCTTAAATATTGAGGACCCATTCCATGAAGGACTTTGTATGTTAACACCAAAACCTTGAATCTCACCCGGAGCGCAACCGGCAACCAATGCAGGCCACGCAGGAGCGGGGTCGTATGGGAGAACCGGGTAACTCCATCACCACCCGCCACCGCGCATTCTGCACCAGCTGCAGTCTCCGGATGGTATGCAAGGGCAGTCCTAGATAGAGAGCGTTGCAGTAGTTGAGCCTAGAGGTAACAAGGGCATGAGTGACCATGCTGCAGGGCGTCCTGGTCCAGAAAAGGGCGAATTGTCGAATAAGGCGGAGCTGGGCAAAGGCCCCCCTGGCAACGGCCCCCACCTGTTCCTCCAACCGGAGCCGTACATCCAGGAGGACCCCAGATTCGCGCCCTATCCACAGGGGCAACACCTCTCCCCTATGGCCAAGATGGATAATCTGACTGGGCGGGGACGCCGATATGCACAGCCACTCAGTCTTGGCGGGTTGAGTCAAGCATGTTCCCGCTCATCCAGTTCCGTACCGCATCCAACACCGGGTCATCAGGAGAGGGCATCACTGATCTGGTCTGGGGTGGAATGTACAGCTGAGTATCATCAGCGTACTGATGGAATTTCACCCCAAAACCACGGATGATCTCACCCAGCGGCTTCATGTAGATGTTAAATAGGAGGGGAAAGGACCGACCCCTGAGGGACCCCACAAAGGGAGCACCTTAGGGGCGACCTGACCCCCCCTGCCAACACCGATTGCGACCGCCCGAGAGGTAGGAGGAGAACCACCACCGAAAAACGGTGCCCCCCTCCAACCCCCCTCAAGGCGACGCAAAAGATACCATGGTCGATGGTATCGAAACCGATGAGAGGTCTAATAGACCGGACATAAAGAAGACCCCTGTCCCGAGCCCTCCAGAGATCATCCATCAGCGCGACCAATGCCGTCTCTGTGCTGTAACCGGGTCGGAAGCCCAATGTCGGATCTAGGTATCCGCTTCATCCAGGAAAAGCAGAACCTGCTGAGCCACCCACTCTCACAACCTTCGCCAAAAAACGAAGGTTTGGACTGACGAAAGTTGTCTAACACGGTCAGGTCCAGGGCAGGCTTCTTCAGGAGGGTCTCACCACACCGCCTCCTTCAAGGCGGCGGGAAAAACACCCTCCCTTAAGGAAGCGTTGATAACTGCCGGGAGCCAACCGCAGGTGCCTCCTGGCGGCATAAGTCAGCCAGGAAGGACACGGTCCAACAAACATGTGGTGGAACTCATTCGCCGCATAATCCTGTCCACTTCATCCTCGGAAACTGGATCGAACTCATCCCAGATAACAGTGGCCAGACTCCCTGCACCCTTCCTCAGACCACTGCAAATCGGAGGGCAACCCGTCCCGAATACGAGCAATCTTATCCGACAGATATTGAACAAACTCCTCAGCCTTACCCCGCAACGGGTCCGGCCACCCCTCTAAACGAAGGAGGGAACGGGTAACCCTAAACAGGGCGGCCGGCGATTATCTGCGGACGCTATGAGAGTGGAGAGATAGGACCTTCTCGCCTCTCTCATAGCTACCAGGTAAGTCCTAGTATAGGCTCTTAGCTGGGCTCGATCAGACTGGGAACAGGTAGATCTCCACCTGCTCTCTAAACCCCTTGACGGCGTTTCATCCCCCGGAGCTCCTCAGTATACCAAGGGGCAAACCGGGATCCACGGCGTGTAAGGAGACGCACGGGACACCCTGTCGGGGCCTCCGACCACCTTCGGATCAGGGAAAGCAAACGTTAACGACTTCGTGGCAAGTTTAAGAGACATTGGGGGTGCATGCGAGTTTAACAACTTGGAGGAGGCCATGCGCGATCAATTTGTTCTAGGCCTCAAAGACAAGGTGCTTCAGAGCAAATTGTTATTAAAACCTAAGATCACGTTGAAGGAAGCCATAGAAGAGGCCTCCTCAGCAGAAGCCACTAAGTCCTCAGTGGCAGCCATGAAGAAAATTAACATCCAGTCTTCTATAGTATGACGTCCTTCTCTTCTCAATGTTGCGCCACTAACATCTTGCTGCTGTGTTAAGTATAACATTATTTAGTTTTCCAAAACAGTGCAATCTGTAATAATACCCAACAAAACAGCTCGCTTAAAACTTATCTTTTTCTTAAAAATCTTTGGTAGTCCACCATATTTTTATCAAAAAGCCTTAATTTTTTGCATGTCCACCACATATGAAAATATGTTGCATCATCACTGCCGCATCTCCAGCATTTGGGTTTTGATTCCTTAACATACATGCTAATTTTTTAGGATCTAAATGCCATCTATAAACCATTTTATAAAATTCTCTCTTAATTTTTGCTTGAGTAAATTTCACATTTCTCACCCAAATTTTTCCACATATCAGTGTTATTGGCTCCCGATATTCTGTGCCCATTTTATCATACAATCTTTAACTAATTCCGTTTCCGAGTCAATTTCAATCAATGCATTGTATAACCTTTTAATATGTGCTTGACCTTGATCCTTAATTTGCTTTACTAAATTTTCATGGTTCTCATAATACCAATTTTCTGATCTTCTTTCCACCTCGCTTTGTAATAATCCCATACTGAAACCATGTCTGAACTTCTGTTCCTCTTTTAATAAATTAATAGATTTTAAGTTCGCAGTATACCCCCTTCCATTAACTAAAATTCTTTATAGGTAATTACATCTTCTTTCTGTTCCACATTTATGTTTTCTATCGCATGTCTGGGTATTGCCATATTGGTATTTTATAATTTAATTTATATTGATATTTTTTCCAGACACTCAACAGAGCATTCCCTTAGTATATGAGTCTTAAAAGCATTGTCCACCTTTTTATCATACAATAAATATGCATGCCATCCATATAATAAATCATATCCCTCTATATTCAATATTCTTTCTTCTGTCATGTTAAACCAATCACTGATCGTTGATAACAGAGCTTGCGTCATAGTATAATCTCATTGGCATTTTAAGGCCTCCTCTTTCCCGTACATCTTGCATTACATCTCGATTTGCAGTACATCTTGATTTTAATCTTTGGGGGTTTTAATGTTAATT